>JADLZL010004951.1:730000-852535 GCA_015844335.1 Chrysopogon serrulatus | reverse complement strand
CTTATCTATTATCTTGTGACTTACCCCCTGCATTGAGTAGCAAGGACATGGTTATGCCTATTCGTTACACTCTAGGTCAACACACTACCTTTACACAACCATATAGACCTTCCTTTGGGAAAATATAAATGACAACCCGTAATACTCCGGGTAAAATGCTACAATGGTATTTGATCTGTAAGTGCGCTTGCGATACATTTCTATATTCTAAATGGTGGCATGATTTAATACCACACCCCTTGGTGTTATCTTTGGAGATGACAACTTGGCATTCTAGTGGCGGTGCGCTACTCTAGCATTTTTGGTGCCGTTATTAGAGATAACATTAAGAGGTGTCAACACATCATCAAGGACATCATCACAAAAATCTTCGTCCTCACCGAGAGAGCTAGCTTGGAGAAGAAGCACTCCCATGTGTCCAACCAAAGAAACTCCGTGTCATCAACACTGGAGGAATCAACAAGAAGGGAGAAGTCTTGTCCGGAGGACTTTAAACTCTGAACCCTTGCCATGAGGTAACATTGGTAGTTATCCATATTTGCTTTCATACAATGCATGATTAATTTTCTTGTTAACATGTTTACTTTCCAAAGATTGCATAGAAAAAAACAAAAATAATTATGCACTCATCGATTGCATTCATGCATCATAAAACTTGAAGCCCCATGTGAATAATAGTCATATGGTGTGTAAAAGCCTATAGGAATCTTCACTATGGTGGCATAAAAAATAACAAAAATAATCATACATACATATTTTATTTCCTGCATAAAAGAAATAGAAAATCCAAAAATACTATACGAGCATCCTGCTATAACTCTGCTATAATGGAAATATACTTTGAGACCTCCACAACAACCAATTCTCGAACGGCTAACTAATAACTGCTTATCCTAATTAGTTCCACGAGTTTTGGTGTTTTGTGAGAGTTTTCTACAGGATGACTCCAAGAGCTAGTCCACCTAGGTATCTTCATCATTATCACTCGAAGTACACCTTCCCTAGCTACACAACTTCTTGTTGGATGAGATTGAGGTTCCTAGCACAGCATAAGCATGAGCTCTATCGAGAGAACCGCTCAGCTTCAGCGCTCAACCACGATAACAACTAGCTCGGGGGAAGGCGTTTCCTAGGTACCCAGGTAAGTGTACCTACGCGATTATTGAGTCAGTCATAAAAATAAAAAAATACCAAAAATATGTGAGCACGTGAAGGTTCACCATAGTATCATAAGAAAACCTAAAAATATCAAAAATATGTGGGCACATGAAGGTCCACGCTTGTAGAGTCTTTAATGTTTTTTATAGTAGGAGTCTTAAAATGAAGAAACCAAATAAAAATGTTTGTCTAGATAGAGTCAATAAATAAGTAAGCCCTTGAGATGATCCTTACAGATGAAAATGATAAAAAGCTGCTCTGTTATAACACCTTTGAAGTACCTAGTTTTTAGACATAAGTTTTCCAGAGTTTTTGTTTCGACTATTTTGACATGAAGATTTACTCTGAGCCTAAAACTTGTGGGTTGCATATGCTTGATCTAAGTCTAGGTAATTGATTGATTTGATTGAGAAAGTTTGAGCTGCTATTTACCTTGTTCTGAGTGGCACTAGAGTTCTGGAGATTTATCTTTTGAAAAATGCAAAATCCTACATGATGAGTTCCTGTATGACAAAGCTTACATTCCCACCAGAGCCAAATATGATAAGATAGGCTAGTTAAACTTCCACATACATGCTGCTTGTCATGCATTGAGTTTTGTCAACCTTTACGACTCTGGTAAGAAACTTGTCATGCTCTTGAATCAAGATCCACCTCCATATGCACTACTCTACACTAGAGTAGGCGACAACATGCCATTCCACCTATATCCATTCTAAAAATATTTTTCTCCTGCACTGGGAGAGAACACCAAAAATATCTCCAATAGGATAGCCACCCAATAAATGCTCCAAGTTTCTGTTGCTATCTCTTCAAATCCACAAATGCCAAAAGGAGTGCTATGAGCTATGCAAAAAGATATTTGAAAAAAAAAGAGAAAGAAAAAAAGGGAAAAAATGGACAAGTGTCCAAGTGCTGAAAACAATGGGTATTTAGATGCCCGACTCCCTTAGAAAAAAATATAGCTCATAACCTCTGGCTAGTTTTCAAAATTCAAGAGAGAAATAGACATTCAAGGAGCTGAGTAGAATTAGGTTTCACCATATATCCACCATATCAATCCACCCATATACATCTTGATTCGACTGTATGACTTGTTTCTCCATGGATCCATTGTTTGACTTTACAACACATGCATTGCAAGTTTGCCCTTTCAGTTTCTCCTTACCAATGAGCTCCACATAAGCTTTAGTTATAGGATGAAAAGAAAGGCAAACATCATTACTGCCTTGGTGAGAATCTATAAATACCACATACACTGAGAGATTTGAGAGAGTCATACATAGGAAACTCTAAATTTTATTTGAAAACCTCTAAAACCTCCAGAATGATAGTTGAACAAAGAGCTTTAGACATAGTGCTTGGCTGGATCTTTCTGTCTTTCGATTGCTCAAGACCCAAGTAAGAGCCGATAAGCTCCATAGTCAAAGGTAACTTGAGTAAGTTTAAAGGTTAGCTCAGTTATTGCCTAGACTTGGAGGAGAAATTTTATCTGAATGCAGGTATACTTCTAAGGAGTTACTACAAATGGCTATAATGCTTAAACGTACACATATCTTTTGATAGCCTTTCTAAGTTCAGCTTTGCTAAGGGACTAGTAAAGGTTAAGTGTGGGGGTGTTGTTGACGGCTGTTAATTACCAAATTTACCCGTCAACTAACTCCTGAAGATGCACATTGGTGATCACCAACATAGACTTAGGGTTCACACTAACAGAATTCCACGAGTTTTGGTGAATCCATGTTTCTGCAGGTACATATCGGAAAAGCTATCAAAAAGGACCAATGTGACAGATTGCAAGCACCTCAAATGATGAATTGGAATGCACCATTGTGAAGAGCTCATCGAGACGATCGAAACGGACATATCATTTGCTATTTTTGGAGTTCCGGATCAAAAGTTATCGTATCTGCAAGCGGCACCTACACAGGAAGGTTTTAGAAGTCACCAGAATGCAACCTGCCGAAGGTGGGACCCAGCGGTCAAAAGGGGGAGACCGGCCGGTCCCACCTCCGACCCGGCCGGGCTCGCTACTAAAGGGCCGTTTGGGCCCGGTTCGACGGTCCCGGTTCCTCCACCGCCTTAGGGTTTTAATCTCCACCTTTGATCTATGTCGGCTTAATCCTACGGCTCCCGTGCATCGCCCGAGGCTATAAAAGCAGCCCCCACCCCCAGGGGGGAGGCATCCCCATGAAACCCTAATTCATATTCTCTGATGAGGATCAGAGAGGTGTCCCTTGAATGGATGGCCTCTCTAGGGTTAGCAATTAAGAGACTAATCCTTATTGGGATCTAGTCTTAGAAATAGAGAGATAGAGAGGGGAAGGACTTGGGAGGAGGTGCCGGCCTGTCGGTGCTACCTCCATGGCTTGTACCTTGGCGGAAGTTAATCTACGTCTGGGATTTCTCTGGTAATTATCTTCTTCTTTCTTTAAGCAATTGTGTTTATATTGTTCTGCTGGTCTGCGAATCTCTTTTGAGCACTTTAATCTATTGCAATAGGTTAAGGTATAATTTGTAGTGTAGGCGTGGTGCTTAGACTCGAATTACTCGTAGATGTACCCTATCTTCCGGATTTGATGGTAGCTCACGGAAGTGACTTTACCGTTGAATCCTATGTATCCCACTATCCCGTTGGTAGGCCGTGCAGGAGTATAATTGGTAGAAAGGTCATAGTTTTATCTGTGCTTTTTCTATGCAATTTCCACAGATAGAACATATAAACATAGCTTATTGAGAATAGAACGTGAGACCCTTAGCAATCTCCTCTATATTCTCAACCTTCTAAAGATCTTGTTGCTACTGCGGGTTAAGTTAGTCGTCAGTAGTTAACCTCACCGTTTCCTTGTGGATACGATATTTAAAACCTTAGGGTGAAGTGGTACAACGATATCCGTGCGCATGCGGAATATTCGGTGGGCGATAACAGATATCAACACCGGTCCGAGGGCCGGGCCGGCCGGGTGCTGGCTTTGGCCCCCCTCGGCCCCCGGCTCGGTGTGGTGCCTTCGTCTCTTCCGGGAAAGTTCCTGTGTTGCCGTGGCATCCAATCTTGCATTGTACGTTGCGGTGTAGCTCAAATATGTGTCTTTTCCAGTGTTTACGTGCAAAACCATTGATTCACCAAAACTCGTGGAATTCATTAGTTGAAGCCCTACTCTAGGTAGATGGTTTGCTTTTATATTATTTTGGAAGATTAGTTGACGGTTGAATTTGAACGTTAAAGACCGTCAGCAATCTATAAGTTTTAAGCCCTTGTGGAAGTAGAACTTTGGTAGAGAAACATACCTTAAGCCGGTCCAAAAAGCGGTCCTCCTAGAGGCGTAAATCATATCATGAAGCCAAATTTCTTCCCCGTGCACGGCATTCCACTCGCCATCTCCTACGGTTGTTGGAGAAAACAACTAAATTAAGTCCTGAGTTCATATTCGATAGACACAAGGAAAAACGAGATCCGATGCGGCACCTAGGCGGTCAAATCTGCCTCGACAGAGCAAAAACTAACTCAGTAGGCAATGAACTCGACGTTCATCTGCAACCGAAAACCAAAGGAAAAGCAAAGAAACTCGACGGCGTGGTGTACCAGTCTTCGGGGCGGCGCGGCGTGGTGCGTTGTCGTCCTCATGGCGGGCTTGCTGCATGGAGTGCTGGTCCGCTGCGCGAGCGAGGGGGCGTCTTTGGGAGGGGTGTCGCATCACTTTCGGGCGCTGCTATGCAGTGCGGCAGACGCGCGCCGGGCGGACGGGAGAAGCGCCGCGGCGTCCCAGTCGGTGGCACGCCCCCAGCCTCGCAGCGTCTTTGCTGCGGCACGGACGATGGCGGCGCGGCGCCCCAGCCAATGAGGTCCTGTCCCGAGCGCCCAGCCATGCGTGTGAGTGAAGGCGAGAGGGAGAGGGCGGCGTGGCTTGTGGAGCGAAGGAGGAGGCCGTGCTGCCTGGGGCGGGCGGGTGCGGGTCCCTGGCGGCTACGAGGCGCCGCCGCGGTGTCTGCTTGCGAGGAGCACGTAATCTAGCGGCGGCGCGAGAGGCTTCCCCTGGCCGTGGAAGGCGTAGGGTTGTGGAAGTCGTAGCCTCTAGCAGAGGGAGGGCCACTTCGAGGATGGGAAATCAGCAGCTAACATTGAAGACCATGCTCCGGCGATCTCGATCCGGCGAACCGTTTGGTGCGCCGCGCGACCCGGCGACCCCGTTCCGGCGAGGGACAACATTCATGATCGTGATCCGGACACCATTAAGGAGCGGTCACCAATGCACCGTCGAGAAGCAGTCGCCGTGGCTTCGGCGCGGCGGGCAGCAGGGTTCATCGTCGCGGCAGCGCCACAGGCGATAGGGCTCCTCGTCGTCGTTGCGACGTCGCGAGTCTGGGAGTGTTTCCTTTTTTTTGCGAATTTCCTTGTGTTCCTTCTTTACGTGAGGTTGAGGACCGGAGATTCGAACCCTGCTTGTTCCTCTTACTCGAGAACGTCCGTCGCGGGGGGAGTCACGGAGGCTTCGGCGCGCTGAAGCCTTTCATTTCCGGCCGTTAGATCTCGCGAGGGTTGATTAAAGGCCTTAGATTTTGATGATGTTAGATTTTTGTGTATATTTTATGGGATGCGCAATAGTTGGAGCTCTCAGCGGACGACTTTTTTAGGTAGACGGAGTATAATTTAAGTGTTCTATGTTATAGTAGAAGAAGAGATTTTCAAAATCAGTAGCTGCAAGTGACGGATGAGGTCGTTGCCTGAAGTTTGCTGTTGGACTTTGAAGCCAAGCAAGCTGCTCCAACATCATCACCTTTTTCACACGGTTGCGTGCTGCGCTGCCAATCTAATCCGTTTCCGGCCTTCTAGAAGCCTTCTTCAACCCGCCGCTTTGCCTGCTCTCTTCTTCCCTCTTCGGCGCCCATTTCGTCGCAGCAGTCGAAACCCTATTCTTCCCCCTCACTTCCCTTCCATCGGCTGTCGCGGCGCAGATAGAGCCAGGGCTGAAAGGCGTAGGAAAAGGTGGTGGTGGAGGAGGGGATGGACCGGATCGTCGGCAGCAAGTACAAGCTGGGCCGGAAGATCGGGAGCGGATCCTTCGGGGAGATTTACCTCGGTTCGACCCACATCATGACCGCTGTTATTCACTTTGTTTGGTGTTTGGATCTGACGAGGTTTTGGTGCTGTGCTTGTTGTTGTCCCCTCCCTCTCTATGCAGCGACACACGTCGACACCTACGAGATCGTCGCTGTCAAGATCGTGAGCACCTCCCCTCCCTCAGCTTTCTTCCCTCGTTTTGGTTTGATTTTGATGGAATTCATCTATGGCTTTGCGGCTTATGGTGATGCCTATTGTGTGGCGCAGTAGATTATGAGGTGGATCTTGAAAATTGTATAATGTTGGTTCGGCGTTCTGGATGCCTCAGGGTTACAGCCTCTTGTGCATGTATGTGCGGCCTGGCTATTATAAGTTTTTAGTTTTGAGCTCATTTTCTGATATTGAAGCAGCAGACCAGGGCAACATGCCTTTGTGTTGCTGTTTAATGGTATTGTGGAGCTGCGAATTTCACAAATGAAAGTGGTGCTCCGTTGTGTTGAATCTCCTGCGATCATTGTTGTTTTATGATTATGAGTTGCTGCTAGTAAGAGGAGCAATGTTTTCGGAGGTGTTGTATGTTAAGTGTTTCAAATAGTTTTCCCGCCGCCACAGTGATACTTTTGTGTTACCTAGTCTCATAGATGGAAACAAAGCTATCTAAAAGCTCTTATGATATGAATCTGTTTTTTAATTCTATCTAGTTTCTCTCCATGTTAGTTTATATCAATATCAATATATTATGTTATCCGATGCTTCCCGCCTTGCACTGAAGCATGTACTGTGAGTGTGAAATAGGAAAGTACAGTGCTATGTTCAACATAGGGGTAGTGTTCACCAGTAAGAACTGGAATGGATCCCTGATTTTTAGTAAATATAAATAATAATTTGACATTTAAATGCTAGAAAATACCTCGTGGCCATGAGAATATCAGACTAATCATCTAACATTCTATTGTTGGCATGCAATCTTGTGACATAGGCTTGGTAGAGCCATTACATGCCTGTCTATTCTGCGAAATTTTCTCAAAATATCGGCTGATGTTGTTATTTGTTTCTTTGATTTCTTTTGTTAAAATCTCTAGCATTCTTGCCCGCAGAGTTGTTATGTGGCAATGGCGTAGTTTAATGCATTGTAAGAATTATTTCTCTTCTGTAGGAGTTATCCGGGTTGTATTAAGTTGGCACTCCATGACATATAGTTTTTCTTCTTTGGTAGTTTTGCTTGCACCACATACTAGCACTCCAACTTTTTGAAGTTTTTATGAGTTGAAAACATTATTAGAGATTGAATTATTAGAACTGGGTAGCACACCTCTGTGTTGCTGTTTAATGGTATTATGGAGCTGTGAGTTTTACGAAGCAAGGTAGCTTTCCTTTGGGATCATGGGTTTGATATGATATAACTTGGTCCCCACTAGAAGGAGTAGTGTTCTTTCAGAGGTGTACATTGCTTCAGTTCTCTGTAGGGTTCTGTACTTTTAAGTTTTCCAATGGATGTTGTGGTTTCAAGTAATTTTCTCACCACTGCAGTCAACATAAATGGTCTTGTGATATGAATCTGTTTTTTATCCTGTCCAGTTTGTCTAAAGCTAGTTCATATCAATGGATTTGACTATTTGTGATGTTTGGTCCTTGCATTGAAGCATGATACTGATTGGAAGTGCGAGTAATACGTTGCACGCAGGGGTAGCTATCATTAATAAGAATTGAACAGGTCCCTAATAACTTCTAAGTAAATTGTGTATGACATATATACGCTTAGAAAATTGCTCTAGACCATGAGATCTATCAGCAAACAGTCCATTATTGGGGGTGCAAAGACCTAGGTATGAGCTTGGCAGAACCATTAGCTAGCGTGTTAGTCTTGGCAGGAATGCCTTTGTGTTTCTGTTTGTTGCTATCATGAAGCTGTGAATTTCATAAAGAGAAGTGCTGCTCTGTTTCCTACCAAATCCCCTGTGGTCTTGGGTTTTATTTGAGTAGTGTTTTGGAGGCGTGTGTTGCTTCGGATTTCTGTGATGTCCCGTAGTTTCAAACTATCCAGCAGATTTTGTGGTTTTATATAGTTTTCCCACCACAATAGTGATACTTTTGTCTTAGCTTAGTCTCAGATGGAAACAATGCAATGTAAAAGATTTTGTGATATAAATCTCTTTTTGATTCTATATAGTTTCACTTATGCTAGTTGATATCAATGCAGTATGTGTATGTCTATCTTCGATGCTTGTTGCCTTGTATGGAAGCATGGACTATGAAATAGGAAAGTACTAGTGCTATGCTGTACATAGGGGTAGGTATCACAAGAACTGGAATTTATATCTGTAGCATTTAGTAAACAATGATTTGACATTTATATGCTAGGGAACATCTCAAGGCCTTGAGAGTTTTAGACTAATCAATATTCCATTATAGTATTATTGTTGTGCAATCTTGTGACGTAAGCTTGGCAGAGCCATAAGCCACATGTGTGTTCCATGTGTGTCTATTTTGGGAAATCTTCTCATGAAAACATCAAATGATGATGTTGTTTGTATCTGTAGAGAATAGCATAACAACTCGCACCCCTTGGGTTGGGTGGCTTTCATACATGTACTCAGATATAACTTGATTTACAAGAAAGCTATATAGACCCCTACTTATATGCATATCTATCCGCCCTCGCTCGCAGTCGAAGCGGGAGGCTCATGGACACATAAACTGGACCTAAAATCAGTAAAAAACTGTACAAGCAAACCCTAGTCATGATACGCGACCAAGGGTGTCTTTCTTGCGGACGAAGTGAATGTCGATCTCGATCTCGATGTGCTTGGTCGGTCCGTCGGTGATGAACGGGGTTAGCTGTAGTGGCACCGCTGTACTCCCTCTTTCCCACCTCGCTGCCATAGATCGCTTTCAGTCTACCAATGGGTATCATCTCACTCCTCTTTGACTAGAACAATCTGTTGCTCATGCTTACTTCATTTCTCCAGTGCCTTCCCCTATGTTGCCCCCCTGCATATTTAGCAACTTGGACTCACCAAAGAGGATACCCGTTAAAAAACCCCATCGTCTGTCCCACGCTAAAGTACAGGTCTAAGGTCTGGGCTTGGTTGTGGTCATTCTCACATGGGCTACGGTGCTGTTGTGTATGCGTGGGGCAAGGGTTTGGGGGTTGTCTTGGTCTTTGTGAGAAGGTTTTCTTCTTAATGCATGTCCGGGGACTTTATTATTATTAATTTTTTCCCGTTAGCCACATATGTTGGTGTGTCAACCACATAACTATCAATTTCCATATCTTTTTGTCCTGGTTAGGGAAAGAAGAGTTTCTTTGTAGTCCATCTTAACATGGTTATTAAGGTGTCGCCTAGGCACTAAAAAAACCTGGGTTTCCCTGTCACCATGACCAAGAAACAGCAAAATGATAGGGGAGGCAGAAGAGAAGAAGAACTGGGAAGGGGCAGCAGTTGTCTCTACTCCATCTCCATCGGCTCCAAACGTTATGGGCATGGAAAACTTCTGCCACATCGGACATCTGGGATGGGCAGCAACAGTCAGCAACTCTTGATCTGTGATCTAAAGGCGACTGGGAGGGGATATGGAAGGGGGCAGCAGCAGCAGTGAGGAAGGGGAGAGGAAGGAGATCTGGAAGCAGGCTGCAGCAGCACAAATGGAGAACGGGAGAGGGAGGGACGAAGAGAAGAGTCACGCAGAGACAGAGAGAGAAAGGCAGTGGCGGCGGGGACCTGGAATGGCTATCGATGGGGAGGGCTGAGGGAAGAGATAGGTCACATAAATATGCCAGGACGGATATATGGGCTGGCTGGTTGGCTGGGCCTTTGTTAGTGTCTTGTCCTTCTTTTCCTTTTTCCTTTTTTTTTTTCCTTCCTCTGTGCTGCTGCTTTGATGTTTCTTATAATGGTGTCGCCTTGACTCGCCTTATGACTGCCTAGGCGGGAAGGGGGTGGCTTGCCACGTCTTGCCTTAGCGCCTTAATAACTATGCCTCTTAATCCAAAATCAATATGTTCAGCTTGTGTACATGACACTTTTGATGAAGTAGCTGCAAGAGCAAAAGGGAAAACAGTTTTTGACTCGCTGAATAATAGGAGTTGGGTCTCGGATGTAGGACTACTCTCAGTTAATGTCTTGCTTGATTACCTACAGCTATGGGAGCTCCTTGAAAATGTGGAACTGCTGCCAGAAAGTAGAAGACACACACAGCTGGCGATTCTCCACTTCTGGCCAGTACTCTACAAAATCAGCTTATGAAGCTTTTTTATTGGATCCACCCAGTTTAGTCTCTGGGAACGAATTTGGAAAAGCTGGGCACCTGGCAAGTGCATGTTCTTTATGTGGACTGTGGCACATAAGAAGTGTTGGACGGCAGATCGCCTAGCAAGAAAAGGTCTTCTTCATCCGGTGGTCTGCCCTTTCTGTGATCAATCAGAAGAGACAATTGACCACCTGTTGATTTCCTGTGCTTTCTCCTGACAAGTCTGGTTTACTCTTCTGCAAGGTGTTGGCTTACAGGCACTTGCTCCAGAACTGTTCTTTGATGCATGGTGGGATAATGCAAGCAAGAGGGTTCAGATCATGGACGAAAAGGGTTAAATTCCAACATCATCTTAAGAGCTTGGACCCTGTGGAACCATGGTAATCGCTGTGTTTTTTGATGGGGCCACTCTAGCTTGTCCAGTATCATTGCTGGCATGAAGGAAGAGCTACTACAGTGGTCCTTTGCTGGAGCTAGAGGAGTTTCATACCTCCTTGCCCTAGCAGCTGCAGCTACTTAGGGTGTTTGGTCTAGTGTTCCCGGTCGTGTTTTAGTTCCTAAGAGTAAGTATTTTTGGTTTGTAAGAGGGTGGGTTACAGGCCCTGACATGTAGCACTTCGGGGTTTCCCTACCCCTTGGTTTTCTTCTTAATGTATTGATGCACAGTTCTCCTGCGTGTTTGAGGGAAAAAACACTTTTAGACATAATCTGTCCTTTTAGCTGTATGTGACTACTGATTTCCCACTATTTTTTTTTGAAAGTAAAATACAGCAGGGGAGGCCGCTCCTGCAAAGTTTTATTAGAAAAGAAAAGCACTGTAGCAAAGTAAGGCTTTAACCAAGCCAAAGCACAAAAAGAAAAGAACAGCCAGGGCAAGCTCAAGGAGGGATGCAAAGCTAGGGGAGGGAATCTATACAGAGAAGGAACTCAAAGACGTTTGTCTTCACCAAGTCTACAAGCCTGCAACCTGGCCTCTTCATAGAAGAAGCGCTTCCAGGACTGATTTCCCACTAATGCGCAATGAATAGCACAATCAAGTGCAAATAGTTCCCTCAGGAAACAAAATGAAAACGAAACCATCTCTGTAAAATGACATCTATTAAGGAAGGATAAATAGTCATTTAATGAATTTACAACTGAATGGAGTATGATGTTTTCACATTACTAATTAATATATACTGTAGATGTATACTTGCCATGTTTATTTTGGAACTTATGTTGCATTATTATTATTATGTATAGGAAAGCAGCAAAACCAACCATCCACAGTTGCTATATGAGGCGAAACTTTACAATGCTCTTCAAGGAGGGAGTATGTGTTTGAGTAGATACAAATCTACTTTGCTGATTGTTGTTCCATTATTTTTGCTGTAATTGTTGCTATTTTGAATCCATGTAGCTGGTATCGCAAACATAAAATGGTGCGGCATTGATGGTGATGAAAACATTCTTGTTATCGATTTACTTGGACCAAGCCTTGAAGATCTGTTTGTTTATTGTGGTCGGAGATTCTCACTGAAGACAGTTTTGATGCTAGCGGATCAGATGGTAATAATTCTTCTCATTATCCCTAGGTTTTATTTACTAATGAGATGAATTTGTGAAAGGTGCCAACCTCTTATGTTTATTTATCTGTGATGCCTATCTAGCACTCTTTTACTCCATATAGTCACTCACAGTGCATCCCACAGTTGCTATTTGTGCAATATGCCATTAGCACTTGTTTGTGATCCACTGGATTGTGTGTGTTAGGGAGCACTTGAATTCAAGTGGATTACACTCAATTTTAAATGTATTGCACACATATAGCTGCCAGTGGAACACACTCAGTCTTAAGTGGCGTACACACAAATAGCTACTTTGGGATGGCACATGAGCAAAACAGCCAAATGTCCTGTGTCTTTCTGTTCCTTATTTAACCTTAAAAAAGTATCACCTCTTTTTTTTTTTTTTTACCCATGTTGAGTTGGTTAAAGCTGGTTTTCATTTACTATTGCAGATAACAAGAATAGAATTTATGCATTCTAAAGGCTATCTGCACAGAGACATCAAGCCTGATAACTTCCTCATGGGCCTTGGTCGAAAAGCCAACCAGGTTTGTATGTCGGCTCATTCTGTTTTAGCTTGCAGATTGTTAAATAACTAGAAGCATATCCACACGTTGCTGATTGCAAATGATATGGAAAAAAATTATACATTTGAAGCTGGGCCACTGGGATGATGCAGATTTGTGGATTGTAACAATCTGTTGGTCTGATGGATCCCTGCACAGATGAATAGCAAGCTCATCTGCACACACATACACTATGACTGGAGGTAGAAGAGAGTGAGAGCAGAGAGCACACGAACACAGCAAGGCTCAAGTCTGGGAAAATCTGAATATGCAGCTCTGAACTGATTTCTGCATTGCCATTGGCATAGTATATATACAAGAGTTTGTACTTCTAAGGTACACTACAATTATGGAGACGACTACAACTATTGTACTATAAGTATGGAGAGCTATGCCGCCCCCACTTGAGCAGCTTCTTGACGTACGCGCGCTAGCTGAGAGAGAGAGCTGCTAACCTTTACTTTGATCCCGAGTTAGTAGGAGAGTAGACTCATACGAAATTGGCACGCCCATCTCGCACTTGAATCGGGCAATCTCCTCCCTTGTGCTGGCTACAATCAAATTGTCCACATACACGCAGATGACGAGCTTATCCTCCTTCACTTTTGTCGTGTGTAGAGCGCATGCTCAGTGGCACATTGGGTGTACCCAAGTTCGGTTAGCATAGCGTTGAGCGTGGCATTCCATGCCCGCGGGGCCCCCGCAGCCATATAGTGCCTTCCGCAGTTGCAACACCTTGTGCTCTGCTCCTTCGACAACGAACCCTGGAGCCTTGCCGTATCTCCGCTACCTTGCCATTGAGGAAGGCTGACTTCACGTCGAGGTGGTGGATGTGCCAGCAGGTGGACAGACTCCATATGCGCCATTGGCGAGACTTCCTGGAAGTCGATGCCCTCACGCTGGACAAAGCTGCGAGCAACGAGGCATGCTTTGTGTTTGACGTGGGCGCCATGCTCATCCCGCTTGACCTTGTACACCCACTTGAACCCAATCGGCCAGCATCCAGGTGGAGGATCGTTGAGCTCCCATGTCGAGTTGTCGTTGATCGACTGCATCTCCTTGATCATTGCTCGATGCTAATTTGGGTCCCACTCGGCCTCGGCAAAGGTAAGCGTCTCCTCCATGCTCACCAACAGTAGCTGCTCATCGCCGAGGACTCTGCTCACTAAGCCTAGAGTAGCCAAGCCACCAACAAGGTCATCCATGGCGCACCTCCTCGCCCTCGTGGTGCGTGTCGACATGCTTGTCCAGTTCGCTGGATGGAGTAGCAAACTGGATTGAAGTTATGCATGGGTCCCCTGTCCCGCAGGAGGCGTCTGTGCCTCCATTGGTGGAGTCTGCTTGGCCGCGCCCGCCTTGGCTGGACTTGGCAGCCCATCTCAGTCGCCATTGCTGCTAGATTGGCATTACCTGCAACTGGCTCCTCACCTTCTTCTGCACCACCACCACTATGTGATCGCTAGGTGTTCGATGATGAACGTGCCTCTAACACCTCTATCTTCCTCCGTGCCAGGATTCTCCCAATCCCATGCTGCCCTTCCGTCGAACACCACATCTCGAGATAGTACCACCTTGCCTCCATGGGGATCGTAGAGCCGATAGGCCTTGCTACCCTCCTCATAGCCTAGGTGCTCCTGGCCTCTAGCTTGGTGAGGTTCGGCTTCGTCTTGACGTGGCCAATGCACCCGAACATCTTGAGGAAGGACATGTGAACTTGCTGCTGCGATTCGTCTTGAGGCATAGCTGCTTCTCGAACTTTGCCTTAGCGAGCAGCAGGAAGTAGCGCTGTTTGCCTCGTTCATGCAATCGAGCAGCAGGAAGTAGCGCTGTTCGTCGTGCGTGGCTGTCGTGATTGGCCCGTAGAGATTGCCATGGATCAGCTTTGGGACATCCGCCGCGTGATACTTGGCCGCCTTGGGGAATGGTAGCCACCTTAGCTTCCTAGCCAAACAGTTGTTGCAGGCTTGCTGACGTGCTTGATGTGTGGCAATCTCCACACCATCTTCTCTAGCCACCCGAGCGTGTCGAAGCTGAGGTGACCGAACCGGGCATGCCACAACCATGGTTCCTCGGTATCTCGCTCCACTAGGCACACCGGTTGCTCCACCTTGAGATTGAGCATGTACAACCGGTTTGCAGACCGTTGTACCTTGGCGAGAGCCGGTTCTCTTGATCATACTTAGCACATTGCTCTTGATGGGGACCTTGCAGTCGCACTCTTCCATTTGGCCGATGCTAATGTTGCTCGAACGTAGTTTTGGGATGTAGTAGACATGCATGCGGCGGTGGCTACTCTGGCACTGGAAAATGATAGTGCCATGGCGAGCCATCACCAAACTTGACGGTGCCCGCCACGCTGCTGTCTAGCTCTGTGAACGCATCCTTATCGTCGGTCATGTGGCTACTGGCACTGGAGTCTAGGTACCATCTGTACTCCACACCGCCGCCCACGTGTGTGATATGGACTTGGGCATGCAACCGTCGTGGAAAGGCTATGCTTCCTCTGCTTCGCATTCGCTGTCGTTTATTGCACACAACTATGCGTGGCATAGTTTTTAAGGCGGTAAGGTGAGGCGCGGCGAGCTACCGCATTTTAGACGCCTAGGCGTTTAAGGCGCGAGGCGAGGTGATGCCATACAAACATCTTAAGATGTAGTAGTACCAATAAAAATCAAGGTACAAGAACCAGAGCAAGGAACATGAAGCTGAGCAGAGGTGCAGAGTAGAACAGAAGAGGTGCATCTAAGCATGAGAAGCAGAGGAGAGTAGAACATAGTAGAGGTGCAGGAGAGTAGGAAGGGACATCGAAAGAGGAAGAGGACAGGGAGGCACCAATCAGGGATGGCTCCACCTGTGTGATGTAAGCTTGCAGACCAGCAGATGGAGAGGTCCGAATCAGGGAGTTGTTGAAGAATAGGAAGGATTCAAGATCGATGGAGTACAAGAGGAGCGAGCGGCTGGAAGGAGGTGACGCGCCGCCGATGGGGATTCCAGTTCGAGCGGCCCCTCTCTTTTCCCTCGTGATCGGTGCCTCGAAGGAGAGCGCGATTTGGGCATACTTGGGTGGCATGACGCGCTGATACTTCTCGATTGCTTCCTCATCGGTGATGGTGACGCCGTGTGCTGCCAGCTGATTGACGAGCAACTGCTGGCGAAGAGTAAAGTCTTCCGTCGTTTCATTGGTCGCGGAATGTGAGCACCTCGTATTCCCACCTCATGCTGCGCCTTTGCCTTCCTTGTGCGCGGCCGTAGCCGACACGCATGGTCTTGAGTGTCTCCCATGCAGCCTTCGTAGAATCCTTCGACACGAGTGACTCCACATACTCGTGCGGCAGAGGGTGGAGAGGATGGCATCTATCGTCGGGCAGTCCTGTTCATCCTTGGTGCCTTCCTTGATGGCCTGCCAAAATTTGCGTGCACGCAACTTGACCTTCATTGGCATTTCTGACTCGCCATAGTTGAACATGTGAGGACCGGCCAGCTGGCCTTGCCAACCTTCCGCACTGTCCTCTTGATGACCACCTTGCGACGCACTGGCGACCGGGACTGTCGTGGCGTCTTCTCGCCACTGCCCTGACTGCTGTCGTCTGTCCTTGCCATCGCTGGCGATTACCCCTTTGGCTCTGATACCACTTGTTGGCCCGAGGGATCCTTGCACAGGTGAGTAGCTAGCTCACCAGCGCACATGCACACACACTATGGCTGGAGATAGAAGAGAGTGAGAGCAGAGAGCACGCGAGCACAGCAAGGCAAGTCTGAAACTCTGAATATGCAGCTCTGAACTGATTTCTGCATTGCCATTGGCATAGTATATATACAAGAGTTTGTACCTAAGGTACACTACAAGTATGGAGAGTACAACTATTGTACTAGTATATACATGGCTTAGATCAACCTCTACCAACTACCAGGGCTGATGCAAGCTACTACTACATTGCCTATTGCCATGACTGCTACAGTAGTTTAGACATCAATAGCTGACCAATTGCTAATCCAATTCTGTAGCAATCACACAAAAGGTAGCAGCAAATTATCTTACACAATCGCTTGTGTATTGTCACAATCTAGTTACAACCTGACCTTGTCTGTTTTAGCTTGCAGATTCTGTCAATCTGCAAGCTAAAACAATCAAAACCTTAGTTGGCCAGTGATACTTGGATTGCACTATCAAACAAACAGGAGAGTTGCGTATCATTAAAGGAGAAGAAAGATTGCGCCAAAAATGTTTATCTTGATTATTTTGTGTTCCAACTGTCAGGTTTATGTAATTGACTTTGGGCTCGCAAAGAGATATCGAGATTCAACCACAAACCGCCATATACCGTATAGGTGAACCAATGATTTTGAAACACGTTTCTTTTGTTTCATTTTGTCACTTTATTCTTCCTTTTGCATCTGTGGTAATACCTGCTTTTTATAGTTAACATACTTGTTTTTACAGAGAAAATAAAAACTTGACTGGCACAGCCCGCTATGCTAGCCGCAATACTCATCTTGGGATTGGTGAGTAATATGCCCGTTCTATTCTGCATTTATGTCTTGTATCATTACGTTGAATGCTTGTATTGTGCACATGTATATTGTAACAATTAAATAACACTGGATCTATAGATTATTGAACAAAATTCCTTTGGTTCACAATCACTAACTTTTGTTACCAGAGCAAAGCCGCAGAGATGATTTGGAATCGATTGGATACGTTCTTCTGTATTTCCTCAGGGGAAGGTATGACTTTGTGTTAAGGATCTAGTGTATTTCTTTCACCATTGTCCTAGAATAATAATGCTGCATGTGTAGCGGTTTTTACTGAAAACCATGTTACAGAGAAGAACAAATTAGCGCACAGACCCTGTCACCCTGGCAGCACCGCAGCAGCAGCAAGATGAACACACAGGAATTGGAAATAAAAAACAAAACTTACCATCGATCTTGTGAAGGACCTTCAGGCAGCCATCAGAGTGGATGTTCACTTTGAGCATGCAGGTCTGAGGACAGACAAACAGAGGAAAAAAAAAAAACTCGTGGAACAAGATTAGAAAACATGCAAGCGAACATAGTTTTTAAAGGCGCCGCCTAGGCAATGCCTAGGCGTCCAGGCGCCCCCCTATTGCCTTGCAGAATGGGCGCCTAGGTGGGCAAGGCGGGCGCCTAGGTGAGCAAGGCGGGCGCCTAGGCGTCCAGGCGTACCCAGCACTTGCCTGGATGCCTAACCGCCTTAAGAACACTGCAAGCGAAAGCAAAATGGAATCAGCCCACCCTGCGCAGGCCCTTTTGTGTGCTGCACGCACCTGATACTGCTCCACCGTTTGTGCCGCCGCCTGCCCTAGGTTTAGGCTATCGAGACGGTGGGGATGGCCCTGGTTGGATAGTTGGATAAGGGCATTTTGGTCATTTTGCTTCTGACTTTAGATGTTCTACTATCTTTTTAGATCGTTTAATCCCCCTTCAAATACCAGACACCCAAACCAGGGGCAAACGCCTCCTTCGTTTCAAAATAACGAGGGCAAAAACACCATTTTTCTCAATATATTATGTCGTTATGCCTGAAGCCAAACAAAATTAGTACTGTTGTCTCAAATCTTTCCTAAAAGCCTGTGATAAATAACTCAGTATGCCAGCTATCTTTGATCGTGATTTCTTGTGTATGAAACATTTTGATTGTGATTTCTTGTGTATGAAACATTTTATGGACTTAAGTGTAACTAACTATACATTGTGTCCAGTCTTCCTTGGCAGGGCTTGAAAGCAGCCACGAAGAAACAGAAGTATGACAAAATAAGTGAGAAGAAGCTTTCAACTCCTATTGAGGTTGTTTGAGTAACTTGCTTTCCATCTATGAATGTGAACTTCAGTATCGTTGACAGGAAGAGTACTCATGGGTTCTGTTATTATAGGCTCTATGTAAATCCCATCCTGTGGAATTTGCTTCCTATTTCCACTACTGCCACTCTCTAACATTTGATCAGCGTCCTGATTATAGTTTCTTGAGACGTATCTTTCGAGAATTGTTTGAACACGAAGGTAAACATTTGGAATTTTGGTGTGCAATCTCCCGTCATATCTTATGAATAATTTAAAGCTTGATAACTTGTTTATCATTTGATCTTCTCTAGGCTATCAGTTTGACTATGTATATGACTGGACTTTGTTGAAGTGTAAGCAATCCCAGAAGGCTAAGGCTCAACAAGGATGCTCTGTAAGTACTGCATGTTTTTGGAGTTATGACTCCCCTCAGTATTTCATTTTCCTTTAAAATATGTTGGAGGTTTTCAGAAAGTGGTACCTTCTAATATAGATTTGATGCAACAAATGAAGCGTATCTTCCCTAATTATTTTAGCAGTTTTGCTGATTATTCTCTCACCATGGCAGCATGATGCAGGCGTAACCAGCCGCCCAGTTACAACGAATGTGAACAAGCACCATGGTAGCAGCTTTGCACATATTTTTTTCTGTGTAGTATAAAACTAGTGTTGTTTATTTATAATCACTTTCCTCTAGTTTTACAGTACATTGTGCTTTCTGGAGCTCAAGTTTTCTGGATAATTCTTCTTTTTATTGGTGTTAGATTTTTTTTTTTTTGTCAAGATAATATACTTTTTTAGCTCTAACTTCTATAAGATGTCAATTCACAGTGGCATGTTTACAACAACCTTTTTTCAGTTGGTGTTGCACGCCCAATTGATGCTTCAGGTCTGCTTGAAGCAGAGCAACGCCCGGCAATCAGAATGCAATTAAACAGCCGTTCAAATAATCTGCATCCTGAGAGATTGGTAAGCCATATTTAATTAATGAGTGTTGGATATAATGAGTCTGAGGCTATGAAATCGATATACACATGTGTTTAGAAGTGTTGCACCGTTAGCATGTAGTAGTGCACGCTGGAGAGCAGTTGCAGTGGAAGTGGTCTAAGCACACATTAGTTATCAAGTTTGTGGCATGAGTTTAGCTGTAGAGTTAGTGAATAAATCATGTAGCGTGAGTTACAACATCTGCATGTACGTGGTTAGACCTGTCGCCACGATTCATCACACCGCGGTACCTACGCATCGCCACCCTACCTGCGCCATGCACACATTGGACACTTTTTGAGAGCTTGTGTGTTGGGCGGTCTTGGAGAGCGTTTGTGGTGGGCACATTTGGAGAGGTCGTGCATAGGACATTTTTTAAGAGAGCGTGAGTGGGGTTGAGCTTCAACAAGAATTATCCACATTTCTCATTGTTGATGCTGAACTTTCTAAAGTTTTAACATATGTTTTGCAAACCGCTCTGCTAGGAACCTTTTGGCCTGGTGTGCCCACTTGAAGTTGGTCAGCATGGTGGTGTAATAGCGAGGCTCCCTAACCAAGCGATCGGGTTTCTGTGGAGATGGACAAAGGCCATGTCCCCTCTGGCCCTTCGGGTACCTGGCGCGGAACTCCTGCGGATAATGATGACGTTGTGTACATGGCACCCGTACCCATTCTACTTTGGTAGGCCATGGATTACCCATATGAACTTTGGGTATAGGTAGGGAATGGTCGGATAATAGCCACTTCCCTGCTCCACCCGTTCACTCGCGAGTCACGACGCCGAGTAACGCTAGGCCGACTAGGCTTAGAGCCTTCCTCGAAGGTGAGGCGAGGCAATAGCTGGTGACAATGGCGACAAAGTTGATATCCTCGTTGTCGACTACCACGGCGAGGCCTGCAACCGTTGCCATGGTGCCATGGCAGCAGCACTAGGAGCGATAGCGACACAGGAGATGTGGGATGATGACGACAAATCGCCGGTGGCATTGGAGCGCCGCGTAAGAAGGTGCAACTAGCGGCTGTCCTGCATGGCTTGCGTGACACGGTCAACCGGACGAGCGAGGTCTACTGGGAGCCGTTCCGGGTATGGTGCATGATCCGCGCAGCGGCGTCGTAAGTGTAAACTGCCTTTGATGTTGAGTATGACCCAAGAACACTAGGTGGAGGCCCTCGACATCAATGATGTCGGCGACGCATCTTGTGGCCACGCTTCATCACGCTGTGGTACCTACGCACCCCACCCTGTCTGCACCATGCTCCCGTTGTGCACTTTTTGAGAGAGCATGTCTTGGGCCCTTTTGGAGATAGCGTGTGTGTTGGGCACATTTGGGGTTAGTGTGTGCGTAGGACACTTGGAGAGAGCGTGAGGGTTTCAGCTTCAACAACAGTTATCCACATTTCGCATTGTTGATGATGCTGAACTTTCTAAAGTTTTAGCATATGCTCCGCAAACCACTCGACTAGGAACCTGTTGACTTGGTGCGGCCACTTGAAGTTGGTTGGCACGGCGATTTAGCACACCGCGTTGTTGGCCAGGCACTCGAGGTTGCCGTGGAGGCAGGCCATGTCCGCTTCGGGCCTTCGGCTCTTCGGGTACCTGACGGAACTCCTGCAGGTAATGATGTTGGCTGTGTTTGGTTCGTTTCCTGCATAAGCTTGGCTAGCAAAACCAAGCTAGGCTAGCTCAAGCCTGCCCCTAACTAGCCACGATAGACTTGTTTGGTTACCTGTATCATCTAAGCCTAGCTAGCCTAAAGGTGTGTTTCGTTGCTGATTTGTTGTAGATATAGTCACCTCTTCTCCGATTTGGTATGCTTACCACCATTGAGGCATTTCATCGAACAATTGATGAGCATTGAGCAGGGCACACAAGCACACACCACGCGACGACCATGAACCAAGCAAGCAAAGAAATTAATGAGAAGGGTCCGTGTGCTTCTTGTTCCCTGTCTTGGCTTGACCAACCAAGAACGAGAAGGATGGGGACGGGATGGCGGAGGGTGCTGTGCACGTCCGTCAGTGGGATGATGACGCCGTGCATGGTCGCCAAGATGCCTTCTAGGATCCCGAGCTCGCGCAACAGCGGCTCGTGCAGCGGATGGAGCTTCGGCACCCACTGCCTCCATAGATCCATGCTGACAGCTCATCCCTCGAATTTCGCCTGGATCCCGTCGTCGAGAACGAGATCGTGAGGAGGCAGCGGTGGCAGGGCCGGAAGAACACCACGCCGCTTCGGGGGAAGCAAGAAAACACGGCGGCGGCGATGGTTGGCGGTCGGAACGACGGCGATGGATTTCCTGATCAGTGTCGCCTCGCCGCCGGCCATTACTCGTTGCAAGGTAGGAGGACACGGTGCTGTGGGCATCCCTCTGGTGCCGCACCAAGCCGGCGCTACTGCAGCAGCCGGCAGAGCCCGCCCCCTTGACGCCGACCTCCGCGCCGGTGCTCACCGGGAACCACCGGGTGCCGCTATTCCAGGCGCTGTTGGCACCGGCCTCACCTAGATTCCTTTCCAGATTCGCGCCACTCACCGAGGTGGAAGAAGGGAGGCGTGATTCTATCGTGAGGAGGTGATGGGAACGGCAAGCGGAGCTAGGCCAAGCCTGGCTCTGGGAGAACGGCCGAATCGGCCGTTCGTTCCTGGCCAGGCCCCAAGCCTACTTTTGGCCTCCTCTAGCTAGGCTCTAATACAATTGCAGGCAACTAAATAGTCTAAAACTGGCTCCAGGGAGCCTGG
The DNA here is from genome assembly GCA_015844335.1 of Chrysopogon serrulatus. Lineage (NCBI taxonomy): Eukaryota > Viridiplantae > Streptophyta > Magnoliopsida > Poales > Poaceae > Chrysopogon > Chrysopogon serrulatus. The sequence goes on along the minus strand of JADLZL010004951.1, from coordinate 830,428 downwards.
TTTGAAGTTGGGCACCCAACCAAACACACTTGTTGTGTCCCCGACACCCGTACCCAAGCCTGTACCAGTTCTGCTACGGTAGGTTGTGGATTATGCATATGAACTTTGGGTATGGGTAGGAATGCTTAGTTAATACCCTCCACCCGTTCACTCGCGAGTTGCAACGCCGAGTAGTGCGTTGCCGACTAGCTTAGTCTTCGTTGGAGGCGAGGTAGCATATGGTGACAATGGCGACGAAGTCGATATCCTCATCGTCGATCGGCCACTGCGAGGCTTGTAGTAACGGTGTTGGCCATGGCGGCAGTAGTAGGAGTGATAGTGGCATAGGAGGGATGGGACGACGACGACAAAGTGCTGGCAGCATCGGAGCGCCATGGACGCCTTGCATGGCCTGCATGGCGCAGATCAACCATTTACGCAGCGTCGGCGAGGTTCTCGGAAGTCGAGCGGACGCTTCCTCCTTGGATGTTGCGTACGACTCTAGGAATACCGGGCAGAGGCACTTGGCATCAATGATCTCAGCTACGTAGTGTCGCCACACTTCATCATGCTGCGGTACGTATGCATTGGCACCCTGGCCACACCACGTGCCCGTTGGGCACTTGTTGAGAGCGTGTGTGTTGTTCATTTTTGGAGGGAGCATGTGTGTTGGGCACATTTGGAGACAACGTCTGCATAGGACAGTTTTTGAGAGAACGTGAGCTTGAATCAGCTTCAATAAGAATTATCAACCTTTCTCATTTGATGCTGAACTTCTAAAGTTTTAACATATGCTCTACAAACCACTAGGCAAGGAACCTGTTGACCTGCAAACCACTCGCCATGCTTCATCACGTCACGGTGCTCTGCAAGATCGAACCCTAGCCGCACCCCTGCGCCCACTGTGCACTTTTTGAGAGGGCGTTTGTGTTGGGCACTTTTGGAGTGAGCGGTATGTTGGGGGCATTTGGAGAGCGTGTGCGTAGGACACTTTTGGACAAAACGTGAGAGGGATTCAGCTTCAACAAGAATTATCTATTTTCATTTGTTGCTGATGCTAAACTTTCTAAAATTTTAGCATATGCTCCATGGCCACTTGGCTAGGTACTTGTTGGCCGGGTGTGGCCACTTAGCATGGTTGTTTAGCACAGAGTCTTGGTCTCCGGCTCTTCGGGTTTTGGCGTGGAAATCCTGGCCGTAATAATGCCATTGTGTACTCGGCACCCGTGCCCGTCCTACTTGGGTAGGCCATGGATTACCCGTATGAACTTTGGGTATGGGTAGGGAATTCTCGGATAATAGCCGCTTCCCTGCTCCACCCGTTCACTCGTGAGTCGCGATGCCGAGTAACGCGAGGACGACAAGGCTTAGAGTCTTTCCTCGGAGGGGAGGCAGCGGCTGGTGGCAAAGGTCACGGTGAGGCTTGCAGCTGGTGCTATGGCGGCAGTAGTAGGAGTGATAGCGGCGCAGGAGGTGTGGGACGACGACAAAAGCACGGGCGGCATCGGAGCGCCACGTAAGTAGGTTCAACTAGCGGCTGTCCTGCATGGCCATGGCCTGTGTGATGCGGTCAACCGGACGAGCGTCGAGCGTTGAGCGAGGTCTACTAGGAGTCGTTGCGGGAGCGGTGCAGGATCCGCACAGGGGGTCACAAGTGTACTTTGCCGCCTCGAATGTCGCGTATGACCCTAAGAATACCGGGGGGAAGCAGTCGGCATCAATGATCTCGGCGACGTAGTGTCGCCACGCTTCATCACGCTGCGGTACCTACGCATCGCCACCCTGGCCGCACCATGTGCCAGTTGTGCACTTTCTGAGAGCGTGTGTGTTGGGCACTTTCGGAGTGATCTGTGTGTTGGTGGCATTTGGAGATAGCGTGTGCGTATTACACTTTTGAAGAAAGCGTGAGAGGGTTTTAGCTTCAACAAGAATTGTCCACATTTTTCATTGTTGTTGGTGCTAAACTTTCTAAAATTTTAGCATATACTCCATGAAACCACTTGGCTAGGAACTTGTTGGCCTGGTGTGGCCACTTGAAGTTGGCTAGCATGGTGGTTTAGCACACAGTCTCGCATCACCAGGCACTCGATGTTGCTGTGGAGGCAGACAAAGGCCTTGTCCGCTCCGGTTCTTCAAGTACCTGGTGTGGAACTCCTGCGGGTAATAATGTCGTTGTGTACCTGGCACCCGTGTCCAAACCTGTACCCACCCTACTTTGGTAGGCCATGGATTATCCATATGAACTTTGGGTATGAGTAGGGAATGCTCGGATAATAGCCGCTAACCAGCTCCACCCGTTTACTCGCAAGTCGCGACACTGAGTAACGCGAGGCCGACTAGGCTTGGAGTCTACCTCGAAGGTGTGGCAGCTACTGGTGACAACAGCGACAAAGTTGATGTCCTCGTTGTCGACTAGCCATGGCGAGCCCGAGCCCCGTCCTGGTATGGATGCGATAGCAGCACAGACGTGTGGGACGACGACGAAAAAGCGCCAGCGGCATCGGAAGGCTGCATAAGGAGGTGCAACTAGCGGCCATCCCGCGTGACACGGTCAACCGGACGAGCGTCGAGTGACATCTACTAGGAGTTGTTGCGGGAGTGGTGCAAGATCCGCGTAGTGGTGGTATGCAAGCGTCGCTGCATCCTCGGAAGACGCGTACGACCTAGGAACACTGGGCGGAGGCCCTCGGTATCAATGATCTCGACAATGTGCTGTCACCACGGTTCATCACGCCGCGGTACCTACGCACCGCCACCCTGGCCGCACCATGTGCCCCTTGTGCACTTTTTGAGAGAGCTTGTGTGTTAGGCACTTTTGGAGAGAGCGTTTATGTTGGGCACTTTTTGAGAGAGCTTGTGTGTTAGGCACTTTTGGAGAGAGCGTTTATGTTGGGCACATTTGGAGATAGTGTGCATAGGACACTTTTGGAGGGAGCGTGAGAGGGATTCAGCTTCAACAAGAATTATCCACTTGTGTCATTGTTGATGATGCTGAAATTTCTCAAGTTTTAGCATATGCTCTACAAACCAGTTAGCTAGGAACGTGTTGGCTTGGTCTAGCCACTTGATGTTGGCCGGCACGATGGTTTGACATGGTCTCGTGACTAGGCACCCGAGGCTGCTGTGGAGGAAGACAAAGGCCATGTCTGCTCTGGCTCTTTGTGTATCGGCGCGGAACTCCTGTGGGTAATGATGTCGTTGTGTACCCGGCACTCGTACCCAAGCATGTACCCATCCTACTTTGGGTATGGGTAGGCATTTCCCATATGAACTTTGGGTATGGGTAGGGGTTGCTCGGATAATACCCACTTCCCTGCTCCACCCACTCGTGAGTCGCGACGCCGAGTAAGGCGAGGCCATCCAGGCTTAGTCTTCCTCGGAGGCAAGGCAGCATGTGGTGGCAATGGCGATGAAGTCGATATCCTTGTCGCCGACGGGACCCGGCGAGGCCTGCAACAGATCGCCTTTGGTGCTCACCGGGGTGATAGCGGCACACGAGGTGTGGGGCGACGACAACAAAGCGCAGGCGGCATCGGGCGCCCAGCGTAAGCATATGCAGTTGCGGCCGCCCTGCATGGCCTGCGTGACACGGTCAACCGGACAAGCGTCGAGCGAGGTCTACTGGAAGTTGTTGTGGAAGTGGTGCATGATCCGCGCAGCAGCGTCGTAATCGTACGCTGCGAGCTCGGAAGTCACATATGACCCCAGGAAGTTGTTGCGGAAGTGGTGCATGATCCGCGCAGCAGCGTCGTAAGCGCACGCATGAATGAACTTCGGTGACGTTGTGTCGCCATGCTTCATCATGCCGTGGTACCTATGCACTGCCACCTTGGCCGCACCATGCGCCGGTTGTGCACTTTTTGAGAAAGCGTGTGTGGTGGGCACTTTTGGAGATAGCATGTGTAGGACACTTTTGGAGAGAGCGTGAGGGATTCAGCTTCAACAAGAATTATCCGCCTTTCTCATTGTTGACAATGCTGAACTTTCTAAAGTTTTAGCATATGCTCTACAAGCCACTCGGCTAGGAACCTGTTGGTCTGGAGTGCCCACTTGAATTGGTCGGCACGGTGGTTTAGCACCGAGGCTCACTGACCAAGCACTCGGGGTTACTGTGGAGGCGGACAAAGGCCATGTCCAATAGGAGGCGTGGGACGACGACAACAAAGTGCTGACGGCATCGGAGCGTCGCCTTAGCAGGTGCGACTAGCAGCCGTCCTACATGGCCTGCGTGACGCTGTCAACTGGACAAGCATTGTAGAGGTCTACTGGGAGCCATTGCGGGAGTGGTGCATGATCCTCGCAGCGACGTTGTACGCGTACGCTGCCTCCTCGAAAGTCGTGTACAACCCTAGGAACACCGGGCAGAGGCCCTCGGCATCCATGATCTTGGCGACATACCTGTCGGCACGCTTCATCACGTCGCATTACCTTAGCACTGCCACCTTGGCTGCACCATATGCCCGTTGGGCACTTTTGGAGAGAGCGTGTGTTTTGGGCAGTTTGGGAGAGAGCGTGCGTGTTGGGCACATTTGGAGGTGGCCTGTGCATAAGATAATTTTAATGACAGCGTGAGTAGGATTCTGTTGGCCGCTGAACCAGCAGCCAGGTGAGCAGGACCTGCTCACCTTCCCTCTCCTTCTTCCCTGACCCGAGGAAGAAGATGAGCTTGAGCTCGTGTTAGCCGCTGGACCAGCAGCTAGGTGAGCAGGACCTGCTCACATTCCCTCTTCTCCCTCCCTGACCCAAGGTGGAAGAAGAGTGTTGAGCTCTTTAGCTGCTGAACCAGCAGCCAGGTGAGCAGCACCTGCTCACCTTCCTCCTCTCCCTCCCTGAACCAAGGTGGAAGAAGAGCCCTCAGGTGCCGACCAGCAGCGTTGGCTGCTGAGCACCTTGAGGAGCTCTTTACACACACACACACACACACGCTGCACACCAGCTCTAGCAGTGGCTAGGGCTTGCAACCTTTAGTGAATGAGGCAAAGAACTAACTATTGTTGGAAACAAAATCACTTTGTTTCTCTCTTTTATAACACTAGTAGTATCACACTACTATAACTTACAACTCAGTTTGGTTTTCACAACCAAACTCACTTGCTTCACACAAGCAAGCACTATCTTGTAGCTTCACACTACAAGCTAACAACACACTTGGTCTTTACAACCAAGAACTCACTCACAAACACAAGCTTGATCTTCACAACCAAGCTCTACCTCTCTCACTCATACACTAGTTCATAGTAGTCTCACACTACTGTGACTCCATTATGGCTTCACGCCATCTACATCTTCTCTCCCTCTTATGTCCTCCACATGATGGGGTATATGTCCTTTTATAGGACTTACAAACCGTCATAGCAGCTGTGTAACAGCTGTATACTAGCAAAAACTCAATTTGTCTACTAATTACTAGCTGTCCTACTGCTGTCTACAACAGCTAGTAGCAAACTCTAAATCGCGTAGCTCTACTAGCAACTAGAAACTTCATGGAGCTCCCTCATCCATCTATATGACAAGATTAGTCCTAACAGATTCAACTTCAACAGGAAGTATCCACCTTTCACATTGTTGATATTGAACTTTCTAAAGTTTTAGCATATGCTTCGCAAACAACTCGGCTAGGAACCTGTTGGCCTGGTGTGCCTTTTGAAGTTGCTGTGGAGGCATACAAAGGCCATGTCCGCTTTGGCTCTTCGGGAACCTGGCGCAGGTAAGCACTGAGGGTGAGGTGGCGGCCAGCAGCAGGGTCGTGTCACCTCAAGGCCGTTGCTGATGCAGAAGGTGAGATCACGGAGCATGCCGATATGGCCACAGGATAGAGCGACTGCAGAGGGATCATTGGGCCCTTGGGACCAATACATTTAACAGTGTTCATGCGTGCGTGGTTTGGGTGTACACGTTGCTGCTGGAGAAGCTCACATAAAGCAACGAATTCCTGCTCCTCAGCTTCTGCCTGATTAGTATTGGATTGGAAGCTCTGGTAGGCCGTGCGGACTTTTGTTGCAAACAGGCAACTAGTATTGGATTGATTTGAGTTTAGATGGGAGTTAGATTGGATATCTCCACTAATTTTTAGGATGGTGGCACCGACCTTGCACAATGGAGACCATGACCTTGTCTTCCTTTCTATTGATGGGCGCAGTGGCGTTGTAGTTGGGGTGGTAAGACCGCAGTTTATGATGCCAATAATGATGGGATGCCTGCAGACTACATCCTTTCATCTGACCTTGCCAGAGAGGAGTGGAGAAGAGATCTACATGGGGCCTTCAAGTATTGGCAACCTTACATCTTGGCAGATGGTGAGGAGTCAGCTTTAGTATAGCTGATCTAAAAGGTCCTTTAGTTAAGCGCACCACCCTCTGATGATCATGGACCTGTGGTTTCTGTTGGACTTTGAGAGTAGGCTCTGGGTGAAACTGTACCGCATTCGGATCGGATCAGTAACCACAAGCTTGCCAGCCGGATACCATCTAATGCCGTTGTTGGCATTAGATGATGGTAGGTTTGTCATTCATCTAGCATCGACTGGACTATTATTCATATGTGATCTGGGAACCAACACTTACACATTAGTGTTTACAAGACATATCTTTAGTCAGTTGGTGTGTACGCTGTACGCAGGAAGTCTGTTGAGTCTACAAGAGGGAGACATGGTAGGAGCATGATTTTAATTGAACGCCAATTTGATTCCTTTAATTGGATTTGGATGTCCGTCTATCCACAGGTCTGTGTGTGGTGCACACCAGTGACATTGTGTGTGAATGTGTAGTGCACTCATGCTAGTTGACTCATGAACTTTCCATGTAGTTTTGCACTATAAATATTGAGAACACAAGGCAAAAAAGAAGTAAATGGGTGTGACTGTTCTTCCTCCATAATTGTCTTTGAGAACAAATTATGTGTGTTGGGCACTTTTTGAGAGAGCGTGTGCATTGGGCACTTTTTGAGAGAGCATGTGCGTTGGGCACTTTTTGATTGAGCGTGAGAGAGATTCAGGTTCATCAAGGAATATTCACCTTTCTCATTATTGATGATGCTGAACTTTCTGAAGTTTTAGCATATGCTATTATTTTCTTCGCTTATACAATCTTTATGTGTGCTATCTGAATTTTAGAGTCATTTTGGTCTTCACCACAACTCTACATTTTATTATCCGTTAAGCTTCAAAGTCTGATTTACGTTTTTTTGTGGTAATAATGTTCCCAATTTTCCCACTGCAGGGAGTGGCTGCTAGCCCTAATAATGCATTGCTACAATCCACGTCACTTGGCCATGCTGATGCTCCAATGAACAACACGACACATTCGAAAACACAGGGGTCCATCGATCCTCACACTCGTGGAAGTTACAGTCCAGGGCCCTCGAACCGCACTTAACCTTTTGGATAGTTTGTAAAAGCTTGCGGGTCCATTCAGTAAACAATTGGTGAGATTACCTTTGATGCTACTGTGTCTTGCATCTCCTGTGTAGGTTTTATTGTTGTTTTCCCTGCTTTCATGTGGCATATTAGGTATCTCAGTTGAATTTTGTCTCCATGTAGATGGTTATGGACCTAAGGTCTTAAGGTTGCGTTCTGGTAGTGTTTTTAATGCTTGCAAGCGATTGTAATGATTGCTACGGTGACCAGTTAGACACTGAGCAAGTAACAGGGAGATGAGATGAAAAATCTGATTCAAAATAACCTTTATTGAATGGTTCAAGAGATAAATGTTCCAGTGAAAAAATACAGAGCATATAGCAAACAGAAATAAATAGGTTAAGACGTGAAATGTTGAATCCGCTGAACATGAAAATAGTTAAGAGGGAGAATGCGGATTGACCTTTGGTGTAAGCAAAATATCATTACAATCTGGAAGAGATAATTTGTGACGAGACTTGCCACTAAAACTACTTCGTAGTGATGTTGATTATTTAACGCTAGCCCAGGAAACTCTTGCTCAAAATGGAAACTGGGGATTATAGATGGATACACCAGCGTATATCCAACAAAAAAAGAGTGAGTGAAGGTTGGAGAGATTAGTGGACTTTGGTCAGGCTTGAGTCGTGATTTAGTGATTTGATGACGCAGTTTAGAGTTTGGTCAACATAGACTTCAGGTACACATCACAACATGATTGGGTCACATTCAGCGTATTTGAGTACCTGGTTGGTGGCCATGTTTAAAGAAGTGTTTTATAGGACTGAAAAATTGCATACAAGAGTATCGCCACCTGTCTAGATTGGTGAGTGCATGTGCCTAGTGTGGCTATAACAGCTGGGTTTGAACTGTAACGAGTTATATTGCAAACAAGTTCTATCATAGTAAGCATGGCTACCAATATTGATGGCTACAATTAAACAATCACTTGATATATAAATGTGCTAGAGCTTGAACAATATGATCATGTCTGTTATTTAGAATCTTTCCTAAACATGTCATGTTAGCATTCATTATTAAAAGTTTTCATATTTCAGAACTGAGCTGAATTCCAAACCAAAATTTGGTATCCTGACAAGATTTGGCTACCATTTGTTAGTTTCCTAATTTTTTTAACATTCACTTTTTGTTGTCATAAGATTTTACTTTTCTTACAAAACCTTGTCTAATTCATGGGAAGATATGCAGGCATATGACTAGTGTCACAGTAAGATTTCAGCATGGCAAAACCTTGCCAGCATTAATAACCCCCTTTTGTGAACTGAGGCGTAAGCGTAGGCGGTATGGTATGTTTAAAATATTTCCTGTAACAGTCATTATGGGGTTTCTAATGAGTGAAGAATTGTTATGTTCCGAACATATATCTGAATAGGTCAAGCACCTTACCATGCACATAGAATCATCCATGCCTAGATTATGAGTTAAATCACAATAATGGCTTAAATATTTAGTATTGGAAGATATCTTTTCGGGAAGTAAGATGTTTGGTTGGAAGCACATTAAGGCAAGGTTCCAAAAGACACTATGCGCTAGGCCACTTCCTGGCGCCAAGATGGATTAAACGTAGATTAAACGTGATTAAGTGTTTGTGCTTTTTTTTTTTATTTTTATTTTTTTTTTTTGGCAATACATATGGCTCAGATTAGATACCCAACTTCCATATCATAACAAGTTACAATACATTCAGGCAATTTTGATTCTAATTCTTGCGAACATGCAAAGAAGTGGTGAAAAGACTTGCAATTTTGATCCCTACACACATCCTGTTTCTCTTTTCCCTGGCTCTTCTGCATGCTTTTTTCCTGCTCACCTGCCCGCACACCACACATAGGCTGCCAAGCTAGCCAACCCATCGCTTTTTCATGTTCCTATGCCGCTTAAGCACTGCCTCACGCCTACGTGCACAACCCAAACATGTCCAGAGTTTTATTGGACGTGCAGGCCGAAAAATGAGACGCTAGGGGTCTGTTTCAGATTTAATCGAGAGTAAACATAGTTTAATTAGGTTTTTTTAGAACCATGCATTAAGGTCTAGTTTTCAAAATATGGTAGGTTGATCGGCTTTACCATCCATTTCTTTTCATACCTGTAAATTTTGTATGATCCACTTTTTGATTTGAGTCATTCATTTCCTTGCTGCAACTTGTCTATCTGTGGAGGGTGGTTTTGCTGACCTTCTTACCAAATGTTTGAAATCACTAAAACTGGCCTGCAATCAGTTGTTGCTTATAGTATTACACTGAGGTTTACTTGGCAAGTATTAAACCCACTTATTTCAACTGCTGTTTTCATGGCACGGGATTTAGTGAAACTTATTTTCAACTTATATTTTCATGACATGGAATTAGGAAGACTTAATTTCAACTGCTATTTCCATGGCATGTGATTTAGGAAGGGAATTGCTCATTTCTTTTTTGTTTTTCTTTAATAATTTTGTCGTCCATAGACTACGAATCATGTAAGACCTGATTTAGTACAGCTGGGATACAGTGTAAACACCTTGAATGGAATCATGAAAACCCCTCAATAAGCATACTACGATTTTTTCAAAAAAATTTGAAAGTTAGCACCATAGATGGTACTTATCACAAAAGTTGAAATGCAAAATTGCTTCTGAAAAATTATATGCACTGGAGGACAGATTTCTGTTTTTGTCCTCTAGTGCACATGCATCTGAAATTTGTTATTTTCCTCCTCGGATTTTGAAAAACATGATTTTGCATCTCAACTTTTGTGACAAAAATATCTATGAATGTGTCAAACTTCTCTCTTTTTTAACTAAGTAGTATGCTTTTATGGATTTTTCACAAATACATCAGGAAGGTGGCTTTCACCATATATTTTCCTGATTTAGTAATTCTACTTTTTTGGCAAACTTTAAGAGATGATTTTGTTCACCAACAGACAAACCAATGTCTCCGCGGCACTTCATCGGGCATTGTTCCTGAATTTCTTAGTGACCTATTTATATATATGCTATTGTAGGTTGCCTGATGTAGTTTCATGGATGCATTCTGGACAAACATTCAATGCTGTTTGGTGCATGAGGCCATTGCTGGAAATAGCTGTCGGGTTTTTATGAGGACTTCTGTATTGCTTGAGGTGATTATTACCAACCAGAAATATGTTTGATGCTGGTTATGAATTAAGCATCATTTAGCTGTTCTGGTTGGTTTTTAACCTTTTCCATCTGTGGATAATATGAAAACTTGCTTAGGAACCTCAGATATCTATTTTTGTGTTCAACACAAATGGATTCGTTGTAACTCATCTGTCTGGGATCGTTGATTCAGGGTCCTTTACAAATATAATTGTGGTGATGTATTCTATGCATAATGAAAATTTGGGGTTTCACCAGGATAGCTTTCATTTTAATTACGGACCACCAGCAGTATGACAATGTGCATTCTACCTGGATTTCGAGTTACAACCTTTAACTTGTACAAGGCAAGTTGCTTTTGCTATTTGTCACATTCTCTTGCAAGTAATGAAATTGGATTTCTTGCCATATTTTTCTGACCATCATTTTGATGTTGTCAATTTACTTGCAGAAAGTGATGCACTATTTGACTTAGATTGGCTGCAGCTTCCAATGTGTTGAACACAAAATTACACCAAAGATTGCGAAGAGATACCTGGGAAGTTTATGATTGGTGCACAATGAATGATATATGCATGCATCAGCTAGGACATAGCATCTTTGCTGGAAGTGACGTCTGACACCACATCGCCGTACAAAAACTACAGATGTATCTGGGAAGTTCATGGCAAGTTAGCATGCACCCTCTTTGTTGAAACACTCGTATTCTACATGGATTGGCAGCAGCTTGCAATTTATAACACCAAATCACACCATACAAAGACTACATACAAAGAGGTCCAGGAAGCTTATGATTTTTTTTTTTAGCATCCATGTATCTGAATTGTGACTTCAACTTTCAAGAAACACATGCGATGTCTCATGTCATCGAGATAAAAAAAAAAAAACAAGTTAATTTGCAATCAACAACAATCTGATTGGGCAGAGGTAAATATTATGTTGTGCTTCTGTCATAGACATGGTGGCTTGTGTTTTATTTGGATGAGGATTGAATATACTGCTTATAACATTGTGAGGAAGTCCTACTACCTCTTGATTTGTATTTATGGTGATTTGTAATTTTGTTTTCTCCAGTTCCATTAAAACAATTAACTGTACATAAATTCTTGCTTTTCTTAAGCGCTGTGGCGAAATGAGATTATTTACTTGATGAAAGTGTTCATATTTAGGTACAATATCATTCAATGGTATGACGCTGGTACCAAGGTGAATGTTTTTCAGTTATAAAAATTTGAACCGTATCTAGAGTGGAGCTTGTCGAGTCTGAACTACTTGGTACTCTTTTCCAGAATTCAAAACTGCCTAATTTGTTCATGGCAAGGACTGTGCGACAACGTGCAACAGAGCAGAATGTGCCTAGCTTCAGTCAGTGCTTATATAATAATATTCGTGGTTTAACTATAGTTGAGTTTTTGAGTCAGGTATTTTTCGCAGCTGGAGCTGCCTCAGTCTGTATAACGCTGGTTGTTATCGAGACAATCCTCATGGAGGGCGTCGAGCTCATTTGCGTGTCTACTCCAGTTCCTTGGCAAAGTCGATGTTGTCGACGAACACCTGCATTATGGAGTATGACATATGGACATTGTAAGAAGTTTCCACTAAAAGAGCAAAGATTTTTCTTTTTTCTTCCCTAAAGTAGCAAAGAGAATCATTATTCTCTATAAGACAGAAATGTCGATGCATACCGATTTCCACCCATCAGGGTCCAGGATGGCTGTGATCTTGGTGTTGATCCCCGGCAAGGACCCTGGCTCCCGCACCACCTGCCCTCCGGACAGCTTCACCACCTCCGCGGTCTTGTAGACATCATCGGTGCCAATGGCGATCTGCTTCAACTCAGTCAGCATCATGTGTCCAGAGCTGAGCATCTCAGCTGCAGGGGACGGACCATAGCGCCAAGAAAACCAAATTGCACACCTGGGCATATGCGTTCCCCTTGGCATACTCGGTGACACCATAGTTGTAGGTCAGCTCCAGCACCGCGTTCTTGTCTTCAGGGCCGTACCCCATCATTGCCACTGTGTACTGTACAAGCAATCCGGGGAATCCATGTCAATGACACAAGTTATTTGGCAATTAATAGCTAGCTAATAGAATATAGATTGATGGTTTCTGCAACCCTATCATCACCTTGTATTCAGGGTTATCTGGCTTCCGGAGCAACTCCATGCCGCAGGCCTGCGCTTTGGGCGAGAGGAGACTAGTGAGGATTTTTTTTTTTTTTTTCCGCAGACGTGCCACAGCACGTATTTAGACTAGTGAGGATTTGTTGGACAACAACAAAGCATGTGGAGCGTTTATATAAGCCTGCACCAGACCTACCTTCTCATAGAAGCTTATGGCACGGTCAAGATCGCCGACGCGGAGCATGACCTGGCACAAGGGCTCCGGAGTTCCAGGCCTCTCAATGATCTCAAACTTGTAGCCGTCAGGGTCCTCCACGAAGGCGATGACGGTGTTGCCGCCCTTGACAGGACCGGGCTCCCTGGTGACCGTGCCTCCCTTTGCTCTGATGAGCTCTACAGTCTTGGCCACCTATTTCATTTCATTCATATCATCTCAATTCTAACCAGTGAATCGATGGAGAGGTCTTAGGTTTGCTATCTTACATCCTCGACTCCGATACCGAAATGGCCAAAACCTGCTCCAATATCATACTTGTCGACCCCGTAATCTGCCAATAATACGACTCTGCAAAATCAGGAAGGCTGAAAACTGCAGACTGATGCCGAGTGCATGTAATGTAACGGCACTGACTGTATGTGAGCTCGACGACGAAATGCGATTCCTCAGGCCCGTATCCTAGGAACGCGTTGGTGTACTTCTCCTCTGGTATGTCCCTCTTCCTGAGCAACTTCATCCCCAGGCACTCAGTGTAGAACCTGCATTGCATTGCACATTGTATAAGCCGTTGCTTTCAGTTCAGACTTGAGAGCGAGAGCTGTGTGATGTGACTTGTATTGCAAGTGGTAACGAGATTGATTCACTTGATTGTCTTGTCGAGGTCGCCGACCCGGTACACGACGTGGAGGAGCCGGCGCTTGTCCTTGTTTGCCCACGAGAAGGCCTCGTCCGCGCTGCCGAACGTGGCCGCCTGCGCGGCGTCCGCCGAGGCCCGGATCTTTGCTGCCGCTGCCGCGCCTCCAGCCACGTTCCTGCTCAGCGCCGCACCTGCTTCAATTGTAATCAAGAACAGGTCAGGTCAGGCAGGGCTGCGCGGCTACTGCTACAGTCGTGTGATGTGAGTGACGAGTGGTGGTCACCAGCGGCAGCGGTGGAGAGGAGCAGCGACCGCCGGGGGACGGGCGTGGCGGCGCAGGCGACAGCCCCGCGGCCGGCGGCCACCGGTAGCAGAGTCCTCATTGCGGTGTCTGCTGGCCGAGGCCGACCCAGCTTTTGCTTGGCGGCCCTTTCTCGTGCTATCCTTTCGTGCGGACGGCTGTGGGCTGTGGCCGCTGCCAAGTGCCAAAGCTGTTGGGAGACGGGACCGGTTTGGAAGAGCGGTTGAGCTTGCCACCTGTCGAGATGTGGAGTTATGGGACCCGTGAAGAGCCACAAAGATGGATTTCACGTCGGATGTCTAGGCCAATTTTGATGGACGGTTTATAGAGTTTTATGGCATTAAATACCATAACATAACACTAAAGAGATACAATGAAAGTTTATGAGACTAGAGAGAGCTTTATGAGAATAAAACTTTTCTTTACTATCTTTAAAATTTAGAACTATTTCATTTGAAATGCCTTTAGTCAAGCGGAGCCCCTAGCCAAGGTGAGAGCTTAGAACAAAGCACGCTTTAGAGTCACGCAAAGCTATATGATTAGTATTTGCAATAGTTTTTTTTAGAGAACAAAAATTTTATTAAACGCTGTCCGGCAACTTCGCTAAACACCAGTGCAGCTATAAAGTCGTGGGACATGTCCCGCCCGACATGGCCTCATTTACACAATTTAGACCAAAAACAGCTATAGTATGCGCAACTGAATTACAAGTCCGAGGGCAATGAGAAAAGGAGCATCCTGAAAAATCAGACACCAATCTAAGCTCTAATTTCTTAGAATATGGTATGTACCAAGAGAGGATCTCCCATTGCCTTATCCACGTCAGCAGCATCTGTCTCCACAATAATTCGTTGCATACCCAGGGAGCCTACCAACTCAAGCCCCTTCAAACAGCCTATGGTTTCTGAATGTTCTGCATTCATTAGGTACCCTTCAGATCCTCCACCAGTTGCAACAAACTGGCCTTCGTGATCTCAATAACAAATCCCCATCCACCAGGAAAGCTCCATCACAATTAACTTTGTAATAATCAATAGTTGCAGGACACCATTCTGGTTTACTGGATGTGCTCCTTTCTGACTTGTTTTGAGTGAGGGTGAGCTCGGTTCCAAGCCTGCCAATAATACAGAACATCATTTAGCACCTCTTGAGCTTTCTTCGCCCTCTCCCCTGCATTCACTTTATTACGAGCAGACCACCAGCACTAAAAGATTATGTTTTACTGTGTTGCCTCTTGTAGCCCCAAATTTTCTCCAACATGTCATGGATGGAAGGTTGCGATAAGCAGCAGCCAACACCTCCGTACTTCTTTGCATTTGAAAATTAAGTGGCCGACATCGTCGTCGAATCTATGACATACAACCAGATAGTATTGAAAATTTAACACCCCTTCTAGCAATATTTATTTAAGCCGATAAAGAGTTGTGGGCCATAAGGGAGACCAAACCCTTTGAGTCGCTCTCTACGGAGGCGACTTGGTTTGCACCTTCGTCTACCCGCTCCGCTCCCTTCTCTTTTACTTTACCGTTGCCAGACACTATATATAGAAAATAATTTATAGGAACACTTAGCTTTTATTTATAAGAGCGGTTTGCGTTTTAACCATCCTTACAGTGGCGTGCCGGACCCCAGCTAGTCACCCAGCCTTACAAATGCATTTGTAAAGGTGGTTCAATCATCAACCACTCTTACAAATATGTCTGTTTGTAAGGGTGGTTCAATCACCAACAGTCCCATACAGGTTTATTTATAAGGGCGGTTGGTGATCCAACCGTTTTACAAATGCATTTGTAAGGGGTGATTTAATCACTAACTTCTTCTTACAAATGTTATTTATAAAGGTGGTCACGAACCGTCTAAGAGTGCATGGGTAAGGGTGGATAGTCCAACCACCCTTACAAATGCTTTTGGCCCGTCCTTAAAAATACTAAGCAGTGAGAGAAGCTAGCATTGCTCTCTAGAAAAGGATGCAGTGGGGTTTTAGTTTCTGCAGGTGTGGTTTTTTTTTTAATTCAATTTTCTATGGAGGCAAGCGTGCACCTTGCCTTTGTCATTATCAATTAACGAGACCACTTCTCTGAGGTGTTTTGACCAGCCTCTGAAAAGCTGTGTGTTTTGACATCTCTAAAAGTTGTATCGTACTAGTGTTTTTTATATATAGCTATTGCCTATTTCAATCTTCTAGAAATCTTTGTCAACTATCATGTACATGCTTTCTCAAAAAAAAAATCATGTACCTGCGTTGATATTACCATGTTGGAAGGATTCAGCATGTACTCCATCCATCTCAAAATAAATTTATATCTCATTTTCTAAAAAAAAATCAGACATTTTAAAGTTGACTAAAATATGCACAAAAATATCTAATATTTATGATGTATAATAAGTATTATTAGATTAAGCATGTAATATACTTCAAAATAAAGTTACTTAGAGATAAAAATATTGATGATATTTTCAATATTAAATTCAGAATAAAAAATGACTTCTTTAAAAGTGACTTACATTTACTTTGGGGCAAAGGAACGAGTAGACAATGGCAAAATTGTTGTTGAGTCTTCACTCCCAGTTGGAGAAGTTGAAGTGTAATGAAACGCACATTGCTGCGCCTAAGCACTAGAGATAACTACTACTAGCTTTTATTACTCAAAAGTCAGGAGTGAATCTGTTTTGAGATTCCATTTACAAAAACTGCAATATAGATCTTGGGCTGACATTTTGCATTGTGTTGTAGACAATCTTACTGTCCAGTTGGTCTGTTTTCTGACAGTAACTTGAGCTTTTGCTCCTTTAGCAACGCTACGGGTAAGAGACATCTATTCCTTTTTTTTTACTGAAAAATTAAGTTATACACAAATTCTTATTACACCTAGAATTGTAGCAGCTGGAAGACTATCTCGGTTACCAGCAGCTCAAGGTGAATGCTGCTTTACAAGGCCTGGCATCGTGATGAGGCTCCACGGTGAGTCCTGCTCCACGTCGAGACATAAACCTCCCCTAGTTGCCACGCTGCCTCGATCGACTGCCAGTCCAAAACCGTTTTGCCTCCTCCAACTCAAGGCCTCAATCAAGCGACGCTGTCGCGCTCACACATCTCAACCACCACTTTTGTGGCTCTTATTCTTCTTTCTATCAAATGCTACTGTTTCTTTTGTATGGGTTTCGACAGGTTCAACAAGACTGTCACCGTCCATGTTTTGTTGGGTTTAGTTAGACTTTAGAACGGTTCCAACTTATATAAACCATGAGTGCAGTCAGACCTTTTTTTTTTTGTTAAATCACTAGCAAAACGAATTTTGGCCATCAACGTGACTAATTAGCTCAGCATCACTTGGTGCTGCTATCGTGGATGACCATCAGCCCATGCACTAAGGCGCCTGACCAAGTGGGGTGGCAGATATGGGTTCCAAGCTCTCCCACGGCACCTTTGGGACCCACGGCCGTTGATATGCTTACCCCCTCTATTATATAAAAAGAGTTATTCTCACTTCTTGAGAAATCAAGTATTTCAAACTTTGATGAAATATATATAAAGGTATCAATATGTATAATGCATAAATAATATTATTAGATTAATCATTAAAATATTTACATAATAAACTTATTTGGATATTCAAATTTGTAATATTTTTTATAAACTAGACTAGGTCGATATCATTCTAAACTAAAGAGCTTAGGGCAATCCAACCTAAAAACTAAGATGGTTTCTATGTGCATTGATTAATGTGCTAACTAACTAAGATTATGACGCGGTATTGAAATTAAGGAAGAGATCTCTCAAAAAAAAAAAAAAATTAAGGAAGAGAAAGAAGGAAATGATTTTTTATATAAAAACTAGGTATCTACACAAGAACCGAGATAGAAGCGATGTCATAACTAGGTGGATGATAGGAGAAAGAAGACATATGATTAGATAGAATTCTATTTTGAAGAAATCATCCAATGGAGACATGATTTCTTTATGTATTTTTCATATTATTTGGCAAGTATTGAAACCATCCCATAGTTTATATGTTCATTAATTCAGGTGCCAATAAGCAAAAGAATGATGTGGCATCATAATTAAAGAAGAGAGAGAGAGAGAGAGAGAGAGAGAGAGAGAGAGAGAGAGAGAGAGGAGAGGAGAGGAGAGGAGAGGATAGGAGAAAATATGATGGTTTCTTATAAGAAATCAAGTCTACACGAGAAACAAGGTAGGAAGAGGTGTTATATATAGGCAGATGATGGAGAGAGAAAACATCTGATTGGACAAGGAAATACTTTGAAGAAACTATTCATTAGGAATATAGTTTCTATGTGTAGTATATAGTAGGCATATATACAAACCATCTCATAGTTCTTGGATTAGGACTTCTTTTATAGTCATAGTTATCTATATATATACTCCATTCATTTCAAATTATAAGTCATTTTGATATTTTGGTACATCAATTTTGCTATGTATCTAGATATAATGGGTGTCTAAATATGTAATAAAATCTATGTATCGAGAAAAGGCTAAGCGATTTATAATTTAAAATAGATAGAGTATGAGATTGAACAACCAATGGTATATGTAGATGGATGACTTAAAAAGACCAACTCCGTTAATAGATATTAACAGAGACGGTCTCCACTAATGATAAACAAAGACGGATGTTTCGCCTTTACGCCCCTTTTGTTAACAGGCGTGTGTCTCTACTAAAATCTTTTTTATGATGGTGAGGGCCATAAAGGTGGCTTCGAAGCGCTAATTCTCTCCGCTCTCCATGTCGCCCAGAGGCAAATTTTGGTATGTTTACCAGGGTCTGCCAACCTAATAACATGTTCAAAACCCTTAGTAAAATACTATTATAAATTAAGAAAATTCATGCCATATAATGAAGCTAAACCTTGATGACCCTAGTGATATTCCCCGCTAGATTCACCCTGGTTTAGCTTGCATGGTTGATATTCTGAAAATGTTGCTCGATTAATTATAGAATATATAAAATATAATACCCTATAAATAGATGGATACTAATTCATAAACTAATAATAATTAATAAAATCAAGTGGAAAAGGATGGGAGGATGAACATGCACATACGCCCATACCCTATAGCTAGCTAGTTAGGTTCAGTTGATCAAAAGGAAAAGGTAGCTCATCACATGTAGTACGTCCATCCGGTCCGGTCCATCACCTCGATCTCGAATCCTCGATAGACAGCTGCCCCCACGGAGGCCCACTGGCCACAGGTTGGTTCATTTGCAATTGTCGCGCGCCGTTTGCGGACAATTTGCCTTGCCTACCTTGCTACTGTATCTAGGTAGCTCTCTCTCCCCTCGCTATTTGCGCGCTGTTCATCGTCGTATCGCATGGGGCTTTTGCTTGCCAGCTCAGCGACGCGCTGCGCCAACATGCCGCGAATTCAAGACAGATCCATGACCCTCCCGAAATCCCGAGTCCTAATCAACGTGTGGCGTAAATTGCTCTCGAATTCATGTCAATCGTGTACGGTTGACGACGACTAAGTTTGCTACACACTTAAATAATACTCCTCCATATCAGAATTAGAAGATATTTAGGACAACGACACGGTCTTCAAAGATAACTTTGATTTTATATATTTATAAAAATACTCATTACAAAATGATTTATTTATATTTTTATAAAAGTATTTTTCAAGACAAATCTATTTATATGGTTTTCGTATTTTTAAACTCAACAACTTAAAAGTTATTGATGATTTATATTCCCAATGTTTAACTCAAACCTTGTCCAAAATATTTTCTTTTTTGCGATACGGAGGGAGTACATTGTTAGTGGACATTAGCATGGTCATATATACATAATACATTGTTAGTTGGGTATAAGAAAATTTGTCACCTTGTTATCTTAATAAGCAAAGCAATTAATAAGAACAAAAAACTTTAAGATACGACTGGTGGACATACTTTCTTTGACCACTAAAACGAGTATGGTCACTAAGGATAACATTAGCTGCATGAGCCAAGTGATAAAAAAAATCTAAAGTTTTCTTTAGATACACTTGTATCCTCAATCGGCGTCTTGGCGTGTATCGGGTCAAAACTTACTTTAGTTTTTCCCTCAATCTATACTTCAAAGGGATATAAGTGTATCCAAATAAGTTATAATGATACATACATAGGTGATCTATTTGTGTCATCCTGATCTCTACATAGATATCACTTATTTAGATCCTAAAACTTATTCAATTATGTCACCCCAGTCTCTAAACTTGATTTTGAGTCTCATCTAGTTAAAATAGGACTATATATCAAAAAAATAATGTATAACTCCATATGATGTCAAATAAAAGACAAACTTTATATCAAAATTGTACGTGACCTACAACTTTCTAGTTGCAAAGTTTTTGAATTAAAACTGTTTAGGGTCAGATATTTGTTGTGTGTTTATAAATTTTAAAATTTAGAATTTAAAATCAAACAATTGATATTGACATACTCTATATGAAAGTTATAGTTCTCAATACGATCTACAACTTTGTGTTAATATTTTTTATTCGAAATGTTTTCATATTCCAAATTTAATTTCAAAATCTATAAATTCACAATAATATTTTGGGACCCTAAATAGTTTAATTTTTTAAAAAATTAACGATAAAGTTGTAGATTGCATCGAGGGCTAAAATTTGATATAAAGTTTTCTTCATTTAAGTTTATACAAAAAAGTTATATTGTTTTTGATATAGAGTTTTTAGATCGTCCTATTTGGATCTAGATGAGACTCAAACTAAGTTTAGGTCTGAATGGGTGATTTTCATGTTTAGTATCTAGGGTGACACAATCGAAGATGATTAGTGACCGAGATGGCCCAGCTAAACAAGTTTAAGTATATACACGGTCAATTTACGAGTGTAGGAATTGGGATGATATAACTATTCAAGTTTAGAGATCGGTGATGGATTTTACTCTATGTCACCAACCAAAATATAAAATGTGTTTGGATATTATTGGTTTAAATATAAATATTTATTGGAAGATGCTTTCTGAAATGATTCCGTGGACGCCTTTTCATTTTCCTCTGCAAGCGGAGCACTGTTGTGCAACTATTGTGTGGGTGAACGGGTCACCAACTCATGACATCACCGGAACCAGCTGATGATTCATTTAAAAGGAGCCGACATGGCATTTCTTGTCAGATTTCACCCTGACCATTTCTTGTCAGGAGAGTCCTGTTCTCGACCGCACTGCCGTTCCCTACATGCATGTTTCGCCATCTTTGTCCTAACTCGGAGAAACACATGGAGTAATATATGGCCATTTAACTCACATCATTACCCGTTTCCCAAACGCATGAAATTTTATTAGCTTCGGATAAATTTTTACTGTTGGAGAATTTATAGGCACAGAATGTAAGGGCATGATCAGAGATGAATTGGAAATGTATTTTTGTTCTACATAAGCTGTGTTATTTATTCGCTAGTTTTTGAAGAAACAATACCTCATGATAACCAAGCTAAGTACTGATCGAGATCAAAATTCATGGGCCTAGGCATAAAGGACTTGGCATGCTTCAGTAGAGTCATCTTCGATGCATGTGGTGATAGCTCTAGAAAAAATATTAGATTGGACTCACCATAAAAATGAGTGTCACAGCGGAGAAATTTTAGCCGTTTAAAGAGCTCTAGAAAAATCTTGGCCAGACTCACGATCAAATGACTTACAAAACAAATTCTAAAATTAACCTGTTTGTGGCCATGCCAGTCTCCCTGGCACGGCTAAACTATTGTGTCGTGTCGTCCTGCATAGCATGGCTAGCCTGGCACTATGACTAGTTAGCCGCACGTTGGTCACTAACATAGCAGTTGTCATACCACACGGTCCCTGCCATACCAACATATCTGGCACGACATTTTGGGGATAGGGCCGTTGCGAGGCCTCTCTCTCTTCCTGTCTTCCTCCTTTCCTCTCTCTGATAACGGAACAGGCACCAGTGGCGACCCCTAGCCACATATGTTGTCGGGGGCATCTTGGTGGTGTAACACCCCTGGTGTTACGTTAACCTGAACCCACCGTAAACCCACCATGTCATCATGTTATGCATTAAATATCATGTTCAATGATAATACAATTAGCATATGATCATATACATCATTAAGTTAATCACCAAGCATTAAGTACATTAGTGCATTTCATGGTGTTAGTGATCCTTGCATGATTAATGCTTTGTCTTGTATGTTAAACATGTTTTGAGATGATCTAATAATCTTTAGTATAGCTTGCTATGCTTGCCCGTTAGAATAGGGTAGAAAAGCAATTAAATTTTACTTACATGTTTAATTAAGCTTATAAAAGTCATTAACATAAAATCAACTTTGGTGTGCAAAAGTGTTTGGCTAACCATGTCTAACATCCTAAACATCTTTTACAAGTCAAACCATGCAAAAGAAAGAATCAAATTTGAATTTAGAATTTAAACCCCAAACCCTAACCCTAGTGGCTAAGTGTGGGGATTTGTATTTCAAATTCACTTTTGAGGAGCTAACCGTAATTAAATTTCTAAATAAAATTTGCTAACCATTGGCACCATTTTAAAGTATGAACTTTGTACTTTGAAACTATGCCATTGGTTGGGTTTGAAAAGTGTCATGACATCATTAATTAATTGCCCAAAAATCCAATTTGAAATTCTTCTTCAAAAGCTGAAATTCAAAAGCCTTTTGTCCCTTTTCTCAATTTCATCTCAAAATATTCAAAATTTAGGAAAACTCCAAAAATACAGTTTGTGCATCTCTTTGAGCTCTACAACTTTGGTAAATAAAGTTTTTCAATTTTTTGAATAAAATTTAAAAGTAATTTTAAAAGTTCTTTAAACTGGAAATTATCCCCTTTTGCATTTTAAACTCCAATTCAAAAATTATTTGGTTCCATGAAAAACTTTCTAAATGAAAGTTGTAGATCTTGAGAAATAGAACAACTTTTATTTTTTTGGAGATTTTCATCTTTTATTCAAAATTTAAAAGTAATTTTGAAATCTCCAAGGTTAGGGTTTTGCCTTTTTCAAATTTGAAATTCAAATTCAAAAACTAATTTGAATCTGACCAAACTTCTTTAATAAAAGTTGTAGAGCATGAAAAGTTGCACAATTTATATTTTGAAAGACTTTTGTGTACAGTTTAAGTTTTGAAAGTAATTTTGAAAAAGGGAGGAAAAAGATCTACCTTTCTGATCTTTGCCGCAGGGGGGACACCTTGCTCGTGCCCATGCCGGTCGGTCGACCGCCGTCGCCATGGCTGTTCTCGGTCGTTCCCGGGTTTCACGCGCCGCCGTCCACCTCTCGACCGTCGTGAAGGTGCCCTCTACAACGTCGACACCCTCCCTGCCTAAAAATGCCACCATCTTCGACGTATTCCTCTTTTTCTTTTCCTCACCGCCGACGACGACTGCCAACGCTCCTCTGTCAAATTCGCACGCTACACTCATCCATTGTTTCTAATCACTTGCAAGAAGCTCCGCCGCTTCCTTGCGCACGCTCTGAGCTGTTGATCACGGCCTGAGTTAGCCGGAATCGCCCCTGCACCGTCATCTTCACCATCGCCGGCTACCGTCGCCGCCGTGAGTTTTTCCTCCGCGATCAATGCTCCTCTGGACATCTCCATCTCAACCAACTGCATAAATAGCTTCGCTTAATCCTACTGACCGTGTTCGGCTTCTTGGTTTCCGTAGCCGAGCACCAGAGCTGTCGGGACATCGCCTTGCCGCCGTGTTCACGCCACCGCAGTCACTGCCGCCGCCGTCAACCACCTTCCACCCATCTCCAAGCTCTCTGCGCCATTGTTTTGAAGTTGTGGTGAGCCACTAAATCTCTTAGGGGTGTTGGTTACGCTAGAATCGCCGTCGTTTAGCCGGAACAGTGGCATGCCGGAGAGCGCCGCCGTGTCTCTAGTGCCGCATTCGCCGCCGTGCACTCCCCATCCTGCGCAGAGTCATTTTCGTGTCATGTCGTGCTCGCCTGGAGCCACTGGTTACGTCGGTGTGCTTGGCGCCACCAGAGGAGGTCCGGTGAGCCGGTCGCCGTACGTCGTGCTGCCGCTGAGCCGCCATGGCCATCGCTATGTGCGCTCTGCTGATCAAACGAGGTCGTATGGTAGCTTGCTGGATGCGTCTCGGTGAGAGAAGTGTGTTGGCGCCACTAGTTTCATCGGAGAAGCTGTCGCCGGTGAGAACAGCCATCGGCCACGCCGCCTTCCCTGTGCGACGTCCGAAAAGAGAAAGAAGAGAGAGAGGAAGGAGAATGCCAGGGGCCAGGCGTCGAGAGGGGGGAGGAAGGAAGGAGAGCGGGCGGGCAGCCCGAAGGCCGTTGAAAGGTCCTAAATGGCTAGAGGGGGGGTGAATAGGCTATAAAAATTTCTTGCAAAGCACTAAACAAACCGGTTAGTATAACAAATGGCGAAGCAAGTGTTACGCTAGCCTAGTGGGGGTTGCAAGCCAACCTAGACAATTCTAGCAATCCTAATACACTAGGCACACTAAGAATAGGGTCCTTAGCAACACAACTAGTCTACACAACCTAATAACTACTTTGCACAAATGTAATCGCAAGGAAGGAAACCGAGTGTGCAAACCGTGCCTTCGGGAAGATGACCAATCAACGTCTTGTCAATACAATGAAACCCGAAGAGATGATCCAATAGAGAAATCCAAGTTGACCTCGAAGGATCAAACCACACAAGAATACCGAGGGACACAAGATTTTTATCCCGAGGTTCACGTGCTTGCCGGCACGCTACTCCCCGTTGTGTCGACCACACACTCGGTAGTTCGGTGGCTAATTGGCGCCACAAGCAAAGCCCTCACCGGGCGCCACAAGAACTCACACAAAGTGAGGGTAACTCAATGACACGAGATTCCACTAAGGATTCCTTTCGCGATCTCCCGCGGGGTGGGATCAACACCCCTCACAAATCACCTCCGGAGTGGCCAAGAACAATCTTCAACCTTGCTCAACTTCGGCTCGCTGCTCCAACCGTCTAGGTGACGGCAATCACCAAGAGAAATAAGCTCAATCGCAGCAAGAACGCTCACTAGTGCCACTAGATGCTCAATCACAAGGCAAATGCACTAGAAGCTCTCCCAATCACTCTCTAGATCAATCAAGATGAATGCAAAGTGAGGGAGGAGGTTTGCTTAGCTCTAGGGGATGTCAAGTATGTCAAAGTGCCAAGAGAGACTCCCTAGAGCCGGCCAATTCACTTATATATAGGCGCCCACAAACTCACATAGCCGTTACTCACAAAACACCGGTTTTGCTTGCATAGCGGCGGGGCGCTGAGCGGCCACGGCCGGGGCCAGCGTCGGTCAAGCGTCGATCAAACGTTAACAACCACGTGTACTAGCCGTTTGAATCCTTCGCCGGCGCCCAGCGTTCGAGCGTACCAGCGCCAAAGTCGCAACGACGGGCCCGTCTGTGCGGCGTACCGGACGCCGGCCGGAGAAGTCGGTCGCTACCGGAGAAAACTCCAAAGCGTGAAAAACCTGGCCGGGCCGGCGTCAGTCGGGTAACCGAGACGCGCCCGGCGTCCGCTCCCCTGAACCCCTTCTCGAGAGGCGGCGCCCGGCGTCGGGGGGCTGACGGGCCGGCTGCCGGAGCATCGGTCGCGCGGCGTCGGTCACACCCAAAAAAAAACGGACGCGCCGGCTGACGGACGGCGTCCGGTCCCTACGAGGGGACAGCGTCCGGTCACCTCTCTGACTGCACCTCGTCCGAAAACCTCCGAGTCCCGCCTCGCGAGCTCGGCGGGAGGGTTCCACACCCAAACACCATCACCTCTTGCTCTCATGTGCCAACACCAAAGTGTCTCTCCACTTGTGCACGTGTGTTAGCATTTTTAAATAGATTTTGCAAGAGATTGTTAGCACACTAGGTCCCTAATGCATATGCAAAGTCATTGCTCACCTAGTGGCACTTAGATAACCGATATTACGCGACATCGCCCCTCTTAATAGTATGGTTATCAATCCTAAACTCGGCCATTAACTTCTCTACACGCCTATGGCCGGCAAAATGGAAATGTCCTAACATATACCTTTGCCTCTTATCTTCAAGTGTGGTACTTGATCACTTGTGGTCATCTCCAACACCTTGATCACCATTCTACCACTTGGTTTGGACTTCCCCTTTCTCTGATGCTATACACTTAGCAATAGGGTTAGTCCTAGGTTTCATCAATTAGCCAAAACCAAATTAGGGTTTTCAATCTCCCCCTTTTTGGTAATTGATGACAACCTCCATAAAGATTGGAAATTAAATTTAATTTTGGCTTTACACCACTTGTCCAAGTAATTTGAGCTTGTAAAAAGAATTGGACAAGTCATGTAAAATACATTTGGTAGCTATGGCTCCCCCTACATGTGTGCTAAGAGTTTAGATTTGAAGCTTTGCACACATGATGGATAAATCGGTTTTAGGAGAGTCATTTCTACCAAATTGATGCTAAGGTGTATAGAATGGACCTTTGAAGCGTGATACCATCGGAGTGCACATCATGAACCATCCTTAGTACCAAATCTAGCTAGAAACATCAAATAGCTAGAAACCACGTGAGATCAATATTAAAGACATGGTTTCTAGATACCACTTGGAAACATACCGTTCTAATTCTAGCTAGAGCTATGCATGCTAGTAATCAATTCATCAAACAAGTTTTATACTAGCAAGCATTACACAAGCAAGAGGATACCAATTAAAACATGGTTACACCGATCTAAGTGCAATGCAAGCAATCATATGAATATGCACAATCAAATGCAAACAATCATGTTCATGAGCTTGCTCCCCCTACTTGCGTGCTTCAAAATTTTGATCCCTTTCTATTCTTCAATCTTCATCTTCTCTCCCCTTGGGATGATATCTTTGTAATCTCTCTCCCTTTGTCATCAATGACCATAAAGGTATATGATCATGCTTGGTGTAGACTTGAAATCATGGAGGGAGCTTGGAGTAGAGAGATGATCACTTTGAGTTGAGGACCACTTGTTTCCATAAACTTCCTTCTCTTGTGGTTCAAACTAGTAAACTTGTACAAGTAATCTAGTTCGGTTTGAACCAATGACAAGCTTCTTCACACATCTTTCAATGGTTATCTTGTCAAAGTTGAACTAAATCCTTTCTTGCTCATTTAACTAGATTAAACACTAGGTTCACATTCTCATGAATAAGTCATATTTAGCCACTAAATCATACATGACATAGAAGCAATAGTGGCATAATATGTACTTAAAATCACTTTATTTTTATAAATGAGCCTAATTGAATAAGAGATATTATGTCTATATGTTCTAAGCAAGTTCTTAGCAAGAATGAATGCATCATGCCAAACAATTTCACCTTTGCTTTAGTCGAAGGAGAGGCATGTCATATTGTTGGGGGTGCATTCATTTCATGTTGGAGAAGTCAAGAATGTTCAATTCATTTCTCAATGTGCAAATCTCTTCTCATCAAGTGGCTTGGTAAAGATATCGGCAAGTTGATCATCGGTGCCAACACTCTCAATAGAAATGTCCCCTTTGGCTTGGTGATCTCTAATGAAGTGATGCCTTATGTCAATGTGCTTTGTTCTTGAATGTTGAACCAGATTGGTGGTGATCTTCACAGCACTTTCATTGTCACATAGTAATGGCACTTGTCCAAATTTGATTCTAAAATCCTTCAATGTGGCCTTCATCCATAGCAATTGAGCACAACAACTCCCTGCACTAATATATTCGGCTTTGGCGGTAGAGAGTGCAACACTATTTTGTTTCTTGGATAACCATGAGACAAGAGACCTTCCTAGCAATTGGCATGTTCCACTAGTGCTCTTTCTATCCACCTTGCATCCCGCATAGTCGGAGTCTGAATATCCAATCAACTCAAAGTTTGACCCCTTGGGATACCACAATCCAATATTTGGTGTGTGCTTAAGATATCTCAATATTCTCTTGGTTGCCTTCAAATGACTTTCTCTTGGTGAAGCTTGAAACCTTGCACACATGCACACACTAAACATGACATTCGGCCTAGAAGCGGTCACATAGAGTAAGCTTCCAATCATTGACCGATACAACTTTTGATCTACCATGTTGCCACTTGTATCCAAGTCAAGATGACCATTTGTTCCCATTGGTATCCCAATTGACTTGGTTTCTTCCATTCCAAACTTCTTCAACATGTCCTTGATATGCTTGCTTTGACTCACAAATGTGTCTTTCTTCAATTGCTTGATTTGTAGACCAAGAAAATAGCTAAGCTCTCCAATCATAGACATTTCAAACTCTTTTTTGCCATTATTTGTCTAAACTCTTCACAAAATTCTTGATTGGTTGATCCAAAGATGATATCATCCACATAGATTTGCAACACAAACAAGTCATTTCTAATCTTCTTGGTGAAGAGAGTGTTATCAACCTTCCCATCTTGAACCCTTTAGAGAGCACGAAATCTCTCAATCTCTCATACCATACCCTTGGAGCTTACTTCAAACCATAGAGAGCCTTCTTCAACTTGTAGACATAGTTGGGCTTCTTGATATCTTCAAATCCCGGGGGTTGCTTAACATACACTAACTCATTGATGAATCTGTTCAAGAAAGCACTTTTCATATCCATTTGATATAGCTTGATGTTGTGGGCACAAGCATAGGCTAATAAGATTTTAATTGCCTCCAATCTTGCAACCGGTGCATAGGTTTCTCCAAAGTCAAGACCTTCGACTTGAGTGTATCCTTGTGCTACTAATCTTGCTTTGTTTCTCACAACTATGCCATCTTGATCTTGCTTGTTCTGGAATACCCACTTGGTGCCAATGACATTGTAGTTCTTTGAATGCTCAACTAGTTCCCAAACTTGATTTCTTTCAAAGTTGTTGAGCTCTTCATGCATGGCATTGATCCAATCACAATCCATCAAAGCTTCATCTACCTTCTTCGGTTCAATGGATGAGACAAATGAGTAGTGTTCATAAAATGATGCCAATCTTGATCTTATTTGCACATCACTTCTTATATCACCAACCACTTGATCTAGAGGATGATTTCTTGCAATATGAGTTGGTTGGAGAACATGAGGTTGAACACTTGAGCTTGGTTGATCACTAGGTTGAGATGATGTACTAGCCACTTGATCTTGCAATTGAGAACTACTAGCTTGAGATTGATCTTGAGAACCACTAGCTTGCATATTTGGAGATGTAATTACTTGATCTTTGTCATCTTCAATATCCACCACTTGAGTTGGTCTAATATCCCTAACATCCATTTCCTTCATGGCTTGTGTCAATTGAGTACCTCTCACATCATCAAGATTCTCCTCTTCATCTTGTGAGCCTTTGGTTTCATCAAATTCCACATCATGCACTTCCTCAACTATGCCTTGAGTGAGATTCCAAATTCTATATGCTTTGCTTGTAGTGGAGTAGCTGAGTAGGAATCCTTCATCACATTTCTTCTCAAACTTGTTCAATTGAGTGCCCTTCTTGAGAATATAGCATTTGCATCCAAACACTCTAAAGTATGCAATGTTTGGTTTTCTTCCATTCAACAACTCATATGGTGTCTTCTCTAGTAGCCTATGACAATAAAGCCTATTTAAGCAATAGTTGGCGGTATTGATTGCTTCGGCCCAAAAGGAATGATCCACATTGTATTCACTCAACATTGATATTGCCATGTCAATCAAGGTTCTATTCTTCCTTTCAACTAGCCCATTGGATTGAGGTGTGTACTTGGCCGAGAATTGATGCTTGATTCCAAAATCATCACACAACTCCTCAATTCTTGTGTTCTTGAACTCACTACCATTGTCACTTCTTACTTTCTTGATTAAAGTTTCAAACTCATTTTGGCTTCTCTTGACAAATGTCTTGATTGTGTCAAACACCTCACTTTTGTCGACAAGAAAGAATACCCAAGTATATCTTGTGAAGTCATCCACTATCACAAATCCATATTTGTTTTCACCAATGCTCTCATATTTGGTTGGGGCAAATAGATTCATGCGCAACAACTCAAATGCCTTGCTTGTGCTCATCATGCTCTTGTTGGGATGAGTGTTGCCAACTTGTTTGCCCATTTGACATGAACTACATAGCTTGTCTTTTTCAAATACAACATCCTTCAACCCTCTAACTAGATCATGCTTGATTAGCCGGTTGAGTTGCTTCATGCCAACATGTCCTAGCCTTCTATGTCATAGCCAACCCATGCTTGATTTGGTGATCAAACATGTTGTCAATTGAGCTTCACTAGCATTGAAATCCACAAGATAGAGATTCTCATATCTAAAGCCTTTGAATATCAAGTTGCTTCTATCAACACTCACTATCTCAACATCATCAACACCAAATATGCATTTGAATCCAAGATCACACAATTGAGCCACGGACAAGAGATTAAAGTTGAGAGATTCTACTAGCAACACATTTGAGATGGACATATCATTTGTAATTGCAATCTTTCCCAAGCCTTTGACCTTGCCTTTGCCATTATCACCGAAAGTAATACTATCAACACCATTGCCATTTGATGAGATTGATTTGAACATTCTAGAATCTCCGGTCATATGTTGAGTGCACCCACTATCAAGCACCCAATGCCTTCCTCCGGCTTTGTAATTGACCTACAAAAGCAAATCAATTCTTTTTAGGTACCCAAACTTGCTTGGATCCTTCAAGATTAGTCACTAAGCTTTTGGGCACCCAAATTGCCTTCTTCTTTGGGCCAACAATGGGAGCACCAATGAACTTAGCCTTCACACCATTAGTACCCTTGGTAAGCAAATAACAAGAATCATAACAAATAGAGGATATGTTAGCATTTTTCTTGTTCTTGCAATATTGCTCTATATGCCCCACTTGCTTGCAACTAGAGCAAAACCAACCATTGCTCTTCACAAAACTAGTCTTGTGAGGAACAAAGGCCGCCTTGCCATTCTTGGGGATATAGCCCAATCCCTCTTTATTTAGGGAGAACCTTTGGCTACCCAAGCACTTTAGCAAGCGGGCATCTCCACCGTAGGCCTTGCCTAGGGCATGAGTGAGCTCATTCACCTCTCTCTTGAGAGTCTTATTCTCCACTATGAGTGAGGCATCACAAGTGAAACTATCACTAATAGTAGATGTGGCATTGCTTGAGCTACAAGAGGGGTTAGTGGGACCAACAACAATAGGAGTATAGAATGCTTCATCAAGAATATCACAAGTTACTCCTACATTGCAAGTGTCTACGACTTCCTCAATCTTAGCTTGATCAAGGAGGGAGGAGTGAGCCT
Source organism: Chrysopogon serrulatus (assembly GCA_015844335.1). Classification (NCBI taxonomy): domain Eukaryota; kingdom Viridiplantae; phylum Streptophyta; class Magnoliopsida; order Poales; family Poaceae; genus Chrysopogon; species Chrysopogon serrulatus. The sequence continues at coordinate 799,405 of JADLZL010004951.1, read as the reverse complement.
TTTCAAGCTTAGTGTGAGCTTTCTCAAGTTTCTTATGGGCTTCCATTAGCCTCTCATGAGTAGCGTTGAGCTCATCAAAGGATTGCTCAAGAGCTTTCTTGCTCTTGCGCAACTCTTTGCACTCCTTCCTCTTTTCCTCAATGTAAGAGTGAGCATCTCGTAGCAAGCTCATGAGGTCCTCTTTTGAGTACTCCTCATCATCGTCACTCTCACTATCGCTTTCATCATCGGATTGTACCTTAGATGGTTTAGCCATTAAGCATGTCGATGGAGCATCAAAGAGTAAAGGCTTGTTGGAGATGGTAAGACTAGCAAGTGCCTTCTTTCTTGACTTCTTGTCATCTTCACTCTCATCATCACTATCACTTGAGGCATCACTATCCCATGTGACACAATAAGATTGCTCCTTCTTCTTCTTCTTGAACTCAAGCTTCTTCTCCTTCTTTTCCTTCTTGTCCTTCTTGTCCTTCTTATTTTTCTTCTTCTTGGCATCTTCATCACTATCATCATCACTTGAGAGAGGACAATCGGCAATGAAGTGATCTTTGCTCTTGCACCGAAAGCATCTCTTGGTCTTGATTGTATCTCTTCTCTTTCTAGCCCCATAGCCCTTCTTCTTCATGAATTTGCCGAACTTACGCACAAGAAGAGCCATTGCTTCATCATCTACTTCACTTGAACTTGTGCTAGCTTCATCACTTGATTCTTGCTTCTTTTTGCCTCTTGATGAAGTAGCCTTGAATGCAACCACTTTCTTGTCTTTCTTCTTTTCCTTATCTTTCTTCTCATCCTTTTGAGAGCCCCCTTCCCGTTCCACACGGTAGGTGTCATGTGTGACCACCTCACCTAGTACTTGGTTAGGGGTTTTAGTGTCCAATCCTTCTCTCACCAACATTGTGACCAAGAACTCAAATCTTGACGGTAGGCTTCTAAGGAACTTGTGAGAGAAATCTGCATTGTCCACCTTCTCACCCAAACTCTTCAAGTCATTGACAATCACTTGGAGGCGGTGGTACATCTCTGGCACACTCTCATCATCTTGCATCTTGAAACTTGAGAGCTTGTCTTTAAGGATGTAAAGCTTGGCACTCTTCACGGCTTGTGTGCCCTCATAGGTCTCCTCCAACCTAGTCCACACATCATGAGCCCTCTCTGAATCCTTGATTTACTCAAACATTTTTGACTCCAAAGCCTCATAGAATGTGTTGATTGCAATGTCATTGAATTGAAGCTTCTCTTCTTCTCTCAGAGTTGGGTCGGTTGGATCAATCACGGCAAAATCCTTGTCCACTACCTCCCAAACCTTCCGGCTGAGTGATTTTAAGTATGCACACATCTTTCTCTTCCAATGATCATAACCGGTGCCATCGAAGTGTGGCGGCTTCACCACATGATTGATATGGTTGACTTGAGCCATTTTAACACCGAAGGATGTTAAGCCTTAATCAACGGTGACCTCGGCTCTGATACCACTTGAAAGGTCCTAAATGGCTAGAGGGGAGGGTGAATAGCCTATAAAAAGTTCTTGCAAAGCACTAAACAAACCGGTTAGTATAACAAATAGCGAAGCAAGTGTTGCGCTAGCCTAGTGGGGGTTGCAAGCCAACCTAGACAATTTTAGCAATCCTAATACACTAGGCACACTAAAAATAGGGTCCTTAGCAATACAACTAGTCTACACAACCTAATAACTACTTTGCACAAATGTAATCGCAAGGAAGGAAACCGAGTGTGCAAACCGTGCCTTCGGGAAGATGACCAATCAACGTCTTGTCAATACAATGAAACCCGAAGAGATGATCCAATAGAGAAATCCAAGTTGACCTCGAAGGATCAAGCCACACAAGAATACCGAGGGACACAAGATTTTTATCCCGAGGTTCACGTGCTTGCCGGCACGCTACTCCCCGTTGTGTCGACCACACACTCGGTAGTTCGGTGGCTAATTGGCGTCACAAGCCAAGCCCTCACCAGGCGCCGCAAGAACTCACGCAAAGTGAGGGTAACTCAATGACACGAGATTCCACTAAGGATTCCTTTCGCGATCTCCCGCGGGGTGGGATCAACACCCCTCACAAATCACCTCCGGAGTGGCCAAGAACAATCTTCAACCTTGCTCAACTCCGGCTCGCTGCTCTAACCGTCTAGGTGACGGCAATCACCAAGAGAAATAAGCTCAATCGCAGCAAGAACGCTCACTAGTGCCACTAGATGCTCAATCACAAGGCAAATGCACTAGAAGCTCTCCCAATCACTCTCTAGACCAATTAAGATGAATGCAAAGTGAGGGAGGAGGTTTGCTTAGCTCTAGGAGATATCAAGTATGTCAAAGTGCCAAGAGAGACTCCCTAGAGCCGGCCAATTCACTTATATAGGCGCCCACAAACTCACATATCCGTTACTCACAAAACACGGTTTAGCAAGACCGACCGGACGGACTGAAAAAGACCGGCCGGACGCGTCCGGTCCAAATAAGTCGAAGTTAAACATTAACAGCCACGTGTACTAGCCGTTTGAATCCTTCACTTCGCGCCCAACGTTCAGAACCTACCCGCGCAAAGTCAGCAACGACCGGGACGCTGCGTCTGTGCGGCTGCCGGACGCCAAAGACAGAGGAGTCCGGTCGCTACCCAGAGAGCTCCAAAACGTAAAAAACCTGACCGGACGCGTCCCGTCCCGGGGTGACCGACGCTGCCGAGCGTCCGCCCCCCTGAACCCCTTCTCCGAAGCTGACGCCCGGCGTCGCCGGGCTGACCGGACGCGGCACCGAGCATCCGGCCGCGCGGCGTCCGGCACACCCGAAAAAACAGCGGACGCCGACAGCTGACCGGACGCGTCCGGTCCCTATCAGGGCGGCGTCCGGTCACCTCTCGAGTGATTTGCACCTCGTCCGAAAACCTCAGGAGTCCCGAGCCTCGGCGGGAGGGTTCCACACCCAAACACCATCACCTCTTGCTCTCATGTGCCAACACCAAAGTGTCTCTCCACTTGTGCACGTGTGTTAGCATTTTTAAATAGATTTTGCAAGAGATTGTTAGCACACTAGATCCCTAATGCATATGCAAAGTCATTGCTCACCTAGTGGCATTTAGATAACCGATATTGCGCGACATGGCCCCTCTTAATAGTACGGTTATCAATTCTAAACCCGGCCATTAACTTCTCTACACGCCTATGGCCGGCAAAATGGAAATGTCCTAACATATACCTTTGCCTCTCGCATTCCATCTTGCTCCTTATCTTCAAGTGTGGTACTTGATCACTTGTGGTCATCTCCAACACCTTGATCACCATTCCACCACTTGGTTTGGACTTCCCCTTTCTCTAATGCTATACACTTAGCAATAGGGTTAGTCCTAGGTTTCATCAATTAGCCAAAACCAAACTAGGGCTTTTAGCTGTGCAATGGGGCTGTTTTTGGGCCGCACAGTGGCCCGCAGAGGAGGAGGAGTTCTTTTTCTTTTTCTTTTATGCTTTTCTGAAACTAATTTTCATATTTTCATAATGATTTATCCTAGGCAAATAAAAATGCAACAAAAATATGTATGTATTCCTTGTGTTGTGCTCTGTCAATGAAAAATACTAGCCCTGTGTTTTCAGTAACTTTTATGTATAATGTAAATTACTCTTTTAATTAATAAATACAATTTCCCTGATTTTTAATAATTAAAATATAAGTCCAAAAATTATGAAACTTTAGAGTTAAGCTTTTCATGCTAAAAGAAGCCTCCATTAAAAGTTTGGTACTGTTTGGAATAAGTTTACTTTTATAATTAATTTCCACCTTGATTAATGATTATAAAAATAGTTAATAAGATAACTATTTAGCTAATTAGTTGATTAATTAAATTGTTGCTTGATTTGTGGTGTTGTTTGAAGACCCTAAATCAGTAAACCTCTCTGGTCCAAAGCATGGTCATGTATAGTTTATATATAGAGTTTACCTACATGTTTAATAATTAAATAAAATGTTTAATTGCTATATGCTTCACTTAGATTGATTCCCTTTTGGTATGATTTGAAGACCATGCACCATTACTACCCCAATGAGTCATAGCTTGATTGTGTGGTGTTACGATTGGGTATCATCACATGTGTACTTTGCATAGTAATAGTTATCATCACATGTGTGTAAGTAGTTAATTACTTAGTAAGTTTAATTAGCGGCTTTCAACAACTATAAAAATGGTTAATAAATTAGTAATTTACATTAGTCACCATAGGTTTCATTGACTTTGGGATTGAGTGATGACCCTAGGTCATTAACCCTAATGACCTTTGGCAATTCATTTATGTTGGTTGTGTTGTGTTATCCGATGCCATCGTAGATGTTAATTATAATCCCTTGATGCAACCTTACCGTGAAGGAAAGTTGTACTCAAGCTAATGAAGAATTAAGTTGTTTCATCCATGTTGCCCTGCATCATGCCTCATGTCATGCATTTCATCATACTTAGCATACATCATTTTATGTACGCATAGTTCATGTGAGAGCGAAGGATCACGATGGTCAAGTTTCAAAGAAGATTCGCGGTGATCCAACCCTGACAAGGTGAATCCACGAAGATATTGATGTCAAGAATAACAACTAACCTTCTCTGCAACGCAGGCAAGCCCCGGATGCATTCAACCCTTCCTTGAATTTTGGAAATCTTTTATAATTTTATGTTGATGATGTGTTGCATTAGGTGTAGAAGTTGTGTGATATCCTATTTGATGCATTTATCTTCCTTGTGATATAATCCCTGAAACCTGTTTTGATTTGAAAGTGCTTAATATATGCTTCGTCCTGCTGATAGCATAGGCTTTATAAACAAAATGTTTTCAAAAGTTTGATAACAATATCCCCGTTGAGGGAAGTTATGAAAATCTGATGTTTCTTATTGGTATCCTTCACTTTGATCGGGTCAAGGGTACGTAATAAGAACATGATGAGTAAATCGAGACGCCGGTGGAGTGACTTGCATCAGGAAGGGCTAGTGCCCTGGTGTAGTGTCGTCCACTTGTGTCGGTTAAGGACCGTTCGTTGTGGTGATCCTGTGGTCAAGAGGGTTATTGGATAGTACTAGTCGCATGCTAATGGCGGTAAGCTCCCTTGTATGATCCATGCGAGAACGGATAACCGGGACGGGAAGTAGCATGTACCCACACTACGAGCGCACCATCGACGGTCAGACTGACGGCGTAGGGAGATGGTGTACTATACCCTCGTGGCTAGGACCCATTCTGGTCTGGAGAAATGCAAGCGTGAGTTGATGTATGTAAGATGTTCGGTCCTGCATACATCGTGTGACTAGGAAGCCCCAGCTGGGTATATAAAGCGATTCGAATCGTCGTTGCTCCACGATATGGGAGACTTGACCAAGTGTCAGCATCGTAGTAATGATGGAAGTGTTGAGACTAGAAAGTTTTAAAGCCGTTATATGGTTGACAAGTGCTTGCTATAGATTAGGGTAACTTAGATGGATAGTTTAATAATAAATGGCAATATCCTATAAGATGAAAAGTAAGGATCAATATTAGTCGCTTTTCCGCAAAGGTGTCTTTGATTCTTGCTAAAGCCTTACCTTGATTCCTACCAACCAGCATTCTTGAGTCTTCTCCACTCTTTTCTGTCGGGTAAGTCTTGCGGAGTACTTTTGGTACTCAGGGTTTGTTTGACCCCTGTTGCAGGTACTAACTGTTGCTGTTAAGTTCGGTCATACCAGTAGGCTTGGAATAATCGAATATCTCCCCCCTGAGGTGTTCTCCTGCAGGTGTTCTATATCTCCTTACTTTCGCAAACTCAGTTAAGTTTTGTTTAATTAAACTCTGATCAAATGTTACAATCTTCTTTTGTAAATCTTCTGCTACTCTGTTGTATTTGAATAAAAACGGTTGTAATACTATAATATCTTGTAAGAAGTTGATCCTGGAGGATCATGGTGTCATCGGGGTTTCACCCGACAGAACATTCTGAGTTATGTGGTACACAAGTATGGCTGACAGGGGTCTTAAGGATAATGTCAGGTGCTTATGGGCCATATAATTTAGAAGGTTCTGCCACAGGTGGTCGCCCCAAACACCCCCCTGCTTTGGAAGCATAGAGCTTAGGACTCTCCTCAACGTGGATGTAGTGATCGAATCGGCAAGTTATAGACCACAGGAATATATTATTTGCATCTCCTATCGTGTGGTATCACTTGTTCACTCTGTTCTATTATTTTGTGTTGTTTATTTTTTAAGTATATATGTGGATTTGATATCCTAGAAAGCCAACCTATCTGGTTCTTTCATCTCTAGTTATACAACTTAGTTGATACTCTTTACAAGAATCGTGCAGGTGGTTGATCACCCTAGGTTGGCAAAATAATAGCTAAAGATAGAATTATTAAGTCCTCCTTTGCTTCTCATGTCTAATCTTTGTGTGCTTGCAATAAATTTTAGTTTACACTATTTATTCTCTCTAGCCATCCAAAAATCCTTTCACACTCCTGTAGTCACCCCTTTGCTACAACCCCTATCCTTTCACCTATCAGCACCACTGTCGTGTCCGCTTAGTTGCCTCTTACGAACTTCTCTATATTGGTCTCACTCACCCCCATGTTATTCTTCTATCCAACTCAGGTGAATGACCATGTCTACTTATTTTGGAGTGACTGGTGATCCCTCATTTTGCCAAGATATTCCCTTGGTGTTGTTTGGATCCACTTACTTTGAGGAGTTAAATCAGTTTTTACCTACTTCTCACTGATGGAACTTTTCAAAAAAGTTAAGCATGGGTGTTTAACTCACCTTGCTTATCCTATCCAGTTGTCCCTATGATGTCCATCATTATAGCTCATTGTTGTATTCTCTCTTCTCCATCACTAAAGCCTCACCATCACATTGCCGTCCTCCTCATATTGCTTGTCCACCATGCTCCATGTCGCCAAGATGTCTCCCCCCCCAACTATCATCACTCACATCAATAGTGAAGGAGGTTGCAATGCAGAATTATAGATCAAAGTAGATGCAAGCCACAAATGAGACTAAAGGAGGTAGAGAGGGATTTGGTGGTGGAGGTGCACTAAGGACGACAAAGGCCATTAGAGGAGGGAGGGGGACGTGGCTAACATTGTTGAGGAGTAAGGAGAGGTGGAGATGTGCTAAAAGGTGAAGGTTTCCATAGCCCAAAGTGGCATGAGGATAGGGGTTGCGAGAAGTTGAGAGGGTGTGAAAAATGCTTTTAAGCTTCTCATGCTTTGTTTGTGCTTAGGGCTTTCTGAACTATAGCTAGCTTCATTAGCGCCAATGATGTTGTTTTGGTGAAATGTTTGGTAAAATACCTTCTCATAGTAGATAAAAGTGTAAAATGTCCATAACACCCTTTTTGTTTTTTCCTTTTTTTATTTTTCTTTCTTTCATCTTCTTTCTTACTACCTTTATCTATCTGCTTGGGGACTGTGCGACCACACCGGAAGGCTGAAACCTCGTCGCCTTCGTGTCTCCATGCACTGGTGCCAGCAATTAGGAGCCTCCTGGCCATATGGCACCTCGATAACTGCATGCCTCGCCCATACCCACCACCTCACCCGCGCGAAACAAAGGTGACCATAGCCACTATGGAACCCACTAGAGCAGGAGGAGCTAGAATGAAACCATTTCTTTTGGGTCCTCTTCTCTCCTTTCTTGCCTCAATTGAATTTTCGGAGCTCCTTTCCTAGAGCGGAATGGCTTGAAGGATTTGTTATGAGTGCAGGTGGAATAGCTCTCAGAGCGGTACCAAACGGCTCCTTACGCCCTGTTTGGCAGAGTTTTCCAAGGTTTTTCTGTTAAATTCCATAGGAGCTCTGCCAATCAAGTTTTTAGAGAGAAGTGATTCTCTATCGATTCTATGAAGTGATTTTTTGAATAAGCTAAGGGGTTGAGAGCGGAAAAGAGAAGTTTCTCCTGATTCTGTGAAGTGGTTCTCTATATTGATTTAAAGAGTTTAGGTTAAAGAATAAAAAAGATGATTTTCTACCACATAATTACTTAGAATCAACTTCCATAGAAAATCAGAGACTTTATAACAACTAGATGATAAGTTGAAAACAACTGATTTTTAAGAAAAAAACATAGCTGATAAAAAAAACTAAAGCGGATACGAACCAAGCAAGATAGAGCTCTCACAAAAGGCATTACAATGCTTTTGGGAGAAGTTAGCCTTTTATGCCATGCATGCTTTTACTTTTTCTAACGAAAATCTGATAAATAAACATTTTAAATAGTCCGGTATATTAGAATAACAGGTCCATATAAGAGTGGTGGCAGCGTCACTGTTGCTTCGCTCGCTTTCCTCTGTAGCTGTATTAATGCTCAATCACCGATTCCTTCCCCTCACCTTGTAGCCTAGCTAGCGGCTACTCTGCTGCCACCACCCACCTCCTCCTCTCTTCATCTCTCTCTTTCTCCGCCACTGCTTGCTTGCTCTACCCACCTCATAAATTCCCCACTCCTTCCTCCATTTCTATCCATTCTTCTCCACAGGCTGCCGCCTCTGGCAGTCGCATATGCTGATGCTGGTGATCTGCTACTCCTTTATCAATCTCTGCAGCCGTAAGTTACATGCCTGACACTCTCTTTTAACTTTCTCCCGTATTCGTCTTTTATGCAATTCTTGAACTTCAAGTACAGAGCTGTCCGGACTATAGAAATTGGGTTGTTCCATGTCGTTTTTTTCTTCATTCCAGGCTCATGCCGTTGAACATTTACTTCTTCCTCTTTTGGTAGTGATTGTTCGACATTTCTGGCTTGTACGCAGTTCTGCAAAGATCTTACACAACAGTGAAGTCTATAGTATCTTTTTGCTCGAAGGGCTCCGCCTACAGTGCCCTTTTCCGTTTCTTCAAATCTTGGCAGAACTATATGTAAATTGCAAAACAAATGTTTTTACTGTTGTAGGTGCACCATGATCATCCTTTTGCTTTTGCGTAGCTTTCATGTTTTTACCATTTCCTTGGAGTTCATATAATTCAGAACTACGAGAATTATCCTTTTCTTTTTGTTCAATATGCATATGCTCTACACTTTCCGTCTCAATAACTGGTTTGCATAAATTCTCTAAGTGACTAGGTAGGCATACCCCCGCATATGTATGTTAATTTTATTTCTGACGGACTTTGTCCGGTCATTGTTGACTAGCTAGACATTTGTGTTATTTTAGGTGGCACTGGACGGATTCCAGTCAACTCCATCCATTCTGATATTCAACCAAAACAAGTGCCGGTGATGCGAATGGTTGCTCAAGTTCCTTGTACTCTTTAAATTCTGAGTTAATCCCTCAACTTGGGGCTCTTGATTCGTGTCCTTGGACGATTCATTATACGAGACAGTGGACAATTTTTATGGCTCATGTTGCCTCGTGATATTGTGGTCTGACCAAAGCTGCTTTTACATCTGATTCATGGGCTGTTCAGCTTCCAAGTGTTCACAACTGAAGTGCTCTTTGTGCTCCAATGGGTGCCTGGGGAAGGAACCTGACTCCCCCAGGGGATCAAGGGGAAAGTCAAGTCGGGGGAGAGGGAAGGCAGATTCTAGTGGATCAGATGATTCTTCTGATGACCTCGGGGATGATTACGATGCTTTTAACCATATGAATGCTACAAGGGAATCAACTGTCGGCATCAGCCGATTATCGAGGGTCTCATCACAGTTTCTTCCTCCTGATGGATCACGCAAGATTCAGGTCCCTTTGGGTAACTATGATCTAAGATACTCCTTCCTGTCTCAAAGAGGTTACTACCCAGAATCACTGGACAAGGCAAATCAAGATAGCTACTGCATACATACCCCATTTGGACCAAGTCCTGATGACCACTTCTTTGGTGTGTTTGATGGCCATGGGGAATATGGAGCTCAATGCTCACAATTTGTGAAGCGAAGATTATGCGAGAACCTGCTCAGAGATAACCGGTTTCGTACAGATGCTGTGCTGGCTCTTCATTCTGCTTTTGTGGCAACGAACTCACAGCTACATGCCGACAATTTGGATGACTCCATGAGTGGTACTACTGCAATCACTATATTGGTCAGGGGTAAAACTATGTACATTGCGAATACCGGTGACTCACGAGCTGTTATTGCTGAAAAACGAGGGGATGATATTGTCGCTGTTGACCTTTCCATAGATCAAACCCCTTACCGGTTTGATGAGCTTGAAAGGGTCAAGGAATGTGGTGCTAGGGTTCTAACGTTGGACCAAATAGAGGGCCTAAAAAACCCAGATGTGCAGTGTTGGGGTACTGAAGAAAGTGATGATGGCGATCCTCCAAGGTTATGGGTGCAAAATGGCATGTACCCAGGAACTGCTTTTACACGTAGCATTGGAGATTCTGTTGCTGAGTCAATTGGTGTCATCGCAGATCCTGAGATTTTTGTCCTGGATCTCAATTCCAACAATCCTTTTTTTTTTGTTCTTGCTAGCGATGGCGTTTTTGAGTTCCTTTCCAGTCAAGCAGTTGTCGACATGGTAAGTTATATCCATCGCCTTAACAACATCATTGTTTGCATAATTCACAATTTGGGTGATTAGGCACACTATATCCCAAGTGGTTTGCTGCAGTCATAGAGCATAAAGATACATTAGATATGAAATCCTTCCTGTTCAATTAGAATAGTTTTTTTAGTATGAAGCTATCACTCAACATCAAGGAAATGTCTTGATCTCAACTCAGAAAATTAACTATACACTCCTAGTGATACCCCCCCCCCCCAAAAAAAAAAAAAAAAGTTGCTTTGTTTTCTATGGAATTGTCTGTATACCACATTTAGGAGTCTCAGTAAAGTATATTGTTGTGGGTTTGAAGTACAGAATTAAATCTTTTCACCCTAATAAACAAATAAAAAATGAAGTCTGAATAAGTACTAAAGTGAATTTGCAGAATAATGGGTTAAGTAAAGGATCCAATTCCAATGAGTGTTAAATCAGTATTTTAGTTTGAGGTTTGACTCTAATATGGTGCATTTGCAGATTTCTAAATACAAGGATCCTCGAGATGCATGTGCAGAAATTGTTGCTGAGTCCTATCGTCTTTGGCTACAGTATGAAACTCGTACAGATGACATTACAATCATAGTCGTGCATATTAATGGGTTAACTGATGTATGGATTTTTTTTGTCTTTTGTTTTGTTTCCATATCAATTGTTCCATCAAATTCCCTGAAGAAACCTCACATGTCTACTCTCACTGTCTTACTAGAAGGAATCTACCCAGACTGTTACAAAGGTGACTTTGCAACCTTCAAAGCAAGTGGTAGGACTGGCAGGCTCTGAATCACCACTAATAGTAAGTTCCAACACCAATAATCAGCGCTCGAGGCATGATTTATCACGGGCACGATTGAGGGCTCTTGAAAGTTCTCTGGAGAATGGTTCATTATGGGTCCCTCCATCTCCATCACATCGGAAGACATGGGAAGAGCAAGTAAGGTCTACCAATTTTGTCACTATTGAACTTTCTATTTACTTCAGAAGTTTCTTGATGTCTTATTATAACTGAAAAACCTCAAACGACTTGATATGAAGGCACATATTGAGCGGGTACTACATGATCATTTCCTATTTAGGAAGCTTACTGACTCACAATGTCATGTTCTACTTGATTGTATGCAACGAGTTGAGGTGAAACCTGGGGATATAGTAGTACAACAGGTTATCTCCTTTCTATGTTTGTGAGCTCAAATGTGATTGCTTTTTTAGGCTGCTTATAAGTTATAAGTTTTGAATAAGGATATTGTGTGATGCAGGGCGGCGAAGGTGACTGCTTCTATGTAGTTGGTAGTGGTGAGTATGAAGTTCTGGCTATTCAGGTATATATTTCAAATCAAATATATGCCACATGTACATTTGATTTCGGATTGAGTTTTTGTGCTATTAAATCTCAGCTGTTAGGAATTAGAGACCAATAGGATGAATCGCAAGTTCTTGTGCAGAAGGATCTTATCTAAGATAAGCAGCACTAAAAGAGGAGTACCTTTATGGTTGAAAAGGATTTGTAACTTTCTCATGTTCATCAATTCATAGAGTCATGTAGTATTGAGGTTATATAAATTGCTTGTCTGTGGTTGATGTGCAAAAAGCACTCAAAGGGAAAGCACCAGAGCTTTGGTCACTGCCTTACGTTGCATGCATTTCGAACAAATTCCGATCATGTGTTTTAACAAAGCCATGTACTACATAAAATCCACTTTGTCCTGATCTTTATTGCGCAAATTTCAGAGACTAAGCTGATTTACATGGAACAGGAAGAAAATGGAAAGGAAATAACAAAGGTTCTGCATCGCTATACAGCTGACAAGTTATCTTCCTTTGGGGAGCTAGCACTGATGTGAGATTTGTATTTGTTATGCTTGCTCATTACTGTTTATCTTTTTCAAAACAAAAAAAATACATAGTACAAATCAGCCATTTGCATTATTTCCTCAACTAAACTTATGTGGGGATCAGCCCTGCTTTCTGCATTCACCATACCAAAAATGAAGAAATAGAAATTCCACACACCCAAAAAAGAACTAGACCCCTGGGGATAAGACCTTCCCTGAGGCATTGACAGAAAGGTAGAAGTTCCTCATCCACAGGGTCGAGAAAAGGCTATGAACCCCAGCTATCCAGGACACGCCTCTAATAGCAATGATGTGCAATGATGTGCTGATAGCCACATATCATGCTGCAACAGTAACCGTCAGTGGACTGTGCATTTCACTGAAATAGCACGGTGTATAGCCATTCTTTTGGTGAGTACAGAGACTTGAACTCCTGATCTATAGGTTGCACTCATGCTTCGCTACCGCTGCAGTATGTGCAAGTTCTTAAAAATAGAAATTCATAAACTGACCACTCAAGTTCTTTTGAAGAGGCCACTGGAATTTGTAGAAATTTGGGAAATAATTATGTGTGTTCCTCTTGGGTTCACAAAATTAAATTATAGTGTCTAAATATTGCAAGCTATCATCATAAAAACTCTTATTTGACTATGATACTGTTGACCAACATCTAACTCATGTAAATTAGTAGAGAGAGCTTACTATTGTTTGTCTTGAATCTGAGTTCTGAAACCCATCATGCCATGACTTTGACTTGATATAATGGAATAAATTGATTAAGTTCAGATGGATAAACATACCACTCACTGTTTGATTTGTTTAATCATCATTACTCTTGGCATAACAGGCACAATAAGCCACTTCAGGCTTCAGTTCGTGCTGTGACCAGTGGAACATTATGGGCTCTAAAGCGGGAGGACTTCCGGGGTATTTTAATGTCAGAATTTTCAAACGTACCATCATTGAAGTTGCTCCGATCTGTAGAACTGTTCACAAGACTTACAGTGCTTCAACTAAGTCAACTTGCTGAGTCGCTTGTTGAAGTATCTTTTGCAGATGGGCAAAAAATAGTAGATAAGGTACTTGGAGTTGGAAAACAATTTCTTGATATCTCCTTTTCATATGCACTTCTTTTTTGGTTATCAGCTTGCTAATAACAAGTTCTCAATCATCTCTACCATTTCAGAATGATGACGTCTCTTCGCTATATGTCATTCAAAGAGGTCGTGTGAGACTTATATTGGCTACTGATCAAATGACTTCAGATGCTTGGAATCTCATCAGTGCTCAAACAAAGCAGGCGCAAAGTAGTCGGGAAAATGGTAATTATGTGGTTGAGATAGATGGAGGAGGGCACTTTGGAGAGTGGTCTCTCATTGGTGAGACTATTGCTTTCACTGCTATTGCTGTTGGTGATGTTACTTGTTCTACTATGACGAAGGAGAAATTTGATTCAATTGTTGGGCCTTTGCCGAAACATTCACAAGCCGATTCCAAGTAATGTGTCTGAAACATCTTTTTTGTTTGTGTTAGAAACCACCAGATGCTTGTCAATCATCAAACTTATCTTGGTTGGCTTATTTTCAGGATGAAAGAATCTCTGGTAACTGAGGAGAACGTTGCAGATGGTGATTTTCCTTTTAGGAGGGTGAAGCTCTCTGATTTGGTAGGGGGTTAGTACCCTTTCCTCTCCTCTAGCATGCTTTAGGAGGTCTTGTTGGGATTCTTTTATACTGATGCTTAGTTGTACATATGTTTCTCAGGAATGGAAAATGTGCATATATGCTGCTGATTGCAGTGAGATTGGTCTCGTCCAAGTTAGGGGCTCTGGTATGTTAATGGATTCTGCCTGATTATATTGATTTTTGTTATCAGATAATTAATTTCCCTCAGACAAACTTATGTTTTAATTAATCATGTTTTCATTTTGTTTCCTGTTTTAACCATGGACCAGACAAGATCAGAAGTTTAAAAAGGTTTTACATCAAGAGAGTACAAGATCTCCATAAGGAAGTACAAGTCTTTGAGGAAAAGAACCTTATGAAAAGCTTGAGCAAATCAGCTTGTGTGCCAGAAGTTCTGTCTACTTGTGCTGATCAATCCTACCTTGGAATATTGCTGAATTGTTGCCTTTGTTGCTCACTGGCTTCAATACTTCATACACCACTAAATGAGTCATCTGCAAAATTCTTTTTGCAGCCTCAGTTGTTGTTGCTCTAGAAGAACTTCATCAGGTGATTACTGTTTTGCTTTTCTTTATTGATAATTGGCACATGAAACATTATACATTCAGATTCTTTTATTGAGTTAATCCACAATGTGTTACTGATGTTTTCCTTGACATGCATGCTGATATGTATTTATGCATTTTCAGAAGTCCATTATTTATAGGGGTGTTTCGGCAGACATTCTTATGCTCGACAGATCAGGACATCTGCAGCTGGTAGATTTTAGGTTTGCAAAGAAGTTGAAAGGCCAAAGGACATACACAATATGTGGGATTGCTGACTCTCTGGCACCAGAGATTGTTCTTGGTAGGGGCCATGGATTTGCTGCTGACTGGTAAGTGGTTATTGACACCTTTCATTTATAAGCATGCCATATCAATGTATCATGGATGTGTCTTGAGTTCTTATTGAAGACAAAGTTATGGTTACCACTGATCTTTCTAATGTGGCTCTAGGAATTTTAAAGCAGCATGTGGTATTTCCTACCAGTTTCATGTGCAAACAATGAAAATGCCATTTTTCCTTGTGACCTATGTATATGGAACAATACTGTCTATGCAATGTGCATAGCATTTTTTGTACAGATGCTCAAACATTGAAATACTGTTTGTTCTACAGATATTGTTATTTCTTTTACAAGTTACATGTCCAAATCTTAGCATATTTCATCTACCTGACATTTTCAGAATACTCAAACATGCAAACTGCAGTAGAAACCTTCTTCTCAATAAAAATAAATGGAGAGGTATCCACTCCAAAAGAAAAAAAATAACATAATTTGAGCTGACAGAGTGACAGTACAATGCTTAAATTTTCTTTTTGGGACACGGAAGACTTGAGTGGAAATTATGACAGGCCCCTTTGATTTTGTCTGATCAGGTGGGCACTTGGAGTTTTGATCTATTTCATGCTTCAGTCAGACATGCCATTCGGGTCCTGGAGGGAGAGTGAGCTGGAACCTATTACAAAAATTGCCAAAGGACACCTTGTTACGCCAGTGTCATTCAGTGCGGAAGTTGTTGACCTTATAACCAAGGTAATATCATGTCTGAAAATTGTAATTCACCTATCCATTTATTTTCCGCTTATTCGGACTTCTTACAACAGCTCTACTTATTTTCATTTATACCATGTTTTACAGCAGCTCTATTTATTTTCATTTATACCATGTTAACAGCTACTTGTGGTAGACGAAAATGCGCGCCTTGGAACCAGTGGCGCTGAAGCTGTAAAAAAACACGCCTGGTTTGATGGCATTGATTGGGAGCAAATAGCATCTGGGACTTGTGCAGTACCTGAAGAAATCACTGAGCGCATCAACAGTTGTATAGAAACTCTTAACGAGGACTTATCAGCATCTACCTCTGTGCTGACTAAAGACCCAGATGATCTTACTGCCCCAGAGTGGATCCAGGATTGGTGATCTCAATAGTTGCATGATTATCCAGGGATGAATTGTTCTAGTTGAGGAAAACGTCTCTAGTTTTTCACCAAGCATTTTCTCATATCAAATGAAAGAAGGTATACATGTGAGTTGATCGAACAGACAAGTTGTACATACCAAAGATACCTTCTGTGATCATAGATCAGCTTGCAAACATCTAATCAGAATAGGTGCTCTGTCAGCGGAGCAACAGAGACTTTCTTCTATGTTTTACCTCAGTTCGGTTTTATTCGGTTTATATGAGCTTGCGGATTGAATTTTTGCCATAGTTCAGCTTGTTGTGTTGCGATGAGCTTGCAAATTGTAATGTGTGGATCAATTCAAATCTCAAGAAGTTGTATATTCTCTTAGTTCCTGGTAAGAAGGATCTTCTGTAATTATTATCCAGTTTGTGCACTGAAGGATACTACTCCCTTGCTGTTTCGAAAATGGATACTGGTCGCGAGGAAGGTCAATAACTACAGTGGTGAATACAAACATTTCTTTCATCTTTTAGTCGATTTGTACTTTATCAAGTTTTCTAAATATATTTTGAAAGGTTACGAAAAACAAGAGAGCTTGTTACCTCATATACGCGGTAACCTGCGACACGACATATGTTGGCAATTGTACACTACCTGCGAACTTATGGAGATCCATGTCCAAAGAACATCTAAATCTAAATTATAGAAGCACGTCCAGTCCATTACTACTTATTACTTAAGCCATAGAAAATCCAATTTGATTTGATCTGTTCACTCTGTTAAAATCTGATATCCCTAGTTATAGTAGCAGATCTTGGATCTTTAAAGGATATTATATGCAGTAGTGTTATTTTTTTTTTATAGAAATTGACTAATCCAATCTTTAGTAAGAGCATCTCCAAGAGTTTTTAAAACTCACTCATTTTTGGCAAGATTAAAAAATTGTACTCCAACAACTCCTAATTCAACTCCCAATCAAGCTAATGGCGTGTATATGCGCGAGGATCCATTGGCCAATTCTCCATATGCAAATGTACAAAACAACAAATATAACCTTAATGTACAAGAGAGCGAATATAATTCTAACATGGAGGAGGGTTCGTGATGCAAATGTAAGAGAGAATGAAAGTATTAAAAATAGGCGATTTAGAAATAGTCCATAATTTCTGATGGAAAATTACCTTATATATTTTAGGATCAAATTTTAGAAATGGTTGAAGGAAGTCAACAAATATGCTCCCAACTTTTTTTTAGTCACATGAAAGACTCTTCAATTCACCAAATGACTTCTTTAGAAAACATTGAAGATGCTCTAGGGTGACAAATGGTTAACCTCAGAGATTCAGGATTGCAAATTTGTCTACTACTAGAAGCATGCCTAGCCACATTGTTGCAGGACTTCCTTAAAAATTATTTCGTAGGGTAAGAATTGATAAATTGAACCTTAACACTATTTTAAATTATAGCTCATTTGACTTTTTTGACTCCTAATTTAACCACTCATTTTATTTAAAAGATTATATTAAATATTATATATTTTATTATGGTTTACTTTACTAATAAAAATTCTTCAAAAAATGACTTAATTTGATTATATTTATATTAAATTTTTTAAATAAAACAAACAGTCTATAATTTAAAACGAAGAAAATACTTTCTTTGATTTTGGTGGGACATCCTTGTGAGGGCCTCAGCCAGGGGCGAAACAAAATTTCCCACGGCTTTCTAGCGAGAGAGGTTCCTTCCCCTCCCGACTCCGAGATGGCGGCGCCGGCGGCGGACGAGGCATGGTGCCGGGAAACGGTGCCACGGGTGATGGAACTGGTGAGTCCGCGCCTTCCGCAGCGGGACGCATGCGCGCTGCTCGCTGTCAGCCCCTGGTGCTACCGTGCCCTCGTCGCCAACTCCAGGCTCTGGGAGGTGCGCATCGCCTCACAATCCCCTCTGCTTCCAGTTTAGCTGGTTTAGATTAGAATCGTTGCTCTGAATGATTAAGGCCTCGCCCCCCTTAGCTTTGACAGATTTTACCACGAGGCCAAACATCATTTCCATTAAGGAAAAACGGAATTTCAGGAACATTCAGGTTTAGAGACAGAATCCCTAAGCAGCTAGAAATCCTGCCTCACAGTCACACAACTAGCTACACAAGAAGAAAAGTCTGCAGCAAGAGAGAAAAATTTGCTTAGCGGATTGCTGCACCTGACAACAAAGCAACCAACTGCATTACCTAACTTGCTTGACTTGATTCCATCAAATAGCAATGCCCAACATCGTGTCCACACCTTCAATCATCACCTTGCGTACTTCTTCAGGATATAAAATAACCTCTCCAACAGTGGGTTAGTGGCAAGAATGAAAAATGATCCCAGAGGGATGTTTCATCAGCTTAATCATGCTCTGGGGAGTTTGCAATATTGTGCTCTAATTTCTTGGCCTATTTAGTTCTTAAGCTGGAACTCTTGTTATTATGTTATAATTCAGCAGCCATGGGGAGTTCATGTGTTTTTGGCCTGCTGGAGTTAGAATTCAACTTGTGGAGTTCACACTAACCTCTAACCAGGTTCAGTACTTTGTAATAACACAAGTAGGTGCTAATTCAATGCTAATTGCTCATCATCCAACTGACTTGATGCATTAGTATGACCACTTTTAATGTGATGCTTGCTGCCTAATATTGATTTTTGCTCTGTATGCATTTACTAGTATCCTAATATTGATTTTTATTATATTATTGATCATTCTTCAGTCTTCACTGTTAAATGCAGGTACTTGATCTACGTGAGATGAAGAATGCTGGAGACCGACTTATTTCAGCACTTTCACTGGTAACCATAATTCTTCCTTTTTGTCTTCTGTTTGATAGTCTGTGCTATGTTAGTTGATAATACCATGTATATTTTTGGGGGGCAGAAGCCTGCCACTATGTTTTGTCTTATACATTTTTTGCTTTCACGTTTTTGTCCTGTTTTGAGTACTTTTGATGACATTGTTTCATTCTTATTTAGGCAAGGTATCGCCATCTCAAAGTACTAAACCTTGAATTTGCTCAAGATATTGAGGACCGACATTTTGTTCATCTAAAAGAAATGGCAAGCTTTGCTCCCATTTTGTACTTTTAAATGAATCTAAATATGATGTTCCAACTTCCAACTCTAATGTTCATTATGCAATGATTACAGAGTAGCATCTCACTGGAGAGTTTGGAGTTCCTGAACCTAAATGCATGTCAGAAGATATCTGATAAAGGAATTGAAGCTGTTACCAGTCTTTGTCCTAATCTCCAGCGTCTTGCTATCTATTGGATTGTAGGGTATATTTCTTACTGAGTGTTTACTTTTGTGAATATGAATTTGTTCCTCATTGTTGGACGTTTTGCTGCCTTAGACTGACAGACTCAAGCATTGGGCACATAACAAAGAACTGCAAGCAGATAGTGGACCTCAACTTGAGCGGCTGTAAGGTACCATGCATTTTTTTACTCCATAGCATTTTATTGTTGCCCATGTTGTTTTCTTGAATATTGAATCAAGCAATTGTGGACATACTATTCTGAACTTTATTTTAAATGTATAAGATGATCTTTGCAATGTTACCAAGTTCAAGAGGACGAGGAAATTATCCTTGTTTGTTTGTGGGCTATATTTGGAATCATACAATCTTTCTAGAGCATTGTGCTGAAAAAAGAACCGTGGTATAGAGAAAGAAGAAAACATATTTTTACACAACAGTCTTGCAGAGTCACTAGCTAGATCCAGCTAAGAATAAATTATTACATTGAATTTCTCATGTAAAAGTAAAGCACAACATGGTTAGAATGGAATATTAATTGTAGACTTTAATATTTAGTTTTCATGTCAATCTCCCATTACGAATTTTTCCTTGTCTTCTTGCTCCATCAACCATATATATTGCACATTCATATATCTGCTATACCAATGATTCAAGTTATAAGTTTGGTTGTTGCAATTGCAGAATATCTTAGATAAAGGAATGCAGCTGATTGCTAATAATTACCAAGAACTAAAGAAATTGAACATAACCAGGTATGGTTAGATTTCTGGAATACATCCATCACAAACAAGTCCTTAACATGTGTCTTAGTGCTTACCTATGACCTATCTTTTTGTTCTCACAAACTTTGCGTGTTTGGGTAGAAGCAGAATGTTAAATATTCCTGTGTCCTAAATTTCCAGGTGTGTTAAGTTGACAGATGATGGGCTTAAACAAGTTCTTCTGAAATGTTCTTCACTTGAAAGCCTAAACCTTTATGCCCTTTCAAGGTAAATTTGAGAAAATAATATTATAGCAGATGTGTCTAGCCATGAGTAGGGTATCTAACAACTTACCTCATTGCCATGCAGTTTTACTGACAGGGTTTATAAGGAGATAGGATCATTAAGTAATCTTACATTTCTAGACCTATGTGGTGCTCAGGTAATTGTTATCTTATTTACTTGGAACTATCAAGCCATTTTTTCCCCATAATCTACTGATACGGGATTTCTAGAATCTAACGGACGATGGTCTCGCATGCATATCAAGATGTGGATGTCTAACATACCTCAATTTGACTTGGTACATGAAGAGCAAACTTCTCCTGTTTTCCCTCTGTCAAATAAGGTTCTGTGTATCAAACTCTGCAATCACTATCTGACAGGTGTGTACGTGTTACGGACGCTGGCATTATAGCTATTGCGCAAGGTTGTCGGTCCCTCGAACTGTTAAGGTAACATGTTAGTATTGTCCTAAAGAAGATAGGGCATTCATCGTGTTTAAATGCATGCTCTGTTTTGCATATGTAGTTTATTTGGAATAGTGGGGGTGACTGATGCATGCCTCGAGGCTTTGTCGAAATCTTGCTCGTCCAGCCTTACAACACTCGACGTCAATGGTTGCACATGTATTAAGGTGAGGATCTCGTTGGTCACTGTAGCTACACTTTTGACCTTTGGTTGCAATTCGCAACCCTTTGCTTCCCATGATGCTATTTGATGATGTATCTGTAGTTTTAGTTCTGAAGATTTTTTTTTAATCTTTTCATTTTTCTACTTCGACATGTTTGACAGAGGAGGAGCAGGGATGACCTGCTGAAGCTGTTCCCATCACTGAGTTGCTTCAAAGTGCACAGCTAGTGGTCACCATGGTCCCAACGGCTTTGCATTCTGCGTCTAGGAAGTGGAAGGGAGGTGTTCTGGTGTATGTTTTGACGTCAAGTTCCTGTGTTCATCTTTTTGTACCCGACTATGTATGTATGTATTTTATTAAGAGCAAGAAAAGTTCTACAGCAGCCCAATCTATGGAAGCGGCTAACCGACTTGAGTTGGCAGTCTGATGCATCTCTGGTACCTTGAAATCTTCAGAGCTTGTTCTTTCCACAGCCTGCATTCATCATTCTCTATCCTCTATAACATGCAGATACTATCCAGAGGCTAAAGCGCATCTCCAACAAGTACCCACTTGATCTCTCAAAACTAAATTTGAGGGATTGAGCCAAAAATAAAAAGGCTTAGCCTCTACTAGGGCCCTCGAATCATAGTCTCCTCCTTAAATACTAACTCGAATCCTCAGTCCAAATTTCTATTGGGGTTATCGCTCCCTCTTGCTTGAGTATGGATCTGTCGGCGGACCACCTCCTCCCCTCTCCCCATGCCCCTGTGCCGCTCGCCTGCGCCTTGCTCACGATGACCAAGGCCGACGACCAGTGCCACCTGTGCCTTGGTTGTGGCGGCCAAGGTCGAGGACCCCAACACGCGGTTGCCCTGGTTGTGGCAGCCAAGGTCGAGGACCCCAACACACGGTGGTTGGAGCTCGCATAGGGCTGTGGCGGTCGGAGTTGAGCTTGCTCAACACGTCGCCTCCGCCCAATGCTTGACAGCCGTCTCTGCTCAATGTGTGGATCCAACAGCTCCCTTCCCTCTGGCAAGGTCACTCAGCGAGGCCGCCTCGGCCAGCTCCCTCCCCTGGTCGCATTCTGGGTCATTCGGGTCGGAGAGTGGGAAGTAGAAGAAAATAGCGGTTTTTGGATTGAGGCCATTGCAATTCTTTAAGTTTTGAAAAACACCATTACAATTCGTCTATTCCGAGATCTGCCATTACAATTCTATCTCTCTCCAATCCATGCCATTTTCTACGCACGCCGCGTATATGGGCCCACAGTCAGGCATGTATACGTACAGCAATACATACGGACGTTAAATCCAGAGCTCCTCCGTTAAAGCGAGCCCAATCACAGACGCCGCGCCTCGCCGCGCTCACACACAGGCTGCCTCGGCTGCGCGTCGCTGCTCTGCCTCCGACCCCCACGGTCAGGCGCTCGTCGGTCGCGCGCATCTGTTGCGCCTGGAGGTCGCGCTGCAGCGGCGCGCCGACAGCCCCGCGGCATGGCTCTCCGACTTGGCGTCCATCCGGCGCATGTCAGCGACAGCGTCCCCACCGCGCCGGGGCGCCGCAGCCCGCGGCGGGCAGAGTAATAGGACAGCAGTCAACAGCCTGACACACACCTGCGATGGCCTGCGCATGAGCTGTGCGGCGGCGAGTGCGATGAGCACCCGCGAGGGCCTGCGCATGACTGCACGAGGCACACGCTTGTTGCCGCTCTACTTCCTCGCCGTGGCTGCGAGCCTGCGACCGAGAAGGTGAAGCAGAAGCAGCTGTCCCACCCAACGGGTTCGCATGCTTGCAGAGGCAACACCGCCTCCATGACCACTGGACGGGCCACGTTCCTTGAGCATCTGCTCCCATACTCCAAGCCTATCACCAGCCATAATTGTGTGTGCTATTCCCATGGCCACGGAAGAAAAGCAAGAACACCGTGTGCCCCTGTGCCACCAGCGTGTGCGCTAGGCCTCATGTCATGCTCGCTTATCACAGGCCACCACCAGTACTAGGAACGACCGACGGTGCTGACGGTGTGGCGCAAGTTGCTTCTTCGGCTCCACCATCTTCGACGCGTCCCACACCCTCCCCTTCCGCGTTGATTGCTATAGTCCTATTACTCAGCCCGCCGCGGGCTGCGGCACGCCGGCGAGGTGGTTCTGATGCACGTGGGCTGCTATGCCACTGCTCACCATGTTCCCACGTAACAAGCTCACGAGTCTGGGCCTAGCGCCGGGCCACTGCCTCATCTTCGACGGCTACGGAGCGGACGCTGTGGAAGGATGCCACAAACGTTGGGACGCCGTTGCCGAGATGCGCCGGACAGACGCCAAGTCGGAAAGCCATCCCGCGGGGCCGTCGGCGCGCCATGACCGCGGCCTCCAGGCGCACCAGATGCGCCAGCGGCCGACGAGCGCCTGACCGTGGGGTTCGGAGGCGCAGCGGCGGCGGCGCGCGCGGCCGAGGCGGCCTGTGTGTGAGCGCGGTGAGGCGAGGCGTCCACGACTAGGCTCAGTCCAACGGAGGAGCCCTGGACTTCACGTCTGTATGTATTGCTGTACGTATACATGTCTGACTGTGGGCCCTTATACGTGGCGTGCGTAGAAAATGGCATGTATTGGAGAGAGATAGAATTGTAATGGCAGATCTCGGAATAGACGAATTGTAATGGCGTTTTTCAAAACTTGAAGAATTGCAATGGCCTCAATCCAAAAAACCCAAGAAAATAAAAGGAGAAAGAGTTCCACCCAGAGCCGGGTTCCACATGTCAGCAGCTATCATTACTACAAACTTGAAATTCCCTGACCAACGTCAGGAAAAACTAAAATTACCTTTTCGAGCTAGCCCTGATGGTATTTTTTTTTTTCCTGATGGTAAGTGCACCGTAAAAAAATTTTATGGTGATATTTTTATTTTTTATGACCATATGTACATTTTCATGCCGATATTTATTTTCCCCGACGATAGTGTACCGTAAGGAAATTTTAAGTTTCGAGTAGTATGGAACGAGTTTAAAAGCTTTTACTGGAGCATATGTAAACATAATCTTGGCCAACAAAATAGAATGGAACACTCAAATCATAAAAGTAGGAGCTTTAATTTGAGTGCTCATGCAGGACATGCTGTTAGTAGGCTGATCAGTCTAGAAAAGTTTGAATCATAAATATTATCCTGACAATGAAAGTTTAGGTGGCGAGAGCAAATTAGGTTCATAAATCAAAATATAAGAGCTTTAGTTATCATAATCTTGGCGCCATAAGCAACAATCATGTAGCTTTATTAATCATAATCCTGACGATGAACTACACATACTTGCCTCAGCATCTTGAGTTTATCATGTGATCATCTGGAATCCATGACTTACAAAAGTGGAATTTTCCAGTACCACAGGAGCTCATCATCAGTAGTTGTCAGATGCCAAGTTCCCTCTACATGCGATAGAAAACGACACACGATGCACTTTCCTGCGCACCTCCCTAGTCAGGCATGCACCACGCCTCGCTTCCTAGGCGAGCCCCATGGCACATGCGTGTACAGAGTAGCTTCTGCTTCTTGCTGCATACCTTGTGGGCCCCATAGTGCATGCGTGCATACCCGCCGGCTGGCACATGCTGCTGCTGCACCTGTGCGCGCGCTGTTGTAGTTAGCATGCGCCTGCCTGCACGCGTTGCTATCCATGCTGCTAGTGCTATAGAGCCTAGCCCACGCATGCACTGCATATGCATCTGGGGCCGTCGCGCCTGCTTGACTTCTCACAAACACACAGGAAATACTGCACCTGTGGGGACCACTTTTATCATGTCCACTTCTCGTGTTTAGTCATGTAACACTTACAAACTTACTCCCTCCGTCCCCACGGAGACTCAAGCCGTTTTAGTTTTTTGAACTTCATGTTTGACCATCCGTCTTATTTAAAATATTTATGTAAATAATAAAATAAATCAATCAATATTCAAGTATCTTTGTTGATAAAAGAAGTCATAATAAAATAAATTATATTTATACAAAAAAATTTGAATAAGACGAATGATCGAATAAGATGGCACGGAGTCCAAGGTGACAAACTCAATGGGACGGAGGGAGTACTCTATAAACCCGAAAAAAAAAAAATATACAAAAATAAACTTGTAACATCCGTGTATGCATATTGCAACTTACATTTATGGTCACTACAACATATGCTGCATTCAAATAAAATATCTACAACATATATTTAAATAAGCTGAAATATTTGAAATATACACTTGCAACATACATATATAGCTAATGTAACGTTTAAATAAAACATTTACAATATATATTTGATATAGCTGAAATATTTGAAACATATAATTGCAATATATATGTATAGTCAATTGGTCATCACAACAAACAATACAATATATCTGAATGAAAACATATTTGTAAAATACATGAAACATATTTGAGCTAGATGTCATAGAATGAGGAAAAAAATTTGGGCTAGCGCTTAGTTACCATGCAGACATGCATTCGCAGTCAAGCCAACCGGTCAGTCAAAAACATCAACATGGCAACACCATAACACGACAAGCAGCAGGCTTAAACGCTAAGGCACGGGAGGGCGGCAGGCATAGGAGTAGGAGTACTAGACAACAGCAGGCAGCATACCCAGCTACTAAGCAGCAACAACTAGCAGTAGGCCTAGCGCTACAGGCAGCTAGGCAGTAGAGGCTAGCAGGGCCGTCCCGGCATAAATGGGGGCCCTGTGCTAAATTCCAAAATAGGCCCTAGCAACTAACAAAATATAATAATAAAATAAGAATCCAATTTTATTAGTATGTGTAGTATATGATTAGTGTGATTAGATAGCTCGTTGAATCCAATTTTATAAGAAATGAAATTAAATTTTAAAAATTTTGACCGACACAAATATCATAGTGACACTTATTTTAGAATGTAGGAAGTACATTGCAACGATCAAGATCTATATAGATTTAACTTTTGGTTGCATGAACTATCCATAGCTTCATCTTATTAAGTTCTCTATTTTTATGTTTTTGGTAATTGGATTCATATTTTCCCAGACTCATTCACAAAACTAAATGACTTTGATCTTAAAACACTTTATGCCTAGACACGTTAATATACAAGAATAAGTAAGACACTTTTGGTTCCATTATTATTGCTAATTATTATAATACATCAGACAAAGTACTAGTTTACTTACAGGTTACGAAAAGATTTAGAACAAATGAAGAAAAGAAATAGAAACAAACTTTGCTATCTTTTGCCCAGCCGGTTAAGTGAATTGGACCAGCAGCGAGCAGCACGTTACTTTTGATGTGTTGTAACATTGGAGTTTGAGGCCCCTAGAAAATGGAGGCCCTGTGCCATCGCACAGGTTGCACTGCCTCAGGGACGGCCCTGAGGCTAGGCACAGGAGGGAGCCAGATCCTAGGCAGACTAGGTGCCTATCCTGGCTAGCAGCTACAGTAGTAGTAGTCAATCCACACATGCTTCGTATGCGGACTCGTTATAACTAGCGCCTCTTGGGTCGCCTATCCGCGAGCCTAGAGGAGGCGTCCAGACCGAGGGAGGCGGACGTACGCGGTAAATATATCTTTACCGTTAGAGAATATAAACACATATCTATGGACCTTTCCCTTGACTGGGCCAGACGTGGCATTGGAAAATCCTCATATCTGCCACCTATGACTATGAAAATTGTGACAACCTAGAAATTCTTGGTGGCATCTTAACACATGAATATCTCTTGGACATCGGCTTGGAGAGTATTAGTATTAGTATCAGTATCAATATTAGGCTTTGTGACTTATCATCGCTACTCTCTCAGAGTTTGTTTGGATGCACTCTTATTGACCTCAATTCATGTGTGTTAGAGTAGAAATTAGTTAATTTACTATCTCAATCAACTCTAATACACGCGGATTGAGAAAGATATGAGTACATCCAAACAAGGCCCGAAAAATTTGAGGATTTTTGTTTGCTAATGGATTTGATTGTTGAAAGATATCCATGCCTCACCAGGCAAAGTGGAATGTTGTTACCGACATCCCTTAGGGATCTTAGAGAGTTATGGGATTCGGGGATTTATCTGCCTTGGTTCCTCACTACTTGGAGAACCTTAATCCTCGAGTCACTATGTGTTCATGCCATGGTGTAGTGCCCATTCTAGGTGGGTTCTCATTTTCTCGTACTCTTCCTTCCTCCAGTACCTGCATTCTTAGGTAAGCCAAAGCTTTGCTCGATGTACATGTTTTGTAACCCTCTTAATAAAAAACATGCTTAACCACACACAAAAAAAAAAAAGAATTGTCCAGACCTTATATAAATAGGAGGACCCAAAGCAATTGCAACCATAAATACAGTAATAACTAATAACCATTCAAATCTGCTCAAAGTCGAAGGAGCTAGAGCAGCCCTTGCAAGAGGTAGACTGGTATGTACAAATTATGAACAAAAAGGTATCCTTCACCAATTTTGTTATCCTTGACTTGCTAATTATTTTTTAATGTATTTTATCTGCATAAGTTCTAAACGTTTCTAGAGAGCTTTCGTTTCGCCCATTGTGTTCGCTTCACTTGATGTTAGATTGAATGATGGGTGAGACGGAGGAAATAGCAGCAAGCTTGAAGACAGCCACACTAGGGACATGCAATCCATGTATAGGGCATGTTTGAGACCACGGCATCGTGACCAAGTGATGCGGTATGTCTAGGAATGAAAACGCCGAAAACCCCTCAACCATTTTCTACTTCTACATTTTAATACGAAAAGCAAAAGCGAAAGTGGCAAAGCTGGACACGAAAACAAACACAAACTTATAGAATATCGAGAATTTTAAAAATAAACTAATTTGAGCAGAATTATATTGAATACGGTCGATATATGAAAAATCAATATAGAATATTGACCTGTAGGACCCAATGCATAACAATTAACAAGTGCTACAACTTTATGTAAAAAAGAGATCTTCATTTGTCACCATATAAGAAAGATATGATTTTCTAAGGAAACGTGCTTGTTTGCGATTAATACATTGCTGAAACTTTGTTTAACTTTTTAAATATCTTAACGATCTCAAATGAAAAAAAACCATGTAGTTTTGTTGAGTGTTACAATTTTTATATTAAAAATCCTCTTCATCTCAAATAGTATGAAAAAGATATAATTTTTCTAAGCCTATACTTCTAGTTGACCAAAAAGGGTATAAACCGAATTTTAAAAATAAAATATTCTGAATAAAAAGTAGAAACGTAGAAAACAGAAACATAACGAACTTGGTATTCCAAATTTTGTACTGCATTTGAATTTATCTGCAGATTCGATTGGATGAAATATAGGAAACAATACGGTTTGGTCTATTTCAACTGTTTCGATCCCTAGGTATGGCGATCGTGGCCTCCATCCTAGGGCACGAAAAACATGGGTGCTAGCTTAGTCTCATGGTGGATCTGTCTCAAAGTAGAAAGAATCATTAGTACCACAAACATGTTTGACGTGATTTTCTGGTTTGGCGGCCGTAGATCCGATTAAAACCTAAAACAAACACGCCATAGCTTCACCTTGACAGTGGAATCCCGTGGGTGCTCTTCTGATTCTTTTGTTCCCTTTGAGCTTACATGTTTGATGCGTTATGACTATTTCTAGGCTGATCACATTGCCGTGCAAAAAGTGTTCAGAACACAAATGGCATCCTATCTTCCGTTAAGCTTTTTGTGTGCCATGTGACTTAATAGACTGTTTTACATTTTATTTGTTTAACATGGGAGCTTAAGTGTTTTACACGCTCCCTAAAACATTTTTAAGGTGCTCATCTGAAATATTCACACTAATTCAACTGATTTCGAATTTATCAAATCCATAGGTACCAACTTTTTATACTGTTGTTAATATTGCGAGTCTGTAACAGTAACATTTGTACATTTACACCTATGGATGAAAATAGTACAGATATTTATCCGACCGTCCATTCGACCAAATTCATTTAGATGGCTTTAGATCTACCCGTATCCAGGTTCGGATATTCAATATCCGGTACCGTATCCGTATCCGAATACTCAAATCGCATATTTATGATGTCGATGGCCAATCATATCCTATCCGATATGGATGACACTATCTATATTCGAATCCGAATCCGGACAGAAATATGAAAACAAATGTGGTATCAGTGACCGTCCGTATCCAATCCGTTTTCATCCATATTTACACCTGAATACCTGATTTGAACTTTCACTTTCAGGCCAAATCGGACTCCACTAATGTAACTCTTTAACAGCTCAAAAGCAGCTGCTGAGAAATCAACCGTGCAGCAGTGACTTTAAGACCACAATATCATGGAAGTGGCTTATTCTGAGTCAATTTGTTCACAGCGTATTATACTAGCAAGACCCAAAATGACACTGAGTACAGACTGCAGAGCGCCAACGGAAAGCATATAATATACCTCAATGTGGGGAAACAAAAATTGAACCGAACCTTTGCCTTCAAACAACAGGTAACACACATGCTTAGTCAGAGAATTTTTTACCCCACATTTGTGGGTGTACAAATGTCCATAGTTGTTATACCAAATAGAAAACTCTGACTTGGTCACTAGGCCTGGGGCTTATCCTCAGCTTTCTTTGGCTGTCAAAAAAAAAGGAAAGAGGATATCCAGTCAATAACTGAGAAAGTTGAGACGTGGGTAAAGAAACTTGTTGAGGATGTCATCCACAGCACACATGACAGACCTTGATATAAAAGTTGTTTTAGTTTGACCTTAGTAAAATTCCAAGAAATATTGGTGAAAGAATGTCACATACTCACCTATAGCTCAACCCAATTGGCATTATATATTAGTGGCACGCAAAAGGTTGTTATGGACTGACTTTTGGGGAGGTTAAATACATTAAGAATTGGAAAAATGGAGTACATCGGTTTCAGTTAGGACTTAGGACCAGCACAAATTAGCAGTATACTAGAAGGTTTTCTATCCAATGTGAGAGAGAGGTCAATGGTCCTTCTATAGAGACAGGCCATAACATGCTCAGATAATAATTGCAAATCTAGTTTGATATAACTAATAAGGCTCTCAACACAAACCACCCATGATCCAGAAACCAAGATCTGCACCTATGCCTTGGAGGTAACCCCCAAATTATTATTTGAGCAAATAGCATTGGAGGTAACTTGTTATTTCAGCAAATTGCATTGCAGGTACCACCACCTTGTTATTTGAGCAAATTGCATTGGAGGTACCACCAACTTGCACGGTGGGTGCCAGCCACAGAACTTGTAAAATGTCAAACAAGTCACTAGCCTTAATATTTGCATGCCCTTATGAGGTGGACACCAGTGGTGCTATCAGTCCTCCATGTTGTCATGATGCGTACACATACATTCATTGTGGAGGCCCATGCTCTTTCAGTCTTCCTCTCCTTAGTCCTGACCCGATAAGGGCAGTTATGGGTTGCAGGCAGTTGGCAGCAACTCACCTGTGCTCACATGAGAGCAGGCAGTAAAAAACTAAAAAGTTTCTTAGCTGCAAGTATGATATGGTTCATGGAGTGCGCATATCCTGCTCGGTAGCTTGGGAGCAGGACAATATGCGTTATACGCCCTCCATCCCTTTTTAAGTGTCGCCTAGATTTTTGTGCTAGTCAAAGACTTGTAGAAAATATTAGTAAAATTTGTATCCCCAAATAAGTGTAAAAATACATTTAATGATTAATCTAATGATACTTATTACACACCATATATATTTGGTCAAATTTTGTGAGAACAACACTTGAAAATAGACGGAGGGAGTATGCTTCAAGTCAGTAAATACTAAAAAAAAAAAACTATAAAACAAGTTATATGTAACGACAATTCCAAAGAACAAGGAAGGTCATTTCTAGTACCAGGTTGATCAAATAGCCTAGCCCGATGCTCAACTCATGCTGTAATTGACTAATAAGACACTGCATAGATATATGAATGCTTCTGGGAGTGGCACTTGACTGCTGAGCACCAAGAGCGCTGCTGGGACACATGGCTGACGCGGCTCATGAGCAGTGCACTGCACTTGACTTTATCATCCCAAAGTAAGGGGGGCATAGCTGCATACAACTTGCATGTCAGAGTTAGAATTTGGTTCAAATTAACTATACTAGAGTTGAAAATCCTGAATATGAGCTGTTAAATGGTATTATAGGCCTGTATGGCCCAGCCCATGTGGCTCTAGCGCTATATATACTCATCTCCACCTCTGGAGTTGGTATGCTCTCAGATCCCTAAGGTATGTAACATGGTACCAAAGCCATGGATTAGGGTTAGGATTAGACTCATCTAATTCACCCACGATCCGTTTTTTTTTTTCCTTGGGATCCTTCCTCTGCTTTGCACGCTCTGTTCTCGTGCTTCCTCATTCTGCGTGGCCTGTCGGCGCGCTCGTTCTTCCCTCTGCTTTGTTCGGCCCGTCGCCGTGCCATCTTTCGCTGTCCTCGTCTCCGCCCTGTCATCGTCTCTCTGGGCGGCTTCACGCGCGCGAATCACGCGCGGACTTCACGCGGCGGGCCTTCACGCTGGGGTTTCCGTGCGGACACGGCCTCCCCCCCGGGGGCTTCCAAAGCGGGCCGCGGCCTCCCTTCCCCGGATCGCGGCGGCTTCTTCCGGCGCGGACGCGCGTGGCAGCTTTTTCTTCCCGTGCGCGGATCGATCACGCCAGCGGACGCTGCGGCCGGTCTCCCTGCGCGGCTTCTTCCCATGCGCGGCTGCGGTACGCGCGGTCTTCACGCCGGTCTCCTCCGTGCGCGGCCCCACGCGCCCGTATTCATGTCGGGGAAGTCCTCCGCACGGCTTCACCGATCTCCTTCCTGTGTGGTCTTCCTCTGTCTTCTGAGGAAACGCGGATCGGCCACACCGCCTTTGCCGGCGCTCCGTTGTGGTGATATTCATCATGTCTCAGTCTCAGTCCCAGCATTCTGCTATTGTCATCAACATCACATTGGATGGTCAAAACTATTTAGAGTGGGCCTTTACTGTTGAAACTGCATTGCGTGGTCATGGTCTTTATTTTCATTTGACTGATGATCCGCCCACTCTTAAGTCTGATGCTAGCAATGCTGCTGCTGTTAAAACTTGGGAAATCAATGATGGGAAAGTTATGGCTGCAATGGTTAACAGTGTTAAACAAACCATGATTATGAGTCTACGCAAGTTTAAGCAAGCCAAACCTATGTGGTCTTATTTGAAGGACCGCTATGTCCAGGAAAGTGGTGCCCTTCAACATACTCTCATGCAGCAGCTTCATGTTATTGAACAGAGAGATATGTCCATTGATGAGTATTATTCTGCATTTGATCGCTTGATGGGTTCTCTGATTTCCATGGTGCCTCAGTGTACAGCAGGTCAGGGCTATACAGCACTTTCATTTCTTGAGCAGTTCCTTACTTACAGATTTGTCATGGGAGTCAGGGCAGAGTTTGATTCTATTCGTACAAGATTGCTTCATACTTCTTCTACTCTGACCATGGCAAAGGCATTGTCTGAATTGATTGCTGAGGAGACACGTCTTCAGGCTTTGTCTTCTTCTGTGCCTAACCCTCACAGTGTGTTGGCAGCTTCTCATTAGAGGACCAGTGCTTCCAAAGAACCTTGTAAGCATTGTGGCAGGACTAATCATAGTTCAGATAATTGTTTTGCTAAGCATCCAGAGAAGCTGGCTGAATTTCGTGCTCGTCGTGCTGCTCGTGGTCGTGGTACTTCTTCCACGCCTAGAGGTTCAGCTGGTGGTACTGTTTCTGTAGCTGCTTCCTCGACCGTTAGTGCTCCTTCGTCCTGGGTGCTTGATTCTAGAGCCTCCTTTCATGTGACATCTGATCAGTCCCAATTGGTTGCCTGCAAGCCGGTCACTGATGGCACTTCTATTCAGACAGCTGATGGTACTTCTTGTCATATTACTCATCAGGGTTCACTTTGCAATAATCATTTCTCTGTACCCAATGTTTCTTTTGTACCTCAGTTGTCTATGAATCTTCTGTCGGTTGGTCAAGTTACTGACCAAAATTGTTTCGTTGGTTTTGATGACTCATCTTGTTTTATTCAGGACCGTCGCAGCGGGGAAAGTGATTGGGGCCGCCATCGCCGTAGAGGTGCTTCTAGCCTCTATGTTCTAGACACCCTATGTCTTCCTTCGTCTGTTGCATCTACAGCTCATGCCTCATCCGTTGCATCGTCCTCCGCCTCCTTCGCCCATGGCATCATCGTCTTGGTCATCTTTGTGGGTCTCGTTTGTCCTTAATGATAAATAAAGATTATTTAGGTCATACATCTATTGAGTCTAGCTTTCATTGTTAGGGTTGTAAACTTGGCAAACAAATACAACTTCCTTATTCTTCTAGTTTTTCTCAGTCCGCTAGACCTTTTGATCTTATTCATTCAGATGTATGGGGTCCTGCACCTTTTGCTACAAAGGCCGGCCACAAATATTATGTCATTTTTATTGATGATTTTTCTCGATATACATGGATTTATTTTATGAAACATCGCTCACGCTTGTGTTCCATTTATCGGTCTTTTGTTCAAATGGTTCACACACAACTTTCTACTCCTATTAAAATTCTTCGCCGGACTCGGGGGGTGAATATTTGTCTGCTACTTTTCGACAATTTTTGTCCTCTGAGGGTACCCTTGCACAGCTTTCTTGTCCAGGTGCTCATGCTCAGAATGGCGTTGCTGAACGAAAACATCGCCATCTCATTGAGACAGCTCGCACCTTTTTGATTTCGTCCTTTGTTCCTTCTCATTTTTGGGGTGAAGCTGTTTCTAGTGCTGTTTATCTCATCAATAGGCAACCATCATCCAAGTTGTCTGACCGATGCCCCGGTGAAGTACTTTATGGTACTTCTCCAAAATATGACCATCTTCGCGTTTTTGGATGCACATGCTATGTTTTGCTTGCCCCTCGTGAGCGCACGAAATTGACTGCACAGTCTGTTGAGTGTGTTTTTCTGGGATATAGTCCTGAGCATAAGGGTTATCGATGCTATGATCCTTCTTCCCGTCGCATACGCATCTCTCGTGATGTTACTTTTGTTGAGGACCATCCTTTCTTTTATAACCCTTCCACTAAGCCTTCATATTCTCCCATAGAGTCCACCTCCTTTTTGAGCCTTCCTCCAAATTCATCCACCGATGGTGCTTTTGTCCCATCTCATCCACGTATTTCCATCACACCACCTTTACCTCCTACAACATCCTCACCTCCATCTCATTCTTTTTCAAAACCACCTATTACACATATATACAGCCGTCGTTCCTCCCAACTTCCACCTAGTTCTCCCACCATGGCTAGTCCTGATGCGCCCGCTGCTGATGCTTCTCATAATAACATTGATGATTCACATGTTGATGAGTTACAGGTTGCTCCACGATATAATCTTTGAGACCGTAGCACAATTCATCCTGAAGAGAAATATGGTTTTCCCCAAGTGCATGCTGTTGTGGATGAGCCGTCCACATATCAGGAAGCCTCTCAAATTCCAGAATGGCAGCTAGCTATGTCTGAGGAACTTGCTGCCCTTGATCGTCAAGGCACTTGGGATCTTTTTCCATTGCCATCACACACAGTACCTATTACATCTAAGTGGGTATTCAAAGTTAAGACCAAGTCAGATGGCTCTATAGAGAGATATAAGGCCCGTCTTGTCGCTAGAGGTTTTCAGCAGACTCAGGGTCTAGATTATGATGAGACTTTTGCCCCTGTTGCTCATATGACGACAGTCCGTACATTGATTGCAGTTGCTGCAGCTTCTTCCTGGTCCATATCTCAAATGGATGTCAAAAATGCCTTTCTTAATGGTGATTTGACTGAAGAAGTTTATATGCAGCCGCCCTCGGGTGTTGTGGCTCCTCCAGGATATGTCTGTCGTCTTCGCCGTGCTTTATATGGTCTTAAACAGGCTCCTCGTGCTTGGCATGAGCGTTTTGCCTCAGTGATACGGGCTGCTGGTTTTTCAGCTAGTGATCATGATCCAGCCTTATTTGTTCATTTGTCACCGCGTGGCCGTACGTTGCTTCTTCTCTATGTTGATGATATGCTGATTACGGGTGATGATGAGACTCATATATCCCAGGTGAAGCAACAACTCGGTGCTGAATTTCAGATGTCGGATTTGGGTCCTCTCAGTTATTTCTTAGGCATTGAGGTCAAGCAATCCACCAAGGGATATCATCTTTCTCAGTCTAAGTACATACAAGATCTTATTGCTCGTTCGGGCATCACTGATGACCGGACTGCTGCTACTCCTATGGATCTTCACTTGCAGCTTCGTCTCACTGATGGAGTACCTCTTCAGGATCCCTCTCGATATCGACATATTGTGGGCAGCCTTGTTTATCTTACTGTTACCAGGCCAGACATTGCTCATGCCGTCCATATTTTGAGTCAGTTTGTTTGTGCCCCAACTTCTGTTCATTTTGGGCATCTACTTCGTGTGCTGCGATATTTACGGGGCACATCATCTCAAAGTTTATTCTATGCACATGACAGTCTGCTTCAGCTTCATGCTTACTCGGACTCCACTTGGGCGAGTGACCCAAATGATCGACGCTCCATCACAGGATACTGTATTCTTCTTGGTTCTTCTCCTATTGCATGGAAGTCCAAGAAACAAGCAGCTGTATCTCGTTCTAGTACAGAGGCCGAACTTCGAGCCCTTGCTACCACTACTGCAGAGATTGTATGGATTC
The DNA here is from genome assembly GCA_015844335.1 of Chrysopogon serrulatus. Lineage (NCBI taxonomy): Eukaryota > Viridiplantae > Streptophyta > Magnoliopsida > Poales > Poaceae > Chrysopogon > Chrysopogon serrulatus. The sequence continues at coordinate 763,871 of JADLZL010004951.1, read as the reverse complement.
GATGGTTGTTGGCAGATTTTGGGGTTTCTTGTACTGTTGCCACTCCTCTTCTCTGTGATAATACTGGGGCTATACAAATTGCCAATGATCCTGTGAAGCATGAACTTACGAAGCATATTGGTGTGGATGCTTTCTTCACTCGGTCTCATTGTCAACAGGAAACTATTGTTCTCCAGTATGTGCCTTCAGAGTTGCAATTGGCAGATTTTTTCACTAAAGCACAAACTCGAGAGCAGCATCGGCTTCACTTGATCAAACTCAATGCTTCCAATCCTCCGCTTCCACCTTGAGTTTGAAGGGGGGTGTTAAATGGTATTATAGGCCTGTATGGCCCAGCCCATGTGGCTCTAGCGCTATATATATACTCATCTCCACCTCTGGAGTTGGTATGCTCTCAGATCCCTAAGGTATGTAACATGAGCAACCTTATCATATCCCAGCAAATTGGACTTACATGCAGTGTGAACAACTAAAGGTACTAAAGGTGCTGCTGTGTAACTTATGGATTATAGCTTACTAGAAAAATTTTCTCAACCAAGAACTAGTACTTGATACCTTTCCTGTAATCCTTTAGGTTTTATTTAACTTGACCTTCAATCTAGCTAGCCAAATTCTACAATTTCATGAATATCACATCTCCAAGAATGGATAAACCAATGATGCAGGTGACACTAAATTCACCATTTACACAAACGTGCTCTTTATGACCAAGTATCCTATGCAACTGCATTTAAGCGGTCGCACAGACATGTTTTTTTAGACTAAGGATGATAATACAACTGCCATATTTTATTGTAATTCCTGCTCATAATGAACTTAGACTAGGTGCTACATGAGATGTAGTTAAGCTGCACATACATGACATACCTTAACTTCTAGGTAGAAACAACATGAAAACAACCCAGATGATACCGCTCAAGGCAACTACTCCCATTGTCCCAAATTATGTTATTTTGGCTTTTCTAGGTCCATAACTTTGCTATGCACTTGGATATATAACTTTTGTTATGCACTTAGATATACTCTCTGTCTAAAGACTGTGTCTAGAAAAGCCAAAATGATCTGTAATTAGGAATGGAGGAAGCAGTAATAAATTCCGGTGACAAGGAAATCATGCATTCTTGTTCGACAATACGATAAGCAGCATGTCTACATCACCGGAACGTCGCAATAACCACAACGGTAAAACACATAAGGTGCCCAATGGATACCACAATAGGAACACAGCAAATCCATGATAGCACGCTCAATGCAGTGTAGAAAGAAACACACACGCATGGCGTTCGACGAAGTGAAAAGATACGCACAAAAGGGAAAACATGCCGTACCTTGATGCCAGGGAACGACATGCCGAGCTCCTCCTCGGGGATGACGACGGGCCATTTCTCCCCGCCGTCACGGAACATCTGCTCCGTGTCGATGAGCCGGCCCCGTGCAAGGATCTGGTCCCGGATGCCTTGCGCCGTAGCGCCCTCTGCGGCGACGATGGCCTCCTCGGCCCCGTTGAGGTAGGTCACGAGGACCCTCGGAGGCGGGAATGTCGGCTGCGACTTGGGGTCCGTGGACGGAGGCGGGGATGGGAGGCGGCGGAGCTCGACGGAGCAGGCCGGGTTGGAGTCCTTGGCCTTGCGGCCATTGCACTGCGCGAGGAGCTCCACTGCCGCCGCCTTCCGCGGGTCCAGGGGGCAGTACTCCACCAGCACCTTGGACACGAACTTAAGCATGCCTCCTCCTCTCGCCGATGCCCCGCGCCTTTATCCCCACTGGCTTCTGCGGAGGCTCTTTGCCGTCGGCCGGCAAGCGGCGGCGCTCGCTCCTCCCGCTGCTTCGTCGGCGCTCGGTGCGGCGCTAGTGCGGGGAGGCGGCGCAGAGGATTCGCGACTCGCGAGGGCCTAGGGTCGGGCCGTCGGGGACGAGGCAGCTACGGGGGTGGGCTGCCGTGCGGTTCTGCCGCTTCTTGGGTTGGTTGGGCCGTATTCATCTTGTAGATACGTATTGGCCCACGAGCCTGAAGTTTACTAAAATTAGTTTCTTGGTCTAAAAAGGTTTTTTTTTGCGATTCAGACTTTCATTCATTCAAGAGGAGTGATTACAATCTTCAGCCAACAAGTGACAGATGCAGGTTGGGGTCACATGCCACTCACCCATCCTGACCTCACTTGTGACTTGCTTAGCTAATACATGAACAGCCCTATTACATGAGCGATTTGTATACAAGAATTCAAAACCTGAAAAATTTAGGCTAAGCTCTCTGATCTCCCACATAATTGGTGCCAAATATGATCTCTGATATGTCCCTGTGGACCACAATCTCACCACCTCTTGGCAGTCAGTCTCCAGCTGCAAGTTCTCCACTCCCCAATCTCTGGCCGCTTGTAGTCCATCCCTGCAGGCCATGGCCTCCATAGATAGTGCATCCAGCCCATATTGATACCAGCGAGCATGTCCTTTTTCAAATTCTCCCGTCGGCTTCCTCAGGACCACCCCCGTTGCCCCTTGGCTTACTCTTGGATTGAAAGCTGCATCCACATTGCATTTATGCCATCCTGTTGGTGGAGGCTTCCAACGATGAATTATCGATTCAGTTTGCATTGAGTCTGAATTCTCTGATATTTGCCACAGATCAAACGCCATGTCCAGTGACCACTGGACGGCTGCTCTGACACTCATTTGTGTTTCCCCATGCCGTCGTTGATTCCTCTGCATCCATAGGGAGTACATGCCGATGGCAATAAAAGAGCACTCTCTTTCAGAACAAACCTCAGCCCGCAAGATGTCATACGCCCAGCTCTGTGGGTGCAGGATCGGCAGTCTGAAACCTGATAGCTCCTTGGCCTCCCTCCAAAACCATTTCGCTGTTGAGCAATCACAGACAACATGCTGGATAGTTTCTTCCTCCGCACCGCACGTGTCACAGTGAGGCAGTGGCTCAATATGCCGATGGTGCAGCACTGCTTTAGTTGGCAAAAATTCATGAAGGACTCGCCACCAAAATACTTTGACTTTAGGAGGAGCTCTGAGTTTCCATGCTCGTGTCCATGAGTCATCCCCTGAACCAGTCGGTCCATGCTCAACATCACGATGTTGGGATTCCAGTAGCAGTCTATATGCTGTTTTCACAGAGTATTCACCATGCCGCTCTGGCTCCCATGCCCATTTATCTTCACCATTTGTTCTCAGCGGTATACTCAGAATTGCTGCCTCATCCACTGGGAAGAAAGTGTTATGAATCAATTCAGTATCCCACTGTCCTGATTCAGTTATGAGTTCCGACACCATGGACACCTCCTGCCCCACCCCTGGAGTTAGTGGTCGGGCATTGAAGTGCTTTGGTATCCATCTATCCTCCCAAATGTTGATTGATTCACCATCGCCAATTCGTTTGATCATACCTTTCTCCAATACCTCTTTACTTGCCATGATAGCCCGCCATGTATGACTAGCACGCCTCTTCCGAGTACTTCTCAAAAAATCAGTGTTATGGAAGTATCGGCCCTTCAGAACTCGTGCACATAGACTATCAGGTCTGGTCGCCAACCTCCAGCCTTGTTTACCCAACATGGCCTTGTTAAACAGGTGCAGATCACGGAATCCCACTCCTCCTTTCGACTTATGCTGTATGAGACTGTCCCAGTGGAGCCAATGCATATGCCTGTTATCTGCCGAGCCCCCCCACCAGAAATTCGAGATGGCCATCCTCATCTTCTTGCACGTGATCTTCGAGAGGAGAAAACAGCTCATGGAGTATGTCGGTATTGCCTGAGCCACAGATTTAATAAGAACCTCACGCCCAGCCATACTAGCTGCTCTGCCACTCCATGATCCTATAGCACTTTTAATTCTTGTTGGCATGAACTCAAAGGACTCAGTAGTAGATCGCCCAACCGCAGTAGGTAAGCCTAAATACTTATCTGCTAGAGCCTCAGTCACAATGCCCAGCTCTTGCCGTACCACAGATTTCATCTCCTCATCACAATTTTTGCTGAAGAAAACTGCAGACTTCTCTTTATTTACTAGCTGTCCAGAGCCTCGATTATAGATATCAAGGATCGATTGGATTCTGGCGGCCCCTCTTTGCGAAGCTTCTGAGAAAATAATACAATCATCCGCAAAGAGTAGGTGCGATACCCAGGGAGCGTGGATGCCCACGCGGACGCCTCTGGATAAATGCACTGGACCAACTGATTTCAACAAACACGACAGCCCCTCCGAACATAGCAGAAATAAGTAAGGTGAAATTGGATCTCCTTGCCGAATTCCCCTTGAGGGCTTGAAGCTTTTTGTCAGGACCCCATTCACCTTTATAGAGAAGGATACTGAGGTTACACACCGCATCACCAACGAGACGAAACCATCATGGAATCCCAATTTTAGCATAATCTCCCTCAGATAATTCCATTCTACTCGGTCATAAGCCTTGGCCATGTCAAGCTTTATGGCACAAGCTCCAGATTTTCCTTTCTTCCTCTTCAGGTAATGCGTACACTCATACGCCACCAACACGTTGTCAGTGATTAGTCTCCTAGGCACAAATGCACTTTGTTCCTCAGCAATGATTTCATCCAAAAATCCCCTAAGCCTATTAGCCAACATCTTGGAGCAAATCTTGTAAACCACGTTGCACAAGGAGATAGGCCGAAATTGCTTCATCTCTTGAGGGTGCTTGATCTTAGGAATAAGAACAATAGTAGTACTATTCATAGTTTCAGGCATCTCACCGCCGTTGAGGAAATCCAGCACAGCAGCAATCACTCCCTCCCCCACTGTATCCCAATGGTACTGAAAAAAGCCAGCTGACAGGCCATCCGGCCCCGGGGCCTTGCTTGCACCCATCAAGAACACAGCTTCTCTGACTTCCTCTCCTGTGAATGGTCTCATCAGATAGTCATTCATTAGTGGAGTTACCTTGGTCGGTACATGGTCCAGAATTGGGTCCGGATCCAGCACCTCCTGACGTGTGAATAACTTTGCATAGAATTCCAAGGCTTCAGTTTCCACCTCCTCCTGAGCAGTCACCGTTGAGCCATCGTCCCGTTTCAGAGCTGAAATCCGATTACTCTGTGAACGCTCCCTCGCCTTAGCGTGAAAAAAGGCCGTATTGCGATCACCTTCTTTTAGCCACTCAATCCTTGATCTTTGTTTCATCATAATTTCCTCCCTAGTCTTCTTGGTCTAAAAAGGTTGTGCTTAGTTTCTGGGTCCTTTTATTTTGAACTTAATCTATTTGGTCCTAAAATAAATTTCATTTTGTTTTCTTTCCCTTTGTTAGTTTAATGCTCTAACGGTGTTAATTTATACATGAAATTACTCTTTTACCCTTAGAGCCGAGTGCAACAATACAACAACCATGCAAGCATTTCCGGTTGCCTACTATCAATAAATTTTTAAATAAGTACAATATATTTTTTCAGGTATAGAATCATTACTTTTTATATATAAGGTACAACTATTTTTTATATAAGGCAAAATAATTTTTGGAAAAAAGTATTGTACCTTGTTTTGGAAAAGTATAATATTGTACCTTATTTCAGAAAAAAACGTATTGTATCTTACTATATAAGAAAAATAATGATTCTATGGCTGAAAAAATATGTTATCTTATTTTGGGAAGTCATTGGTACTAGATAGCCTAAAATACATGTATGGCTCTACTGTAGGCTATTGTATTCGGTGCTAAGGGTAAAAAAATAATTTCATGTATAAGTTAACACCATTAGAGTATCAAACTAACTGAAGGGTTAAGAAACTAAATGAAATTTATTTTCGAGGCAAATAGACAAGGTCACAAAGAAAAGGGACCAAGAAACTAAGTGTAATTTTTCTTAGACAAAGAAACTAATTTTCTCTGCTACAATTAGTACCTTTAGTATTCCTCACCGTGTCCAGTTACAGGCCTCAGCAAAATCTCAGTTATATACTAGCCAGGACCCCGCGCGGTGCCGCGGGGCTTTGGGAAAAAAAAAGAGAGGAAAGGAAGAAAGAAAAGGTAAAATCGCACTGTACTGTTTGTTGCGGGCTTATACTGTTCATGTAACCCGTTACTGTTTGCTAACGGGTTTATTCTGTTTATTAACGGGTGGGTACTGTTCACAGACCCGGTACTGTTTATAACGGGTTCACTGTTCATGCGGCCCGTTACTGTCGCGGTAACAGTGTTTTTGTGAGAGGAGTACTGTTGCGCTACAGTAGAATGAGAGAGGGGCGCTGGTATACAGGATTGAGGATATAGGTAGATATGAACCGTCTGTCAAGGTAGTTTCGTGCTACTCCGCCACAAGGCGCAGCCAGGATGTTCGACATAATTCCCTGAAACTGCAGTCTCACAGTGATTTAAAATGTTTGTTTTTTTTTTGTTGTGCCACATGATGACAGCCGATGTGTACGTCTTCGTGGATGTTATGATGACTTTGTTAATTGTTATTGCTCGGCCGACATTTTCCCGCACTGCCTAAGCACTCCCAATCTTTCGCTGATACTGCCAAGCTTTGAATTTTTCGTATGTTTCTTTTTTTTAAAAGGACGGTAAAAGCTTTGCCATAATTTCTATCAGACAAAGAAAGAAAAAAAAGCAAGTGTTAGCCTAGTTTTTTAATAAAAACTGGGTCAGAGAAACCATATAAATGATGAGAGTACCCTAATTATCAAACGTAACATAGTAGCAAAGTCACCACTCATAACTCCACTTACAACTTGATCGAATCAATCCAACTCTCTACTACTATCGCCTCATGTCACAACTTACAACTTGGTCCAAACGACTCAACTACCATCAGCTCCCCCAACTAACAACATTGGGGAACTAAGCACCATCACCCTTGAGAAAGCACCATGACTGATGGCGGTAGGACCACAACGGGAACTGGATCGTATACAAACTTTACCATGTTGCTAGGTCATATGGTGTTTTTAGCTGTCTCTTGAGCCGAGATTGTGTTGGATCAATTTGGGGTGATTTGCTAAATGTGAAAAGAATTATTTAGCTTATGCAGTCAATGACCAACTGCTGGATCGATCCTAGACATGCACTCAGTATTGAGCCTCCTACAAGTATATCTAGGTCGTTATTGGTTGGAGACTGTTTCAAACCTAATGTATCCTTGAGCCAACCAAGGACGTCCTAAATGTTTTTTTTTTTTTTTTTTTTTTGCTTTTAATATGTCATCATTGCGCTGAAGAGAATGAGTGCCAATGCATGGATAACAGTTTGCAGTTTCGGCGTTGAATAGCATAGCAGTCATATATAGTAAAATGCTTGATAGAAATGTTAACACTGTTCCGGTCAGTCCACGAATCAACCCCCCCAAAAAAAAAAAATCAAAATTAAGGTTTAAAAGAGAACACACAAAGCTATAACTGAATATGAAACCGGCCATAGAACAGTCCAGAGTGGCCTGAAACTAATAACAATTTCACTCAAACTTCCATATTATAACCTAAGGCCAGAAGCCCAGAAGAAGATGCATTATTAGTCTTGAACAGTGCAATCGATCTTCAATTGTTCAAATTATCATTCAGGTACTAGCTTCATGCCAGTATGTCTATCTTTAAGTGCTATTCAATGACCTGCAAAGAACAGGAGTGATCAAAACCTTCCAAATCAATAAAAATTCCAAAAAAAAAAAGAATTTAGTGACAAACTAAGCTAAAAATATCTAAAAACCATAAGAAATTACCTCCGAAGCTATAATACTTTGCCAAGGTTTCAGTTTCCAATCCTTAGAATTTCATGCCTGCAATTTCGTAGAGCCCTGGTGCCAAAGCAGCAATACAAGGTGACAAAAGCGTCAAGTGTTTTGACAGAATGAGGATAATAAACTTTAATAGTTTTGAACACGAAGAATCACAAACATACCGAAAGCACTGGCAGACGCAAAGAGATGAATTGACTGTCCCGCAGAGTTCATGTTTGCAAGCTCCAAAACATGCAGTGGCAAAGCAGCCGATCACAGTGAGACAGGACAGAGTGTGATGCGAATCATTAAACGTGGAAAACCAATGCAAGCATACCAAAACCACCAGGAGATGCAAATGGGCTTGCATGTATGAGAACAATAGCACGGGCATTGGAGCTGTTCGGCTCCAATGGAGCTTTCGCAAAAGTAGATGTGCCCTCAGCGAAAGCTTTCTGTGGAGGCAAGTAGATACATCAAAGACTTGCAACTTTTTTGAAAGAAGACTTTTGATCGTGAAGCTATTAATGACAAAATCAAAAGGCTGAAATTTCTTACGTTAATAATCAAGGTAGTAGTGACACCCTGAAGCCTTCTGCTCAGTGTCCTTGGTGGATCCTAGCTTGTTAATCCGAGGCCTGTGCGTTGTTGGATCTGTCCTAAAAGTGACATCTAGATGCTGTGGCACAGGGGAAGATTACAGGTTTCAAAAACATCTCGTCAAGATCCTAATGAAATAAACTAGAATATTCTAGTACCTATAAATTCAACCTACATTTGTAAACTACTAGTTGTCTAATTGTTTCTAGGTTTATTCAAATATCCAAGAATCTTCTGCATATGCCACAAATGCGGGTAAGAAAGTTAAAATTATCCTATATTTTTGTTAGAGTAAATTGCACCGTAGATACTTAAACTATTGGGTGATTATTAGATGGGTACTTTAACTGAAAAATATAACAGCTAGGTACTTAAACTATTGGTGCTTCACAGATAAATACTCCAACTAAAAAACATAACAGCTAGATACTTAAACTATTGGTGGTTTCCAGATAGGTACTCTAATTATAAATTCTGTCAAGACATAATGAGATAAATTAATTAAGTATAATTAATCTATCATTAGCACATGTTTACTGTAGCACGACATTGTCAAATCATGAGTTTAGTTGTCCCAGTGACCGTTGTTTATGAGCCGGTTTTTGTGAGACGAATTTTTTAAGCCTAATTAATCTATGATTTGACACAATTAGGTTTTTATAAGACGGCTTTTTCAAATTATGGACTAATTAGACTTAAAAAATTGTCTCACAAAAGTTAGCTCATAAGCAACGGTCACAGGGGACAACTAAACTTATGATTTGACAATGTCATGCTACAACAAACATGTGCTAATGATGGATTAATTATACTTAATTAATTTGTCTGATTATGTACTGATATAATTTGTAATTAGAGTACCTATTTGGTAACCACCAATAATTTAAGTATCTAGCTGTTATGTTTTTTTTAGTTAGAATACCTATCCTGGAACCACTAATAGTTTAAGCACCTAGCTGTTATATTTTTCAGTTGGAGTACCTATCCGGTAACCACTCAATAGTTTAAGTACCTACGATGCAATTTACTCTTTTTACTACTATGATGCAGGATGTACGGAAAACTGAACTTAACTGAAAGAAAGCGGTTCATCCCAGACACCAGGGGTTCAGGCACATTTGCAGTGCAGTCAACGGAAGGTTTTCCCTCGAAAACAACAACCTTGTCGGCAAGGTATGTCGCCATGATAAAATCATGCTCAACAATAAAAGCTGTTTTCTTTTGATGAAGGATAAACCTTTTGATGACCTTTGCTGTGAGAAGGCGCTGCTCTGAATCAAGATGGGCACTTGGTTCATCAATGAGGTAAATATCAGCAGCCTGCTAATACAAAAAAAAAAAAAAAAAAAAAAAAAGAAAAAACAGAGGAGCTTAAACAACATCCATTGAATGGCTGATATATTTATGCTGATTTATGTATTTTTTTGGAAATATTAAGAACACTGATGTTATTGAATTGAAATATGATATATTAATTAATATCTATTTTCCACATGAATATGCTTAAAATATTTGAACATTCAAGTTGTTCTGCAAAAGGGAATTTTTTCTGGTGTAATACAAAGTTACTTCTGTACCAATAATATGATCTGAGGGAAGAAACTAAGGGGCAATCTATTGTGTTTTTACCTTTCCAAGACAAAGGCAAAGTGCAACCCTTTGTAGCTCCCCACCAGAAAAGTTTGCAACCTTCCTGTCCATGAGTTCTTCAATTTTCAGTGGTTTCATGACATCAGATCTGAACTGGGCATCACTGCAAGATCCAGGTATTTTGCTGTGTAGAAGCTCTCTCACGGTAGTACTAATTTTGGGTTTCAGTTGCTGAGGCTTGTATGAGACACTATATGCAGGCATATCAACTTCTTCATCACCTACTCTGTCTGGCTTCACTTGTCCTGCCTGATACATTCAGATGAAATAATGATAAGGGCTTCACTACTAAAAAATATATTTTCAGTACCTGTAAAACATAAACATATATTAAGAACAAGGAGATATACCAGCATACGGATAAATGTTGTCTTCCCAGTACCATTTTCTCCGAGCAGTACAATTATTTGGGAATCATTAAAGCTTCCTTTCATGACAGATAGCTTGAAGCCGGATCTTGTTTTCATCATGGTAGGATATTTGTAACTTTGGTAAGTCTCACCCTCCTTTATCTCCTCTGCAGACTCAGTAACCTGATTAACCAAACATCTTATCAGGTTAAGACCATTGAGCAAGTAAATAAGTTAGTTTTCAGAAGTGTCTAAGCACAATTAATAGTACTTACTCTAAATGTAAGTTTCTCCTCACGGAAGCGCATATTTTCTGTTGGGATAAAGCCATTCAGGAAAATATTGATTCCTTCCCTAACTGAGAAGGGTGAAGTGACAACACCATATGCTCCTGGACTCCCATAAAGACAACATATGTAGTCTGACAAGTAGTCAAGAATGCTAAGATCATGCTCCACAACAATTACATAGCTGCAAAATTGGAGGAAAACAAATTCATCAGCTGCAGACTGAGTTAAATGTTTCAACTGACTTATGGTTCTTTGATGTAAAATTTTTCATTACTTCTTGGGCTGAAGCAAGGAACGAATAACTTGTGCAGCTTTCAGCCTTTGTTTGACATCAAGATAGCAGGATGGCTCATCAAACATATAAACATCTGCATCTTCCATAGCCCGAGCAGCTATTGCAAATCTCTGGAGCTCGCCACCAGATAGATCTGATACATTTCGGTCCATTACTTGATTCAGGTCGAGAATATCACACAAAGTATCTTTGGCTTGTCTCTTGTCTATCTTATTAAGCTGGTTGCCAACTGTCCCTTCAACAGACTTTGCAATATGCTCGACGTACTGAGGTTTAATTATTGTCTGCCATTGAAACGCATTAGAGAGAACAGGACACACAAAGCTATGCCAAATAAACATTTTATACTATCATATGGGCTTCATATGGGCTAAGAATTATTCATGGTCAGACCAGCAAAAACAACTAGAGTAGAAAATTTAATGGAACTAATAGTATTAAAAACAAATACAACATTAGCATCTTCCAAATTTTCTTGAGACAAAGACTACTTGAATAAACTTTTGATGTTAAGCCCATATCTGTTTCATTTAAAAGTACAAACAAAACACACTAAACAATAAAATGGAACAACAGCTATCGTTTATTTGGTAGGTCCTAATTGATGAGATATATATATGTATTAAAAAAATCATAGCAGAAGTACCTTCATTTTGTTTTCCAAAAAACGGGTAAAGTATGTCTGAAGTTCATTTCCATGAAAGTGCTTCAGTATATCATCCCAATTTGGCGGATCCTGAATAGGTGGGAAGAGTCTCATAGCTTAAAATGACTTCTACCAAAAGAATAACAAAAATGTTCTCTGTTTTGCTTACCATGAATTTACCCAAGTTAGGCTTCAACATTCCAGCCAGAATATTAAGTGCTGTTGACTTCCCAATACCGTTTGTCCCTACTAAACCCAAAACTTTCCCAGGCCTTGGAACTGGCAGCCTACAGAATGTTATGAAAGCCTGAGAAAATGTTTTGTATTTGAAAGGATAGTGGCATGAAGTATCCAAACACTTCTGGGATAAATACCATTTAAAAATATAAATTTGGAAAAGGGAAAAGGCCAGTGAAAGTTTGAAAGAAGGATATGATTGAAGTATCATGAAGATGGGAATGATCTGCTTACCTGTGAAGTTTGAAGGAATTTGGTCCATAGCGATGTGTTGTCTCCTTGTCAAATTCCCTTGGCAAGTTTATAATTTGAATAGCATTAAATGGACACACCTGAAATATAATAGCACCTACATATAAGCTTGTGTCCTTACCTCAAAGATAATCAGAATAGGAAAAGGATCTAACCTTCACACAAATACCACATCCAATGCACAGATCCTCAGAAATTAAGGAGACTTTTGATGACTGCGTAACTTCTATGCACTGACGCCCTATCAAGTATCAACATGGATAACAAATCTCATATTAAGTATTAATATAAACAAGAGCAATATGAAATTCCTAATTATCAATCAGTAAATTAAATAGATGTCTGAGTAATGCTAAACTATAACATACTAAAAAGAAAATTGGAGTCAAAATTTAACTGCATTAAAACCTATGATAATAAGGTTTTACATTAGATTTCTATTGTTCTCAAAGTTTTTCCCTTTCTCTTGTATTACTCCCACCATTCCAAATTGTTATTTTTCGAGAACGTGCTTGGCACGTATTTCACTAAGAACCATTCCAAATTGTAAGACGTTTTGGCATTTCTATGTGCATAAGTTTTGCTATGCATCTAAATATACATTAATTATGTCTAGATACATAGTAAAATTATGATTTAAAAAACTCAAAATGTTTTACAATTTGGAATGAAGGGATTAGATTATAACTAAACTCAGAGGGAGGGCTCTGGTGCTCGGCGGGAGCCTCCAATCTCCAGGAACTTGTGTTTAGGTTGCTGCCTTCTGGTGCTTAGAGCTTGGAGGCTTTTGGTCGTTTTTCTGTTCTTTATGTGGCGATCCTGTAACCTAATGTCCTGTGTGTGGGGCGTGTGAGTTGTGGGGTACGTGTGTTGGGTCTCTTTGACTCGAGAACCTTTTTCTACCTTAATGAAATGACGCGCAGTTCTCCTGCGCTGTTCGAGAAAAAAAATAGATTATAACTAATTACAAGTTGCATAAATATGTTATTATTGTTCGCATGCCACTAATATCACGGCTAGGTGTCTAGACATATTTGTAACACCTCAGTGTTAAGCATGCATTAGGCACATAATTAATTAACCTTAAACCTTCATTAAGCATGGCATAAGCATCATCAAGCATGAATCTAAATACATTGTCATTTCATGTGTTGCATTTGTTGATTTATTTAATTGCTTGCTTGATTATTAATTAGTGCATTAATTGTCTTGCAAACAACTTGATCAAGTTTGGATCCATGTGCCCAGCCTTTCAAAATGATTTAACAAAATTTATTGCAAAAGGATTGGTGCATTTTGGAGTAAAAGAAATTAAATTGGAAAATTTCCTTTTTATGCCCTAAAATTCAAATGAAATTGTATTTCAAATTCTGTTGGGAATTTTTAGTTGAGCCCTAAATAAAAGTTGTTCAGTTTAAAATTCTCTACAACTTTTATTTTGGGCACTTTTCATGAAAAAGCTTTTAAATTTGTCAAATAGTTGCATTTGAGTTGGATTCAAAATTTCAAAAAAAAAAAAAAAAAAAGAACAGCGAACCGGCAGGCGGGATTCGCCCCACCGGCCCACCGGCCCGCGCCAAGCGCGCGCGCCAGCGCCCGCAAGGCGTCATGGCCGATCGGCCACGATCACAAGACGCCACGCCAAGACGGGCGCGCCTCGCTCGCCGCGCCGCCGCGTGCCGGCGATGCTCGCCGGCGGGGGCCCACGCCGGCCGCTTCACCCCGGCGTCGCCGCCGAAATGGAATCGCGCCCCTCTCCATTTTTTTCACTCCCTCGCTCGCTCTGCCTCGCTCTCTGCTCTCTCCCCTCGCCAAGCAGCAAGCGAGCGCGCCGCCCGCTGCTTCCACCGCCGCCGTCGCGCGCCACGCTCCACCGGCCGCAAGACACGCTCCGCCCGCCGCGAGCCACCCCGCTGCACCCTGCCATTGTTGACATCGTCGAAGGTGAGGGCGAATTGGCGGTTTTCAGCGCCGGACTCGCGGGGTTCACCGAAGCAGCGCCGCGCGGTATCTGGCGCAGTGCATGCCTCTCGACCTTCGTTCAGCGGCAAGCCCGCCAAGCGTCGCTCAGCAAAGGTTCAATCGAGCCATTTCGGTGCCCTGGTCACCTCACCGTCGTGTCGCCGTCGCCATTAAGCGCCGCCGCGCATGCAAGCAGCCCGGGGCTCGGTCGTCAATCGGGGCACCCAACCCTGCGGATAGGTTAAGCCCAGGGCCCCCAGGGCTCGTGCGGCGTCTCGGTTGGCAATGCCGCCGCCGGGATGGCCGGCCATGTGCGGTCGCCGTCGGCGCCGCCGGCTCGCCGCGCGCGCCGTTCCGGCCACTCACGGACCCCATGACACACGTCGGTGTAGTGCGCCTCCTCGGGAAGCGCGTGGAGTGTCGACCAGTCGGCGGACTTTGCCGGCGGCGAGGGACCGGCCGGGTCAACCACCGTGCCCTCGCCCGGCCGGCTGACCGGTGGGGTCATTTTGACCCTGGGGCCCGCAAGTCAGCGGCTCCTGGTCCACTGGACCGGTCCAGCCAGCCCTGCGCATGACTTTTCTTTTTATTTTGTTTTTCCGAAATTAGTTTAAACTCTTTTTAATTCATATCTGGCACAAAGTTGATCCAAATTTGATGGGGTTTGTTTTGTCAGACTTCTACTGAGTAGATCTATCATTTAAAAATTTGAGATGCATTTTTGGTGAATAGTTCCTGTATAGATTTATTTAATTCTTGAAATGGCTGAAAACTGAGTAAATGCTTTATAAATAGAATATTGCTCTGAAAAATGTGATTTTTGTTTTGCTAGACTTGTTTTGTGATATAGTTTCTGAGAAAAATATATGGCATGCAGTTACTGTGTAAAAATTTTGGAATATGATTTAATTTCATTTCTGGGCTGATTCTTGTATGATTTTTAATAAATAAATTATAAGGAATTAGGCCCTGGTAATTTTTGGTGACTGTTCTTATACTAAGTAGTTATAGATAAAAATATGAAATCTGTTGTTTAACACTTTTCATAGTGCAAAGTTGTTAAATGTGCTTTTCTGGCCAGTAGCTTCATCTTTTTGTGTAGGCTGTTGTACTTGGTAAAATGTGATGAAAAATTTATCATGGCTCTGTTATAGCATAGTGTAGCTCCTGTAATTTTTGTAGAATTTTCTGAACTGTCTAGACAGAGGTCACAGTTCAATCCTATTTATTCACATGAAATGATAAGTAATTGGATTAAATGATTTAATGGCTTTTATATCAATTCTTGTGCTTTTTCAATTATGTTGTGCTTGCTGGTCATTTAATGCAGTGCCATAACTAAAATGAGATGGTTGGCTATGAGTAGTGATACTTCTCTTTAATCATGTGTGTGTGTGTGTGTGCGCGCTTATGCGAACTCTTCTTTATGCACTTCTCTAAGTGTTTAGGGAAGAGGTATGCACATACTCAGTAAATGAGTTAAGTTGTAGTAGAGAGGAGATATGCACCTACTCTGTCAAATAATTTATTAATCATCTTCATCCATGATCATCATACGTTGTGCATTCATGATACTTATGCACGTGCATCGCATCATACAAAGTTCGCAAGAGGACCTCCCTTATTCGGAGATCGAGGAGAATCGTCCGGAGGAACCGCAAAGAAGAAGTGCTGCAAGAGGAAGGAGAAGAGGAGGAGCTTCCGGAGTGCCCCGACCACCGCGCGTCTGACTTTGTGCAAGGCAAGCACCGGAGCATCTACTTACCTATGCTTTCTAACCGTCTAATTATGATTTATGAGTGCTGCATTAAGTATAGGAGTTGTGTGACACCGTTGCTGCATTATATCCTTGCTTTACCATTGATTATCCTACCTTGATACACCCTGCTAGTCTAGGGCGAGTTTTATGCTTAGCTTGCTTAGACGGTAGAAGTCGGGTGATTTCCTGTCATCCGCGAGATAGGTGGTTACCTATGATTGGTGGAAAATGCTTATGTTGATATCATCTGGTTAGTGGCTATGGTTGATAAATGGAGACCGGACGGAGTCTTGTGGGGTTGTTGGACCATAGTGATTCCGTCTGTGTCGATTAAGGACCGTACCGTTGTTGTACCCCAAGTCATGTTGAACGCATGCCTCATGTTTAGCTGGCCGGATAAGTCGTTCCGACCGCGAAGCCCAACACTATCCGGGCCGGTTCTCGATCCGTTCGCACCGTATTGGAGATGGATGGGGGACCACGGGGGCGCGAAGAGTAAGTCCGAGGTCCAAAGATGGTCGGCTAAGGCAGTCGGGCGGTCCCCGGCACGGTGGTTCCGTCTTGAGTCCGCGTGCTTGTCTTCCTGGATATGTGCCATGGTGATCTGTAGCTCACCGACGGGTGAGCGTGGTTTGCATGAGGAATACACCCTGAGCTCAGTAGTAATCGATTCGAATCGCCATCGTTCCTGGACAGTGAACACTTGACTTGAGCTGCACCATCGTAGTAATGATTATGGAATGTGGTTAATGATGATGATGGGTTAAGCTGATGTTTATAATTATGGATACTACTTGCTTGCTTAATCATGAATAATATACTATAATGATGAATAGTATAGGTGCTTACCTAGCTTAAATAGGAATGATTAAGCTGAGCTGTCACTTTAATTATCACTACCGCTTTTATGCAAATGAGTCAAGCTACCTCCCGATAAAGCCTGTCATACTCCTTGGAGTCTTTTACTTTTGAGTCAGTCGGGTAAGTCTAGCTGAGTACCTTCTAGTACTCAGGGTTTTTCCCGCTTGTTGTTTGTGCAGACGGGCATACCTACCACGGGTATTGCGAGACCTGTCTTTTCCCAGTGGACTAGAAGGCCTTGGGCAAGGTTACTCTTAATATTCTCCCCAACTGCTTTTGATGGATAGACTCTGGACTGGCACTGTAATAATCTTTAAATGTGTGAGTTGGGTTGAGTTTTCAAAACTATCTTGTTTCCGCTATTTGGGATTTGAAGAACTTGGTTTGTAATAACTTTATTTCCGCACTCTGATGTTGTTTAACTATTTGCGAAATGTTGTAACATGCGAATGGTGACGCTAAACTTGTACGATCTTGGTTGATGATGTTTGGTTTGAAATCCTTCGAGATTTCCGGACTACCGGGTTTATAAAGGCTTAAGTGTGACAATTGCTTGCTTAGCGAGTGATTTTTCACTTATGCTTTTATAAATTGGTCGGTTCTGTTACAGCTGGCATCAGAGCAAGGTTTAGTGATTACTGTTCACATGTCTATTTAAAATAAAAGAATTTACTTTCAAAACTGGATTTTTACTTATAGACCTATAAGTCTTTTGAGAAAATTCGTTTGCAAAACTAAGAGTGTGCCAGTGGTCATATCCTTTATGCCCAAATAAGGACTCTAGGTGGCTATTTAAGTACTAACTTGGGGGCTTGCATCATATTTTATTTTGACTGTTGCCCATGCAGCAAGGTAATTGTATGGGTGCCATTCGTTTGGATGGTAATGTATGGTTCAATTTGCCTCTACGCCTCGGTAAGTGGGAGTTGTGAGAGCATGGTTGTCCAACCGGCAATCTAGGGGAGTGCTAGTGTGATACTGGAAGTACTTACATGTCAAAACCATGTACTTACCAAGGTGTTTAATTGTGGGTTGTGCCGTCTGTTGAGACGATGCCGTCTTTGGACGAGGATCGGGTAGTTGTACTACATGTGCGTGTATTTGGGAATGCACGTACGTGTGAGTGCTTAATCTTTACTTTCTGCAATGCATTTATTCATACTGTTGGGATGGGCTGAAGTGGATTTTCTGTAGGTACATAACAGCGATTCGTGTAGAACGACTAGTTATACGCTATGAGAGAACGTTGTATGCCACCGTATATCCGCTAGAATTATTTGGCTAAGTTTGTGAGAACGTAAGATACGTGCATACATCATGTTTGTTCATCTCATGTCATTGCATTTACCTTCCCTTATAAACTGATTCTTCTGTTAATTAAAAATTGGTTAATTAATAACTTGACTCACCCGGGATAAATTTCTGACAGATGGCTCGCACAAAGCAGACAGCTCGCAAGTCCACGGGAGGGCGTGTGCCACGTGGACAGCTCTCGCGCCTCGCACCACTATCCGGGAGGACTACTTCTGGAGGAGTTTGGGATGCCCACGCTTCTTTGGCGTGTCTTGGCCCATGTGGGGTATCTGAGAGGAGCAAATGACCACAGTATACTCTGGGTGATCGAGGAGCCGAGCAAACAGAGACAACCTGGTCGCTGTGGAGGTTACCGTCCCCACCACTCCACGAGGACTCGGAGTGGGAGGGGGTGGCGCATTCGTGCCTATGGAGTCACGCCCGAGGAGGGGGGCTAGCGAGTTGCCTTCTCTGTCCCCGCGCATCATCATGGAGCGTT
This sequence comes from Chrysopogon serrulatus, assembly GCA_015844335.1. Lineage (NCBI taxonomy): Eukaryota > Viridiplantae > Streptophyta > Magnoliopsida > Poales > Poaceae > Chrysopogon > Chrysopogon serrulatus. The sequence goes on along the minus strand of JADLZL010004951.1, from coordinate 745,507 downwards.
TTCCGGCCGAGCCCGGCACGAGCTATGCGGCGGGAGTGTTCCCTCGTGGTGACCCCGCCGACACCTTCTCGGGAGCAGTCTTCCAACATGGCACGCCGGCCTGGAATTCATGAGATTGAGGACAGTGACAACGCAGCGATGAGTGCCATGTTTGCTATGATGCGAGACTTTGGATGCTACCCGGTCTTGCATGTACAAGATCGATGATCGGAACAAGACCTTGATGGAGAAGCAAGAGAAGAAGAAGAAGAGGCACTCGGATCATGTCGAGATCCGAGGCTCCGATAGATCTTCTCACCGCTACCGGGAATGACACCGAGGCCCGTGAGAGAGCCGCCAACGGGGAGATCGCTACCTTGCGTGCACGCGTGTGGCACGCTATGAGCAAAGACGAGCGGAATGCCGACAGATGATGGCCCGCTTGGTCACCGAGAGGAATGAAGCCCGGAACGATGCTCACCGGTAGGGCACGGCTCTTTGACCGCGAGCAAGACATTGACCAGTTGCACGAGGACTACCACGTCCCCGTAAACCAGGTTCATGGTCACCATGGTCCCGGAGCAGGCGAGATGGAGCCGGAGTCATCGACCCCAATGGAGGCGAGGAGGACGCCGACCTTCCACCTGCACTGCGCCGCACCCGGCGACGACGTTGTTCTTCTTCGGTGAGTCCGACGTCGGTAGCGAGCACGAGTAGACTAGTAGTCTCATCGCTAGTCATAGCCGCGCTCTTGTTCTTTTGTTGTTGGTCCAGAACCTTATGAGATGTGACTCATGTGAGTGTTGGATGTCCCGAGTTGTGGTGCTACTTGAACGCCTAAAGTCCAAATGTATGTATGCCGGCAATTTTGGATGTTGTATGCCTCGGATGACGCTTTGTTCAAGAATATGATTAGTGATGTTATGGATTGTGGAAATGAATCTTTATGCCTGTGTATTGATGAATGAATTCATTTTCTTCCAATAGTTCATTGGCATGATTATTACATTCGCTTACAATGTTGTAACATCACCTAATAATTACTTGATGCTGAAATATGCAGATGGTTGATACTCGCCGCACCGCTAGTGGCTCTCTGGTTGGAGATGGTTCCGGCCGGGCGTGGAGGAAATGGAAATGGTGGAAATGGTAATGGAGGCAACGGAAACGCCGAGGGTAACCTGCCACCACCACCTCCTCCACCATTGACCGCCGAGCAATCTGTTTCAACAGTTCCTTGGCGATCGGCGCAACATGGAGGCCGTATTGCGTGACATTGCCGCGAACACCGGTCGCGGGGGCCACCGTGACCGTCCCCGCCAACCAAGATAGCACTTTCAAGGACTTCTTGGATACCGATCCGCCAAAGTTCTTGCAAGCTAAGGAACCACTCGAGGCTCTCGAGTGGATCAACACGATGGAAGACAAGTTTCGCCTGCTCCGTATGACCGAGTCACCGAAGGTTGAGTTTGGGGCACATCAAGCTGCGGGGGGCGGCGGGAATTTGGTGGTCCCACCAACGCACCACTTTTTCCGCCGAATGCTCCCATCACCTGGGCGCAGTTCACTCGAGATCTTCCGCGCATACTTATGTTCCACCAGGTTTGATGGCTATGAAGGTATCTGAATTCATGAAGCTCACTCAAGGCAACAAGAGCATGACTGAATATCTGCAAGAGTTCAACAATCTGTCCCGTTATGCTCCGGCATATGTGGACACTGAAGAGAAGAAGATAGAAAGTTTCAAAAGAGGTCTCAATACAAAGATGGCTAAAACCATGGGTATCGGTTCGAGGGCTACATTCAATGAGTTCATCGGCCGATTGCTTGACTCAAGAGAATAATAACAATCCGCATGCTTTGCTTCCAAGAATCGCAAGAGAAGCTTCGAGGGAGGATCTTTCCAGTTCCGACCCTCCAATGCCTAACCGCCGCCAGCACCGCCCTCCCTGCTCGAACTCAAGGTTCCGCGCACTGCTCCAAAGAGAAATGCTCCACCACCTCCGAAGAATCGGAGGGGCTATCGCCCACCTGCACCTCAAGCTCAAGCTAGGGCCGGGTGGTCCCATCGCTAATGCACCTGCCGTGAGAGGCCCGTGCTTCAACTGCAATCAACCAGGTCACTTCGCCAAGTACTGCCCATACCCGAAGAAGCAGACAACCTATCAAGCCCGTGCTCACCACACCTCCATTAATGAGATTCCTGATGGCGAACCAGTCACTGCGGGTACGTTTCTTGTCAACAAACATCCTGCAGTTGTTTTATTTGATTCTGGATCATCGCATTCTTTTATGAGTCAAGCATATGCACGATCGCATGAGTTAGAACTTAAGCAATTAGATTATGGGTACCGCATCAGTTCTGCGGGTGCTGATGTCCTATCTAATCAAATGCTTGAGCATGCAATCTTTGAAATTGGAGATAAAGCATATAGAGTTAATTTGGTAGTGTTACCTGGGTTAACTATGGACGTGATCTTGGGGATGGATTGGATGAAAGATAAGCAAGTGGTGATTGATACTGGGAATAGAACCGTTACCCTCACAGATCCTCAGGGTAATGACACTTTCCAAGTGGTATTACCTCGAGTTGCAGACATGACCAAGTTAACATATGCTATTCAAGCTTCATCCCTTGCTGAGATTCCAGTGGTCTGTGAATTTCCTGACGTCTTTCCTGAAGATTTGCCTGGGTTGCCTCCTAAAAGAGATATTGAGTTTGCTATTGATCTAGTGCCTGGCACAGCTCCAATCTGCAAGAGACCGTATCGTATGCCTCCCAATGAGTTAGCAGAGTTGAAGAAACAGTTGTATGAGTTGAAGAAGTTGGGTTTCATTAGGCCAAGTACTTCTGAATGGGGTTGTCCAGCTTTGTTTGTGAAAAAGAAAGATCATTCTTTGAGGCTATGTGTTGACTATCGGCCGCTCAATGCCGTGACAATCAAGAATAAGTACCCTCTGCCAAGGATTGATATTCTATTTGATCAGTTGTCTAAAGCTAAGGTGTTTTCTAAGATTGACTTGAGATCAGGGTATCATCAGATCAGGATTCGTCCTGAAGATATACATAAGACTGCTTTCGTTACTAGATACGGGTTGTACGAGTATCTTGTTATGTCTTTCGGCCTAACAAATGCTCCTGCATACTTTATGTATCTTATGAACTTCGCCTTTATGCCTGAATTGGATAAGTTCGTGATTGTATTCTTGGATGACATTCTCGTTTATTCTCGCTAATGAAGAAGAACATGCCCACCATCCGAGAGTTGCACTTACCGGACTAAGAGAACATAAGTTGTATGCCAAGTTTAGCAAATGTGAGTTTTGGCTAAAGGAAGTTGCCTTCCTTGGCCATATCATTTCTGAAAATGGCATATCAGTCAACCCGTCAAAGGTACAAGAGGTCATGGATTGGCAACCACCCACGCCTCGTGCATGAAGTTCGAGTTTTCTTGGAATGGCGGGGTATTATCGCCGTTTCATTCCAGATTTCTCTAAGATTGCCAAGCCAATGACAAGTCTCAAGCTACTTTCTAAAAGAGCATAAGTTTGTGCAGACAGAGGCATGTGAGGCAGCTTTCCACACCCCGCGAGAGTTGCTAACCACTTTGCCTGTCTTGGCACGGCTGATATCGAGAAGCCGTTTGATGTGTACTGTGATGCATCGAAGACTGGTTTAGGTTGTGTGCTTGATGCAAGAAGGCCGAGTGATTGCTTATGCTTCACGTCGCTTGAGAAAGCATGAAGTCAACTATCCCACGCATGATCTTGAGTTAGCTGCGCTTGTGCATGCCTTGAAGATATGGAGGCACTATCTGTTGGGAAATGTGTGCCATATCTATACGGATCACAAAAGTCTCAAGTACATTTTCACCCAACCCGAGCTTAACATGAGACAACGAAGATGGTTAGAGCTAATCAAGGACTATGACTTAACGAAGGCACTATCACCCCGGCAAGGCAAACGTAGTTGCGGATGCTTTGAGTCGCAAGTCACATCATCTTCTTTGTGAAGCCGTTGGTTGAAGAAAGATTCAATTTGATGCATCCTGCAGTCCTGCATGATATCCATGTTCGATGTTCTCTCGACCAGCAGATCATTGAAGGCCAAAAGACTGATCCCGGCATATATCACCTCAAAGAAAGAATGAAGAAGGAATCAATTCCGCATTTCGCATCGGATGACAATGGTGTACTTTGGTTCGACACTGCCTTGTCGTGCCGAAGGATCGAGAACTCAAGGACAAGATAATGGATGAAGCTCACCTTTCCAAGCTATCCATTCACCCCTGGAAGCAACAAAATGTATCATGATCTAAGACCTCGTTCTTGGTGGACCAAGATGAAGAAGGAGATAGCGAGCCTATGTGGCTCGATGCGATACTTGTTGTCGTGTCAAGGCCATTCACATGAAACCGGCGGGGTTGTTAAAGCCGTTACCGGTTCCTCGCTTGGAAGTGGGATGACATTAGTATGGATTTCATCACAGTCCGCCGACCACACAAAAAAGGTAATGATTCAATTTGGGTAATCGTTGATCGACTAACCAAATCAGCTCACTTCTTACCCGTCAAGACGACCTATAGACCACCTCAATATGCTGACCTCTACATTGAAGAGATTGTACGCGTTGCATGGGGTACCCAAGACCATCATATCGATAGGGGATCGCAGTTCACTTGCTCACTTTTGGACACGTTTTTGCATGAAGGTATGGGTACTAAGTTGCTTTGACAAAGATCGCTTATCATCCTCAAACTTCAGTCGACCGAAAGACTTAATCAAGTTCTTGAAGATATGTTGAGAGCTTGTGTGCTATCTCGCTAAAGGTTCATGGGAATCTTGGCTACCTCTGGGCTGAGTTTTCCTACAACAACAGTTATCAAGAGAGTATCAAGATGGCACCGTTTGAAGCTTTATATGGCGTAAAGTGTAGAACTCCGTTGAACTGGGTCGAAGCGGGAGAAAGGAGATACTACGGTATTGACTTTGTTCCCCGGTTTGAAGAGAAGGTTCGAACTATCCAAGAGCACATGAAGGCCGCAGTCCCGACAAAAAGAGTTATCTTGCGACAATAGAAGAAGACCTTTGGTGTTTGAGGTGGGTGACTATGTATATCCGAGAGTCTCCCCACAAAAAGGTACCCAAAGGTTTGGAGCCAAAAGGAAGCTTGCACCAAGATATGTGGGTCCATACAAGATTATTGAAAGAAGAGGTGAAGTTGCTTACAAATTACAGTTACCAGAGTCAATGAGTTCTATCTTTCCGGTCTTTCACGTCTCTCAACTGAAGAAGTGTTTGCGTGTACCCGAGGAAAGAGTTGATGAGCGAGATTTGAAGCTAGCAGCTGATCTGGTCTATAAAGAAGAACCTGTGAGGATTGTTGATAGCAAAGAAAGAGTTACCCGGAATCGGCTTGTGCGAACTTACAAGGTTGTGTGGAGCTACCATGATGATAGAGATGCATCATGGGAAACTGAGGATTACCTGAAAGAAGTTTATCCCGAATTCCATAAAACCTGGTTAGTAAACCCAAATCTCGGGACGAAATTTCTTTAAGGGGGTAGGGCTGTAACACCTCAGTGTTAAGCATGCATTAGGCACATAATTAATTAACCTTAAACCTTCATTAAGCATGGCATAAGCATCATCAAGCATGAATCTAAATACATTGTCATTTCATGTGTTGCATTTGTTGATTTATTTAATTGCTTGCTTGATTATTAATTAGTGCATTAATTGTCTTGCAAACAACTTGATCAAGTTTGGATCCATGTGCCCAGCCTTTCAAAATGATTTAACAAAATTTATTGCAAAAGGATTGGTGCATTTTGGAGCAAAAGAAATTAAATTGGAAAATTTCCTTTTTATGCCCTAAAATTCAAATGAAATTGTATTTCAAATTCTGTTGGGAATTTTTAGTTGAGCCCTAAATAAAAAAAGTTGTTCAGTTTAAAATTCTCTACAACTTTTATTTTGGGCACTTTTCATGAAAAAGCTTTTAAATTTGTCAAATAGTTACATTTGAGTTGGATTCAAAATTTCAAAAAAAAAAAAAAAGAAAAACATTGTGAACCGGCAGGCGGATTCGGCCCACAAACCCCACCGGCCCGCGCCCATGTGTGGCCGCATAGCCCGCAACGTCCACAAGCCAGCCACACGCCCGCAGCATACCTGGCGTCGCGGCGCCCGACACCCGCGTGGCGGCGATGCTGCGGCGGGGCCACGCCGAGCTTTACTTCACCGTCGCGCCCCATGGAATCGCGCCCCTCTCCATTTTCGCTCACTCCCTCGCTCTGCCTCGCTTCGCTCTACGCCTCTCCCTCGCGCCACAAGCGAAGCCGCCCGCGCCGTTCCGCCGCCGTCCGGCCCGCTCCGCTCCACCGGCCAGCGCCCCACGCTCGCCGTCGCCCAAAACCACCCTTTTACCATTGTTATTGACATCGTCGAAGGTGAGGGCGAATTGGCGGTTTTCCGCGCCGGGCTCACCGGAATTCGCCAAGCCAGCGGCGCCCGCAGGTATCACGGCGCGCGTGCATCGCCTCGACCTTCGTTCCTTGCGCAGCACAAGCCCGCCCGAGTCGTGCGCTTCTTGCCGAGAGGTTCAATCGAGCCGGCTCGGTGCCCTAGTCACCTCACCGTCGTGTCGCCGTCGCCATTAGCGCCGCCGCGCCGCGCAAGCCGCCCGGGGCTGGGTCGTCCAATCGGGGCACCCAACCCTGCGGATAGGTTCGCCCCAGAGCCCCTAGGGCTCTTCGCGTCTCGGTTGGCAATGCCGCCGCCGGAGATAGCCCGGCCCGTCGCCGTCGCCGTCGCCCGCCGCTCGCCAGCGCCGCCGTTCCGGCCACTCACGGACCCCATGACACCGTCGGCGGGTGCGCCTCCTCGGGGGAGCGTGGGTGTCGACCACCCGTCGCCGAGAACCGCCGCCGGCGAGGGACCGCCGGTCAACCACCGTGCCCTGCTCGGCCGGGCTGACCGGTGGGGTCATTTTGACCCTGGGGCCCGCAAGTCAGCGGCTCCTGGTCCACTGGACCGGGTCCAGCCAGCCCTGCGCATGACTTTTCTTTTATTTTGTTTTTCCAGAAATTAGTTTAAACTCTTTTTAATTCATATCTGGCACAAAGTTGATCCAAATTTGATGGGGTTTGTTTTGTCAGACTTCTACTGAGTAGATCTATCATTTAAAAATTTGAGATGCATTTTTGGTGAATAGTTCCTGTATAGATTTATTTAATTCTTGAAATGGCTGAAAACTGAGTAAATGCTTTATAAATAGAATATTGCTCTGAAAAATGTGATTTTTGTTTTGCTAGACTTGTTTTGTGATATAGTTTCTGAGAAAAATATATGGCATGCAGTTACTGTGTAAAAATTTTGGAATATGATTTAATTTCATTTCTGGGCTGATTCTTGTATGATTTTTAATAAATAAATTATAAGGAATTAGGCCCTGGTAATTTTTGGTGACTGTTCTTATGCTAAGTAGTTATAGATAAAAATATGAAATCTGTTGTTTAACACTTTTCATAGTGCAAAGTTGTTAAATGTGCTTTTCTGGCCAGTAGCTTCATCTTTTTTGTGTAGGCTGTTGTACTTGGTAAAATGTGATGAAAAATTTATCATGGCTCTGTTATAGCATAGTGTAGCTCCTGTAATTTTTGTAGAATTTTCTGAACTGTCTAGACAGAGGTCACAGTTCAATCCTATTTATTCACATGAAATGATAAGTAATTGGATTAAATGATTTAATGGCTTTTATATCAATTCTTGTGCTTTTTCAATTATGTTGTGCTTGCTGGTCATTTAATGCAGTGCCATAACTGAAATGAGATGGTTGGCTATGAGTAGTGATACTTCTCTTTAATCATGTGTGTGTGTGTGTGTGTGCGCTTTATGCGAACTCTTCTTTATGCACTTCTCTAAGTGTTTAGGGAAGAGGTATGCACATACTCAGTAAATGAGTTAAGTTGTAGTAGAGAGGAGATATGCACCTACTCTGTCAAATAATTTATTAATCATCTTCATCCATGATCATCATACGTTGTGCATTCATGATACTTATGCACGTGCATCGCATCATACAGGTTCGCAAGAGGACCTCCCTTATTCGGAGATCGAGGAGAATCGTCCGGAGGAACCGCAGCAAGAAGTGCTGCAAGAGGAAGGAGAAGAGGAGGAGCTTCCGGAGTGCCCCGACCACCGCTGCCTGACTTTTGTGCAAGGCAAGCACCGAGCATCTACTTACCTATGCTTTCTAACCGTCTAATTATGATTTATGAGTGCTGCATTAAGTATAGGAGTTGTGTGACACCGTTGCTGCATTATATCCTTGCTTTACCATTGATTATCCTACCTTGATACACCCTGCTAGTCTAGGGCGAGTTTTATGCTTAGCTTGCTTAGACGGTAGAAGTCGGGTGATTTCCTGTCATCCGCGAGATAGGTGGTTACCTATGATTGGTGGAAAATGCTTATGTTGATATCATCTGGTTAGTGGCTATGGTTGATAAATGGAGACCGGACGGAGTCTTGTGGGGTTGTTGGACCATAGTGATTCCGTCTGTGTCGATTAAGGACCGTACCGTTGTTGTACCCCAAGTCATGTTGAACGCATGCCTCATGTTTAGGCGGGCCGGATAAGTCGTTCCGACCGCGAAGCCCAACACTATCCGGGCCGGTTCTCGATCCGTTCGCACCGTATTGGAGATGGATGGGGACCGCGGGGCGCGAAGAGTAAGTCCGAGGTCCAAAGATGGTCGGGCTAAGGCGGTCGGGCGGTCCCCGGTGCGGTGGTTCCGTGCGAGTCCGCTGCGTGCTTGTCTTCCCCGGATATGTGCCATGGTGATCTCAGTAGCTCACCGACGGGTGAGCGTGGTTTGCATGAGGAATACACCCCGAGCTCGGTAGTAATCGATTCGAATCACCATCGTTCTGGGCAAAGTGAACACTTGACTTGAGCTGCACCATCGTAGTAATGATTATGGAATGTGGTTAATGATGATGATGGGTTAAGCTGATGTTTATAATTATGGATACTACTTGCTTGCTTAATCATGAATAATATACTATAATGATGAATAGTATAGGTGCTTACCTAGCTTAAATAGGAATGATTAAGCTGAGCTGTCACTTTAATTATCACTACCGCTTTTATGCAAATGAGTCAAGCTACCTCCCGATAAAGCCTGTCATACTCCTTGGAGTCTTTTACTTTTGAGTCAGTCGGGTAAGTCTAGCCGAGTACCTTCTAGTACTCGGGGTTTTTCCCGCTTGTTGTTTGTGCGTGACGGGCATACCTACCACGGGTATTGCGAGACTGTCTTTTCCCAAAGGACTAGAAGGCCTTGGGCAAGGTTACTCTTAATATTCTCCCCAACCGCTTTTGATGGATAGACTACGGACCGCAATCGTAATAATCAGTAAATGTGTGAGTTGGGTTGAGTTTTCAAAACTATCTTGTTTCCGCTATTTGGGATTTGAAGAACTTGGTTTGTAATAACTTTATTTCCGCACTCGATGTTGTTTAACTATTTGCGAAAATGTTGTAACATGCGAATGGTGACGCTAAACTTGTACGATCTTGGTTGATGATGTTTGGTTTGAAATCCTTCGAGATTTCCGGACTACCGGGTTTATAAAGGCTTAAGTGTGACAATTGCTTGCTTAGCGAGTGATTTTTCACTTATGCTTTTATAAATTGGTCGGTTCTGTTACAATATTTAGAGAATTTCTATACTCATCATTTACAAGAACTACATGGTGAATCTAGATATAGAGTTGAATAAAACCATATTCAATCAGCAAGTGCAAAGGTGCATTTTACCCATATGTCTCATATAGCTCACGTGGATTCTAATTTCATCTGGTTTATTAAGAAATCTCCAATACACCATAAATCTAAGGTTTGTTCAGCTGTTCGACATGTTTGTCCTCCTTATACTAGTCCCTAGATGCACGAATGGTACTGGTTGTTTCAAGTTTCAACACTATCAGAAAAATAATCATTTTACAATAATGCCTCAAACAATTTTCAGTAAAATTTTCAGCTATTTAATAAACAATGGTAATAGATGATAAACAGTAGACAGCATCTTGAAAAGAATATTTGAGTCAAAAGTTAACTACATGTAGCTATGAGGATTGTGTGTGAAACACAATAGATCAGATACAAGGCTTGTTTGGCTGCAACTTATAAATACACTCCAATTGACATATGTTAAGAAGGATTGAGGTGAAAAACTGTCACATCTGTGGCTGGAGATGAGATTAACTCTCTGACGTGAGCTAGAGCAGAATGGACACAACGATTTGATCTCAGTTTTAAGGAGGAAGGGTTCTGCCAAGCCTCGATATTTTTTTTTTTCCGCGAGCGGGTTCGTACCCGTATTTCAGCCTCGATATGTTTAATAATTGCATAAAAATGCCTTAGCATCTCAATACAGGATCTAACACTTATTTGCCCACACACACACACGCGACAACGACACCCAGCTATGATTTTCTACGTCCTACACGAAATCGTTGGACCAACCATCGACAGTCTGTACAAAAGCATATGGATTGAGACAAATGGAATGAATAACTCATATGGATTGGGATAGATTATAATGCATCCAAACAAGTCTTAACCTGGATAAACACCCAGAGATTTCTCTGCTTAACAATTTCCAAAATTCAAATTTTGTCGCGCGTACCACAGCTACGAACCAGACACCGTCAATGGAATCAAATCCAACAGAGTTTGAGGGCCGTCAAAACGTACCGGTGGCGTTGACGGGGCAGCGCCTGCGGCACTCCTGGCCGCACTTGCTGGGGCGGCAGCGGTCCTCCACCACCACCGCGATCCGGCTCGACCTGCCCGACATCCTTCTCCCCGTGACACAGCACGACCTCTGTTCTTGCGCCGGATTCGCGCGCGGGCCTGGCTGCTTATATCAATCTGATGATGGAAGGAGAGATTGTTTGCAAAATGGCGGCCGGGAGGTGGGAGGCGTGGTGGCCTGGGACTCGATCGGCAACCCTAGCTACCAAGCACGCCCTTAATTAGCCCTCGCACGAGCCTCCGCGTCCGTGAGGGGAAAGGGAAGTGGTCGCGCCGCCCGACCGGGCGCCGAGTTGGAATCGGCTTGGTGCCTTGGGGATCAAGTCGTGATCGGGCAAAAGGTCACGGTAGCAATGGCGTCAGCAAGTATGCAAGTGGCCTCGGGTCCGGATCCAACGGGGTAGTAGTAGTTCCTCTGCTGCCTGTGCTGCACCAAAAACGGGCTCGCGTAGGGACTTTTTTATTTTAATCATTTTTACAAATATTTTAATAATATTCACACTTAAATAAAATTTATAGATTTGATTCTTTTAGTTGCACCAGTGGAATTGATGTGACTAAATAAAATTATCACGCCACATATATTAGTGTGACAAGATCTTACACGTCGGAAACAGAGCGACATGACAAGACTGAATTTTTAAAAAATTATAACTCTTCGATATGACGTTGAATGAAGATGATTTTTATATAAAAGTTGTTCTTAATGAGATCTACAACATTCTATTTTGAGTTTTTTCATCTGAGGATATTAAGATGCTTAAAAAATTATATACTATTTCAGTACCATAATAAACACGTATAAGAGCTCGTTGCTTTTAAAAAATTCATATATTTTTTCAAATAAGGATATTTTTATATTAAAGTTGTCGCACAATATGAGATCGATAACTTTAAGATGCTCAAAAAATAATATAATATTTCAGCACTATAATAATCCCTGTACAAAAGCTTCTCGCTTTAAAAAATTAATATCTTGTTTGCATGGTGTTAAATAAAGATACTTGTTATACCAAAGTTATAGCTCAAAATGAGATCTACAACTTTATAGTTGTTTTGACTCAAATTTGAATTGTACTTTTTGGTGGGGTTTGTTGTTCAGAAGATATCTATATCTATATAACCTATAAAGATGGAGGCTACTAAAATTATTGATTGCTATAAAGCTTGTCCCCGGTTAAGCCACGTCACCCATAAATTAACAACCGTTGGATCAAAAGGTCTTATTGTAACACACGTATTGGGTAGGTGGATTAGGCTAGTGGATGTTGCGTCTCTGGACTCTAAATTGTACCAACATGCATATCGGGTACTCCAGAATTCACTACTAAAAACCTACATCCAATATTATAAAAAGAATAACCAAGGAAAACACAATCTATAGTTTTGGGTCCGAGTTTACGCTTCTTGTTAATTGGCACATTCCCTTTGGCCAAACAACTCTAAGTGCTCAAATAAGAGAGATTTAATCTTTTGTTTTTTTGTTTCTCAAATGGTGTGACTTCTTTATTCTTTGTAGGAACTCTATTCAAGACATGACATACTATCAATATCAGGTAATCTAGCAGTCCCTAACATGGCATTAACCAACTCAGTTAGTGTGCGATTTTTCCTTTCGGCGAATCCACTGGATTGAGGTGAATGGCGGTGTCCTCTCATGAATAATTCTATGTTCTACGCAAAAATTTAGAAAATTCACTTGAGGAATATTTTCCTCTATGATCAGACCTTAACTTTTTAATTTTCCTCTCAAGTTAGTTTTCTATTTCAGCTTTATAGGCATTAAAGAAATACAATGCTTCATCCTTTGACTTAAGTAAATACACGTAGCAAAATCTAGTACAATCATCTATAAGTGTTATGAAGTATCTTTTACTGCCTTTAGTCAATTCTCCATTCATTTCACACAAATTAGAATGTATTAGCTCTAAAGGTGCTAAATTCCTCACTTCAAAGAACCTTGTGAGGCTTGCGAGGTTTTAGATTGCACACACACATGAAACTTAGAACTTTGACAAAATTAAATTGAGATTTGCTAGCCATGATAAACAACCAAAATTAACATGACAAAGATGTGAATACCATATATTCAACACATCCGAAATAACAGCATTGTTCACAACATTATTACACACATCATGCATTGATAAGTGGAACAAGCTTCCGCAATCATAACCTTTCCCAACAAAAGTTCCATATCTTGACAAGATCCCATTGTATTCCAGAAGCTCGTAACATTGGTCCCGATAAGCCCCAATTTACAGCTTCTTCTCCGCTAATAAAACCGACTCCTTCAACTCGTTCTAAAAAAATAGGATTCTGTGTAATAAGTTGTTGATATTCAACAACTCCTTGTAAAAAATAATCACAGAAATCTAAACATTTATCCATCCATCCATAAGGGAGATCGGCAGCTACCCCTCCGATGCGAAAGTAATTATGCATCATTCGCATACCTGTAGCAGCTTCAAATAAATCATATATCAATTCTCTCTCTCTAAAAATGTAGAAAAAAGGAGTCTGTGCCCCGAGATCCGCCATAAAAGGTCCAAGCCATAACAAATGAGAAGCTATACGGCTCAATTCTAACATAATTACTCTAATATAGCTGGCTCTTTGGGGTATTTGAATATTCTCCAAGAATTCTGGTGCATTTACCGTTATTGCTTCTGTAAACATAGTAGCTAAATAATCCCATCGTGTTACATAAGGCAAGTATTGTATAATACTTCTGTTTTCCGCAATTTTTTCCATTCCTCTGTGTAAATACCCTAATATAGGTTCGCAATCAATAACATCTTCACCATCGAGAGTAACAATTAGTCGAAGAACACCATGCATTGATGGGTGTTGAGGACCCATATTGACTATCATGAGATCTTTTCTTTTAAGCGATAGACTCATATCCTTGTTCTTATTCTTTATTCCATGAAAATGGATTATTCCATGAATTCCTCAAAACGAGGCTCATCAAAATGCAAAATCTAAGACTACTATAAGACTACTAATAAAATAAGAAAAAATTCGAACGATTAAATTACTTCTCCCGAATATCCAACTGACTGATTAATTTCTTATAACGTACTCTATTTTTCTTTGCCAAATAAGCCAGCAAACGTTGACGTTTTCCCAAAAGTCTTCGTAGACCTCTTTCCGATGAAAAATCTTTTTTGTGTAATTCTAAATGTGAAGCAAGTCTCCGTATCTTATTGGTGAAACTGAATACTTGAAATTCAACAGAACCCCTGTTTTCTTGTTTTTCTTCTTTAACCATAAATCAACAAATTTTTCTACCTCCTTTCTTTTTCATGTATTTTTCTGATCAGGAAAAATAAAAAATTATGTCAGTTATTTTTAAGTTATTCTAATCTCGTACACACAAAAATTTGCAATTATTCATCTACTGCTGGAATCTGGAATTTGGATTTATTTTATCGATGCAAATTGGATTTGGATAGAAGGGTACATTCTTTTATTTTAGATAGAAGAAACATTTCTTCTATCTAAAATAAAAGAATTTTGCTGATTTATTTATTGCTATATCCAATTTATAGAATTGATATACAATTTAATTGATATCATTTAGCAAAATGAAACACAGCATATGCATCCATCTTTGGGCTCGAGAATTTCACGGGATAGAAATATAGTATAAGAAATAGGCTATTAAGTAACTCTAAATGAATTGTGGATACATCTGTATCCTTAACATACTGAAACGACTGCCATTATTCGTATCAAACCAATAGCGATTCATAAAAGCAAAATCTTGTAATCAATGGTGGGCCAATAATGAATTTTTTTGCATATGTATTAAGACGCTTGGTCTGATTTCTAAATTGTCCAGAGTTTTTTATGTTGTTTTCATTGCAAAATGATGGATCTCCTTCCGTAACTTTCCAATTACGAGTACGAGAATTGAAAGACATGAAAATTCTCAATTCTCTACGGCGTCTAGGAGATAGATCGAATATTTTCAGGAACAAGAAAATCAGAAGAATCTTTTTCTCTATTCACTACCATTCCGCGTCTTCGACTTCTATTAGTTTCTTTTCTTCTTTAATGCAATAGCTATAGTTTGATATAGAATCCATTTCTCAAAGTAATGGAAACCATTCTCTTATAGGAAATGGTTCGAAAATCGCTATTCCACCTTTTAGGTTTAGGTATCGTGAAAAGTGATACCTGTGAAGATCATGCATTTCAGTCACATTCAGATCCGTTTTTCGAGTCCATGATATAACCAAATTGGATGGATCTTCCACCCGTTTAGCTAAGAAAGAATAGATGCAGAGGTGGATAATAGATCGATATGAAGATCATGAGCTGCCCCATAATGAAACCGCTAGTAGTCGCGAATATCTCCTTCTTCCCTAACCCAAGATTGGAGAAAGAAGATCTAAGAGGGACCTATGGAGAATGTGGTCAGAAATCCATAATAGAGTCCGACCACAACGACCGAATTAATTATCCTCATCGAGAAACTTAGACTACTTTAGACTACTTAAGTAGAAAAGATTTGAATCAATTCTTGGTAGAGCGAATCTAGTATGGATCTTGTACATGGACAAGTTGGGAAGAGGACGACATGCCACCGGCTCTTGGGTCCTAGGTTTCCCTAGTATGGATCATCTTGGGATCCCCTAGGGGGGAAGAGGATCAAGTTGGCCCTTGCGAATAGCCTTGATGCACTATCTCCCTTC
>JADLZL010004951.1:717500-727500 GCA_015844335.1 Chrysopogon serrulatus | reverse complement strand
AACCAAGTTCTTCAAATCCAACAAATGAAACAAATAGTTTTAGGAACTCAACCCACACACACAAACTCGGGTTTAATACGATTGCCGGCCGATGATCAATCCACAAAAGCAAGTGGGAAGAGTAGTAAGAACGACCATAGCCCTTTGGTGCTTAATCCATTGGATATAAGCGGGGTTCGCAATACCCGTGGTAGGTATGGCCATCTCAAGCACAAACAACAAGCGGGAAAACCCCGAGTACGAGAAGGTACTCAGCTAGACTTACCCGACTGACTCAAAAGTAAAAGACTCCAAGGAGTATGACAGGCTTTATCAGGGGATAGCTTGACTCTTTTTTTTGTGGAAAAGCGGTAGTAACATTTAAAGTGATTGCTCGGCTTAATCATTCCTATTTATGCTAGGTGAGCAACTACACTATGCATCATTAAAGTACTATTAATCATGATTAAGCAAGCAAGTAGTAACCATAAATGTATTCATTAGCTTAACCCATCATCATCATTAACCACATTCCATAATCATTACTACGATGTTGCAGCTCAAGTCAAAGTGTTCACTGTCCGGAACGATGGCGATTCGAATCGATTACTACCGAGCTCGGGGGGTATTCCTCATACAAACCACACTCACGCGAAGTGAGCTACAGTCACCGTGGCACGTATCCAGAAAAACAAGTACGCGGACTCGCATAGAACCACCGTACCCGGGGGACCACCCGACGCCTTAGCCAGCCATGCTTTGGACCTCGGACTTACTCTTCGCGCCCCGTGGTCCCCCATCCATCTCCAATACGGTGCGAACGGATCGAGAACCGGCCTGGATAGTGTTAGGCTTCGCGGTCGGAAGTGCTTATCCGGCCCGCCTAAGTATGAGGCATGCGTTCAATATGACTTGGGGTACAACAACAGTGCGGTCCTTAATCGACACGCACGGAATCACTATGGTCCAACAACCCCACAAGACTCCGTCCGGTCTCCATTTATCACGACCATAACCATTAACCAGATGATATCAACATAAGCTTTTCATCAATCACAAGTAACCACCTATACTTGCGGATGACAGGAAATCACCCGACTTCTACCGTCTAAGCAAGCTAAACATAATACTCGCCCTAGACTAGCGGGGGTGTAGCAAGGTGGGATAATCAATGGTAAAGCAAGGATATAATGCATCAACGGTCTCACACAACTCCTATACTTAATGCAACAATCATAAAGCATAATTAGACTGTTAGAAAGCATAGGTAAGGAAATGCTCCTGCTTGCCTTGCTCGAAGTCCGACGCGTGGTGGTTAGGACACTCGGGCAGCTCTTCTCCGCCTTCTTCTTGTGGAACCTCCTACCGAGGCTCCTCCGGATGATCCTGCTCGGTCTCCGAATACGGGAGGTCCTCCTGCGAACTCAGTATGATGCGATGCACATGCATAAGTACAGTGAATGCATACACGTATGATGCTCATGAATGAAGATGATTAATAGATTATTTGACAGAGTAGGTGCATATCTCTTCTCTACTAACAACTTAACTCATTCACTGAGTATGTGCATACCTCTTCTCTAAACACTTAGAGAAGTGCATAAAGAAGAGTGGTGTGTAGGCACACACACACACACACACATCACATGAATAAAGAGAAGTACTACTATTCATAGCCAACATCACATTTCAGTTATGGTACTGTATTACATGACCAGCAAGCATAACATAATTAAAAGTGCACAAGAAGTAATATAGAACTCATTAAATCATTTAATTCCAATACTTATCATTCCATGTGAATAAACAAGCTTGAACTGTGACCTCTGTATAAACAGTCTAGAAAAATCTACAAAAATTACAGGAGCTACATCATGCTATAACAGAGCCATGACAAAATTTTCATGACAATACATCAAGTACAACAGTCTACACAAAAAAGATTAAACAGCAGGACAGAAATGCACATTTAATAACTTTGCACTATGAAAAGTGTCAAACAACAGATTTCATATTTTTATCTAGAACTTCTTAGCACAAGAGCAGTCACCAAAAATTACCAGGCCATAATTCCTTATAATTAATTTATTAAAAATCATACAAGAATCAGCCCAGAATGAAATTAAATCATATTCCAATATTTTTGTACAGTAAATGCATGAAACATATTTTTCCCAGAAACTACATCTCAAATAGAATCTAACAAAATAAGAATCACATTTTTCAGAGCATTCTACAATTTATTATGCATTTACTCAGTTTTTTCAGCTATTTAAGCAATTAAATAAAACTGTACAGTAAAAAGTACCACAAAAATCACATCTCATATTTTTAATAAGTAGATCTACACAGTAGAAGTCTAACAAAATAAGTCTCACTCAATTTGGATTCCATTTGCACCAGCAATAAAATCAAAAGTGTTTAAACTCATTTTCCGGAAAACAATAAAAGGAAAAAAGGGCCGAGCCCTGGGCTGCGTAGACCCGGTCCAGTGGACCATGGGTCACTGGCGCGCGGGACCCCCATGGTCCACGGGCCCACCGGCCAGTCGGCGGCGGGGCCGGTGCTCGGCTGGGCGCTTAGCTCGCCGGCGGCGAGCCCACCGGCGCAACCAAGTGCACCCGGCATGCTCGGGCGGCAGGCGCACCCTAAGTGACACGCTTGGCGCCAACGCGGCGAACCCCTAGCTTCTGCGGGCGGCGGTGATAGCGGCACGGCGGCTCGGCATGGAGGCGCGGTGGGCGCTCTCCGGCGCCGGTTGGCTCGGTGAGGAGCGCACTCGCGCTGCGGCGCAATGCGGAGCTAGTCCTAGGGGTTTGGGTGCTTGATTAAGCGGCTGAGGTCCTCGGCCGCGTGCATGGCGGCACGGCGGCGGAGGGAAGCTCCGCGAGCAAGCGCGCGGCGGCTGCTACGCGCGCATTGCCCAGACGAGCGTCTGGGTGCTCGATTCGGTGTCCGGCGGCTTCGGTCGCCGCCTTGAGAGAAAGGAGGGATCAGGGAGGCGGTGACGCTGGCGGCGAGCTTCCGGAGCTCCGCCATGGTGGACAGCCAGGACACGGCACGCGCCCCACCTCGGCTCGGTGGGCGCAACGGGTGGGAGGGCGGTGTGGGAGGGGAGGGCGAGGCGGCTCCGTGGCGGGTTTTTAAGGGCGTGAGTGTTCCCAAGAAGCGAAACGGCGCGCGGCGGCGCGGAGCGACAGTGGCGGCGAAGCGCGCTGTTGCGGCGAGCGGAGCGAGGGAGAGGCGGCGGTGAGTGAGCGAGTGTGAGCAAAACGGGAAGGCAAAGGCTGCTCCATTTCAAGCGACGGCCGCCGCGGGCGGGACCCACCGCCGCATCGCGGCCACGCTGGGCGGCTGCCAGCGACGCCGAGCGCTCGGCGAGCCCCGCGCGCCCGGTCGGCCACGACGCGCGGCAGCGCGCGCGCACGGGCGCGGACACGGGCCGGGCCGAGTTGGGCGAATCCAGCCCGCTTCGGTTTGCGGCGAGCTTTTTTTTTTTTGAAAATTTGAATCAAACTCAAATGCAACCATTTGACAAATTTAAAAGCATTTTCATAAAGAGTGCCCAAATAAAAGTTGTAGAGAATTCAAAACTGAACAACTTTTATTTAAGGGTCAACTCCAAATTCTCAATAAATTTTGAATTGCAAATTCATTTTGAATTTAGGGCATAAAAGGAGATTTTCAATTTATTTTCTTTTTGCTCCAATTTCCACCAAAACTTTTGCAATAAAATTTTGCTAAATCATTTCAAAGTGCTTGGCAAGTGGATCCAACCTTGATCAAGCATTTGCAAGGTAATTAATTAACTAAGCAATTGATCAAGCAATTAATTAATCAAACAAATGCAACACATAAAATGATAAATGCATTTAGGGATTAAATGCTTGATGATGCTTATGTCATGCTGATGAATGATTAGGGTTAATTAATTATGGCCTAATGCATGCTTAAACACCGAGGTGTTACAAATAGCTATTTCCTTTTTCTTGATATGATCTAGCCTAATTGTAGGGTTAAGTCTATAGACGTTGTCATCATCACAACTGTTCCCTGTGGATACGATATTTAAAACCTCCGGGTAAAATGTGACACTGGTATGATATCTGTGCGCTTGCGGATAATCCTACTTAAATCTTATTTAATGGAGTGCGAGTTAAAAATACCAACAAGCATTTTTTGGCACCGTTGCTTAGGAACGGTTTGCTGATTTTGACTTAGTCTAGCTTAATCTTGTATTATACTTTTATCTTTTCCTATTTTATCCCATTCTCTTCATTATTTTTGTGTTCATCCTTATGGATGCTTTTAATTCTATTCCTATCTGCTTTTATGGCATGCGTGAAAGCTTCAGACCACCAAAATCTAATAAACCTATTATAACACCTGGCTATGAGCTGCACCCATGTCTAATCAAAATGATTCGGGATAAACCCTTCTCGGGAGAAGGCAATGAAAACCCATACTTACACTTACGAGAATTCGAGCAGATCTATGCATGCTTGCGCATTGCTGGCATGTCTGATAAGACTATTAGATGGAAGCTTTTTCTGTTTTCAGGAAAAGCTAAACTTTGGTATAATCGAGCCGTAGGGAGTATGCAAGGTGATTGAGAAATGTTATACTCTGAATTCTATTTACACTTCTTTCCCATCTCTAAGGTAGCTAGCCTTCGAAAAGAGGTTCTAACTTTTAGGCAACTAGAATAAGAATCTCTTAGTAAATCATGGGAGCGTTTTAATGAACTTATCACATTTGGCCCTGACCTTGGTTTTCTAGACCCCATGCTTCTTCAACATTTTTATTTGGGTCTTACCAAGGAATCTAAGGACTCTTTTGATTTAGCCTATGGAGGAGCTTTTCTTCACTTGCCTATAACTGAAGCCAGACCGATGCTAGAAAAGGTTGTTCAAGCCTATTCTGAGCTCTCTGAGGAAGAGAAGGAATCATCTCCTGAACAAGCAGAGAAAGTTTTGGTAGCTGAAACACAGTCACCCCAATCCCAAGATTTAGCTATCAATCCTAACCATCAAAACTTCACAATGATGATTTAGATTTCCAATTAGCTAAGATGCTCGTGCATCGATATGAATCAGACCTTCTTAGAAGAGCATCTTAGAAAAAGTGTCCTCAACTTCCTTTCCCTCCTAAAAGACATCAAGAAGAATACATGGATGGCATGTCTAGTGACACCATAGAAGGAGAGCTAAGCCACTCAAGAATTAATCATATCTTCTCCTCTTCTATACCCACACTAGACAACTTATCTGAACCCAGCTTTAAACCCATCCTTGACCCTGATGATCCTTTTTATACTCTCGCCCCTAAGTCTCATAACGACCCTAAAAACTCACTAGCACACCCAAAGTATAGGAGTCATGAAGACTATATAAATGATCAAGAAGAGCAACGTCGACAATGGCATGAATACATGGAACATATAAAAAACTCATTTGCCATTGTCAAAGAATGGATGGAGGAGGACGAAGCCTTAGTGTTAGCATCCGAACTTGGTCTAGATTCAAATGGTGAGCTTAAATCAATTTCTTTAATGAATAGAACTCACCCAAGTTCGAAGAAAGCTTTAGACGAGACCAATCCTATAGGCATCAATTCATGGGAAATCCTAAAAGATACAACATCCAATGAATGTCATAGGCATGAAATAATAGAGGTAAACTTGTTGCCTATAGACAACCATGAAGAGACACTCTTGGAGTTTGGAAAGAGAGATTACATCGATGAGCATGTGAATTATCTCATTAATACTTTATCAAATCCATGCTCGTATGAGAAATCTCCTGAATCTTTTGGTCTCTCAAATATTACCACACATGAGATCTTCAACCCCCTTATTTTACCTGTTTATAAAATCATTAAGAGGGTGGTTGTAGATGCATATGTTTATCATAAATATTATAGATCTCGTTGTAATCTTGATATTGGTGCATAAAGGCTAATGTTCTAGAGGAAACCACCTCACCAACTTGAAGTATAATAGTCGAAAGGTTTCCTAAGAACAACTTTGTGTCCCAAAAATAATCACTCTAAAAAATAAATGAATGAATTAAGTTTGCACCTTTAGCATAGAAATATAATTATCAAAATATTCCCTTAGATATTTTTGTCACTAACCATTTCAGGTTTGAAGTAAGAAAATGAATAATGGCGAAGAAATGGGTATGACCAACCAATCATTATGCAACTTTAAATTACATCCACTCAAGCTTACATTTACTTTGCAAAATTCAAGCTTGGAGGAATGGCTTATTTAGAAAATTCTATATTGCTAATATTGGTTGTCTCTACCTTTATTCAATTTATTAATCATACTCTTTCATCTCTGTTTGAATAACACTCGATAAACTTTCATGTTACCTTTATTTGGTATAGTATACTTAAGGTTTGGAGAAATTTTGTACACCTTTTGAATTAGGCATGGTGCTTAGTTTAAACTGTTTTCTTGAGTCATAATTAGACAAGGTGTTTAGTTTGATTCTTGAACTAAGAGGTGTATTGATTTTACTTTCAAAGGCTTTATGAATTAAGCGTGGTGCTTAGGTTAGAATGCCTTCCTAAGTCAAATTAGACGTGGTGTCTAGGTTGATTTTTGAACTGATAATGTATTGTAGTAGACATTGGATATTTTGTTGGACTGACTCCTGTAGAAAATTCTAAAAATTAATTTGGGTAAGTCATGAGAGGAATTCGAATTAGAGATAAGACAGGGTACATCATAACTTTGTAGAAGAAGACACAGCTCATTCATCATGGATGGGAGAACTATGAGCATTAATGATTCATTCACTTTATCTTCTGCTACAAGTTACTTTGCCTCAGGCTATATCTGTATAAAATATGATCTATACTAAAATAATATTAATAATATCTTTTCATTAGCATAGACAAAACAAAATAAAATACTTGGACAAGCAACCTGTGTTCAAAATCAGTATACTCCTTTGGGTATGTATTGTCCACTAATCTATTGCGGGTGTAATAATAACTGGAGTGAAAAGAGTCAAAAGATCAAAGAATCAAAAGATGGTAAAAGAATAGATGCAACAGAGGAGACAAGATGTCCATGAGCAACTCAAGATTCAAGAGGAAGGACCACCAGTCATGTACCCTTCATCACTTAGTGCTATCACGCTCTAATAATGAAAGTAATATTCTAAGGTAAGTAGTCACTGCTCTTCTCTTGATCTTGTTGTGCACATAAATTAAAACACAAACATGTTAGAGTTACAACTTAAAATTGATAACCTAATTAACTCAACATATACTTTGTTCTTTAAGATTGTTCATGGCACCATCCTCTTAATCTCGGTCTTAACCACACAAGCTAAAACATTATATTTGATCTTGGAAAGATGATAGTCATACTTATTTGAAAATTTATATAGAGATAGACAATCCTTCCATTGGTCAAGCAATTTCATTCTTTTCTACCATGTGAACTTAAATGCAACATTAAATGCTTAATCTTTTGATCTTACCACTCATGGCATAAACAAACAATTTATATAACACTGATTTATCTTGTTTAATGTGCCTAAGGATAGAAAAAATAAATAAAGAAATAGATTTGGTTCTGTTGGTGTTTTTCTACCAAAGAGAACCCATGCACTTGATCTCTACCTTGGTTTTGCAAAAGCGACACAACACATCGAGCAAAATTTATTAATTCTACAAGTGAGAATTCTCAGAACATGCACACCGAGCAAGAGGCCCGGCTATAAATAAAGCTCTACTTCAACCTACTAGCCAAATCAAAGAACAAAAGTGACATTATCATCACTAGAGGTATGCAACCATCACGACCTCCATCTCTCGGGATGGAGAGATACACAAGAGTGGAAGAAAAGTTCTGTCGGTAAACATAAAATTCCGTACCCTTTGCCATAAGGTAATATGGTAGTTATCTAATTAATTAGTATTCTTCTCTATATTAATAATTTTACTTTTATCTTCATAAATATTAAAAATAAAATAAAATAAAAATCTTTATCGTTTCATTTACTGCATCATAAAATATTAAAAGCCCCATATGAATAAACTTATGGTAACCCTGTAGAAATATTCACTATGGTGGTATAAAAAAATAATAAAATAAATGATAAGAGTATCTATATTTACTCTCTCGCATAATAAAAAAAACCCTAAACCCCATAAGAATAAATATTCTCTGTGGAGGCATAAAAATATAATCACATATACCATACTCATATAATTAGTTTCTACATAATTAATCTAGAAAATCCTAAAAAAGAGAATCCTGCTAGAACCTATCAATTCAAATTAACTCAAAGAATAATCAATCACTTATTGGCTGACCGCTAACCCATTATTAAATTCGAGCCTCGAGTTTTGGTTTTTTTATTGGAGTATACTTATGCAGGAACAACATTATGACAAGAAGAAGTCTATCAGTGGCACCCACCAGGACTGCTACTGGTTAGCTCACTCTGAAGATCATCAACACCAAGTATTGCAAACATCTAGCTTGGGGGAGGAGCATCCCCTAGTTATCAGGTAACTATACATAAGCGATTATCGAGTCTATTTTATATAGTCATAAAATACTAAAAATATATGGGCACATGAAGGTCCATGTCTTTAGAGTCATGTAAGTCCAATAGAAATAAAAAGATATTTATCTATATATTAAGGTGTGATCATAGAGTGTGTCTAGTTAGTAAGAGTCAAATAAAAACTAGAGAATATTAAAAATTTTGTCTTGGAGATGATGAATAGTTGCTCTACTGTAATTCCTTTCAAGTGCCTAGTTTTTAACCATGAATTCTTCTGAGTTTTGGACATGACTACTTTGATATAAGAATTTACTCTGAACCTGAAATTTGTGGAGGCATATGCTTGAGCTAAAGTCTAGGTAATTTATTGATATGATACATAAAGGTCTAAGCTGCTATTTATCTTATTCCTAGCATTACTAAGTTCTGAAGATTTATTTTAAAAACTCAAAACCTTACATGATGAGCTCTTGTATGATAAAGTTTAAGTTCCTACCAAAGCCATATATGATACATTTAGAGTTAGGAAAACCTTTGTACATTCATGCTACTTGCTTTACATTGAGTTTAGTCAACCTTTGGAATATACCTTATGAGAGTCTTGTCATGCTTTTAAAATCAAGATCACTCGCGCACTCCACCCACATATGCATTACTCCTACTCTAGGATGTAAGCGCAGTCATTTCCACTTTCATCTGATCCACCTTGAAAATGTTTTTCTCCTATACTGGGAGTAAAACACCCAAAAATATACCCCATAGGACAACCCCTATTTAATTGCTCTAAGTTCTTATCATTATCCCTCCAATTATTTATATTCAAAGGATACATGTGGCTATGCAAAAGTATTGAAAAAAAGTGAAAAAAAGGAAGTAAAAGATGGACAAGTGTCCCAGCATTAAAACAATGGGCACATAGATGCCCGCCTCCCAGATTAAAAAAAGGAAAAGAAAGAGAGAATAAAGATAGCCCATGTTTTCCCACGAAGAGTTCTAAGTTCTAAGGAGAGAGTTATTTTAAAGAGCAAAAGTAGAATTAGGATTAGCCACTAAATACCATATATACACCTATCCACCATATTCCATACACATGTACATCTTGATTTGATTGAATGCCTCGATTCTCTATGGATCTATTGTTTGACTTTACAATATATGAATTGCAAGTATGTTTACCCTTGTTATTGCCACTCCTATGAGCTCCACTATATATATCCTTAGTTATAGGAAGGCATGACCTTATTAATGCCTCAGTGAGATCCATAAATACCACAGATAATAAGAGACTTGAGGGTGTCATACAATTATGCTCTGAGTTTTATTTCAAAAATTTACAAAACTCTAGAATATTGGTACTGTAAAGAATTTGAGACATAGTGCTTGACTTGATTGTTCTATCTTTCGATTGCTCAAGACTTATGTAAAAGCTGTAAAGCTCCATGATTAAAGGTAAAATGGGTAAGTTTGAAAGTTAGAGCAGTTTTGTC
>JADLZL010004950.1:0-127250 GCA_015844335.1 Chrysopogon serrulatus | reverse complement strand
GTTAGAAGATTTGGGCTTGGCCCAAATAATAATTCCAAATAAATCTCAAAGGCCTACTCACACATGCATGGTATGGTGGGGGACTTTAGTCCCACATTGCTAGTTCAAGGGGAGTGAGGCCAACTTAAATAGGTGAGCTACCTCCACTTATTTGAAGCTAGTGAGAGAGGAAAAGGAAGGCCCACACGCCAAGCGCCGCCGCCTCGCCTCGCCGGGCCGGGCCGGGCGGCGCGGGCGCATTTAT
This sequence comes from Chrysopogon serrulatus, assembly GCA_015844335.1. NCBI lineage: Eukaryota > Viridiplantae > Streptophyta > Magnoliopsida > Poales > Poaceae > Chrysopogon > Chrysopogon serrulatus. The sequence continues at coordinate 127,006 of JADLZL010004950.1, read as the reverse complement.
TGCGCGTGAATGGTCCGGCTCGGCCTTGCGGGTGCGCTACTACCTTTTGCCACTGAATTTTTTGCATGCATGTCGCGCTTTGGATTGTGCGGCTAATTACTTACCTTATTAGCTGCAACGCGTGTGTATATAATCGGGGCGAGACGCCGTCCTCATACGTAGAATTCATCTCTTCCCGTGCCACTTGTGCCGTGTCTGCCGCCGTTCTTCCCCATCCCGCCGTCCGACGTGCCATCGCCGGGGAGAGCGTGCTCGAAGCCTCACGCCCCTCGTGTCCCCGCACGGGTAGGGGCCGTATAAGGTTTTTGGGAAGCGCCGCCGCGACCGCCGCTTGACGCCTACTTCCCTTCCGCCGCCGTTCTTTGATCTCCATCGCCGGTTCGCTTCATCGTCTTCGACAATCCCAATGTAAGGATGACTACTTTCTCCTGTTCTTCGTTCTTGTATTCCTTCATTACTAGCACTAGGCGATATGATTTTGTCTCGAATCGTAGTGCTAGTGATCAATCGTTTTCTCATGAAACATGCTGTTGTTATTTTCCTAATTGTCGGAATTAATTTATGTATCACTAAATTGCTATTATTTCCAACAATCCAAAAACCTTATAGGCATTTAGTGATGGCTGGATTTTCTCGATGCGATGAAATCAAAAAGTTCACCGGTGTGAACTTTAAGAGATGGCGACGAGAGCGCCAGCTTATGGCTCTCTCGCTATGGGCGTGTTTTGGGTCGTGAGTAATCCTTCCGCACTACCTCTCGGATCGAGAAAGAGGTGCAGGAGTTTACCGCGGCTACGACGATTTTCGTCGGATGCGTTCTTAGCGTTACGTCGACCGGTACCGTGTGATGTTTACATGAACATCAAAAGTCTTCTTCTGAACTATGGGAGGCGCTTGAACATAAGTTCTCGGCCTCGGATGTTTGGCGCGAAATGTATGTGATGGAGCGAGTACCACGACTTCAAAATGGTTGATAACCGTTCGGTCGTGGAACGTGCTCATGAGTTCCAACTCATTGTGAGAGAACTTCGAACAGCTTGGACATAATTTGCCCGATAAGTTTGTGGCGGGAGGCATTATTGCCAAGTTACCTTCATCATGGAGGAACTTTGCCACGCGGCTCCGAAACATAAAAGACGTAAAATCTCCGTTGAAGATTTGTTGGCTGGTCTTGATGTTGAAGAGAAAGCTTCGGGCAAAGGATGCTCCACCTAGAGCACCCGGGCGCCCAAATACCAATGTGATGCGGCATGCTTGGAAAGAACAAGCACAAGGCTAATCGGACTACTCAATTCAAGAAGAAGATGAACATGGACGAGGTGGTTTGCTTCGTTTGCGGTGAAAATGGACACTTCGCCAAGAAGTGCAAGAACCGCAAGGGCAAGAAGAATCGGCCAGGCGTAAGTCCGCCAACGTGACTATTGGCGATCCTAGCGGATCTGGGTATGGTAATTTACCAGTGTTTTTTACGTATGTCAATCTAATGATTGGTGGATAGATACAAAGCCAATATTCATGTTTGTACTGATATCTCTATGTTTTCATCTTACCGGGGCCGCACGAGGTTCAACCGTCATGATGGGAAACGGCCGCATGCTAATTGTTCTTGGTGTTGGTTCGGTCGATCTGAAGTTCACTTCGGGAAAGATCGTGCGGCTCAAGAACGTGCAGCATGCCCCCTCAATAAAGAAGAACCTCGTTAGTGGATCCCTCTTATGTCGAGATGGATTCAAGCTGGTGTTTGAGTCGAATAAAGTAGTCATTTTCGAGGTACGGCCAATTCATTGGCAAAGGCTACGATAGCGGAGGCTTGTTCCGCTTTTCACTCTCCGATTTACGTAATAAAGTTGTGAACCATATGTGTGATCCAAACAATTCTGTGGCTGATATATGGCATTCTCGTTTGTGTCACATTAATTTTGGTTGTATGTCACGACTATCCAGTATGAGTTTAATTCCAAATTTTTCTACTGTCAAAGGTTCTAAATGTCAAGCGTGTGTGCAAGCAAAGCAACCTCGTAAGCCTCACAGGCGGTAGACGAGAGGCATACGACATTATTAGAACTCATACATTCTGATATTTGTGAGATGAATGGTGTGTTGACAAAAGGAGGAAAAAGATATTTTATGACTTTAATTGATGATGCTACAAAATATTGTTATGTGTTTCTTCTAAAAACGAAAGATGAGGCGTTAGAGTGTTTTAAGACTTATAAAGCTGAGGTAGAGAATCAATTGGAAAAGAAAATAAAACGTGTTAGGTCTGATCGTGGTGGAGAGTATTTTTCCAATGAGTTTGATCTTTTATGCTCGGAGAATGGAATAATTCATGAGCGAACAGCACCATACTCACCTCAATCCAATGGAGTTGCCGAAAGAAAGAATCGGACGTTAATGGACTTGGTGAATGCCATGTTAGGAACGTCCGGTATGGCAAAGGCATGGTGGGGGAAGCTTGTTTTGGCTTGCGTGTCACGTTACGAATAGAGTTCCCACTAAAAACAAGTGATGTGACTCCGTATGAAGGATGGAAAGGAAGAAAACCATCACTCCATTATTTGCGCACGTGGGGCTGTTTGGCCATGGTTAGCGTACCAATTAACAAGAAGCGCAAGCTCGGACCGAAAAACAGTTGATTGTATTCTCATTAGGATATGCGCACCACAAAGACGCGCTTATAAGTTCTTAGTAATAAAATCGAAAACGCCTGATATTTTGGTTGATTCACTTTTTGGAGTCACGGGATGTTACTTTCTTTGAGAATATATTCCCGATGAAAGACACTTATTCTTTGCCTAGTTCGTCAAGTGAATTTATTCCCGAACCTACGCCTATAATTGAGCCAATAATAAATTCACATGGTAATGAAGAGGATGACAATGTTGTAGCTCCTAGAAGGAGTAAGAGACAAAGGATTGCAAAATCTTTTGGTGAAGACTTCACTTGTGTACCTCATAGATGACACTCCTACTACCATTGCAGAAGCATATGCATCACCCGATGCGGAATATTGGAAGGATGCAACCGTAGTGAGATGGACTCCATCACCGCAAATGGTACATGGGAAGTAACAGATGTATTCTCCGATTGGGTTGCAAGCCGCTTGGCTGCAAATGGGTATTTAAGAAGAAGCTTAGGCCCGATGGTACGATTGAAAAGTACAAGGCAAGGCTTGTTGCGAAAGGTTATACACAAAAGGAAGGCGAGGATTTCTTTGATACCTACTCACCGGTTGCCGAATGACAACAATCCGAAAGTGCTATTATCCTTAGTCGCTTCCCATGGTCTTCTTGTCCACCGGATGGATGTGAAGACGGCTTTCCTTAATGGAGAGTTAGAGGAAGAAATTTATATGGATCAGCCAGATGGATTTATAGTACAAGAACAAGAGGGCAAAGTATGCAGGTTACTTAAATCCTTGTACGGTTTAAAACAAGCACCCAAGCAGTGGCATGAGAAGTTCGATAAGACTTTAACATCTGCTGGGTTCACGGTGAATGAAGCCGACACTTGTGTGTACTATCGCTATGGTGGGGGTAAAGGAGTAATCCTATGCTTGTATGTTGACGACATACTGATTTTTGGGACCAGATCGATGAGATAAATGATGTAAAATCATTCTTATCCCAAAATTTTGACATGAAAGATTTGGGTGAAGCTGATGTGATCCTTAATATTAAATTGAGAAAGGGTGAGAATGGGATTACTCTTTTACAGTCCCATTATGTGGAGAAGGTATTGAGTCGCTTTGGCTATACGGATAGCAAGCCTTCTCCAACACCCTATGATCCTAGTTTGATACTTCGAAAGAACAAGAGGCTAGGAAAGGATCATCTGAGATACTCCCAAATTATCGGATCTCTAATGTATCTAGCTAGCGCAACTCGTCCTGATATCTCATTTGCTGTAAGCAAGTTGAGTAGATTCTCCTCTAATCCAGGAGATGATCATTGGCGTGGGATTGATCGAGTAATGCGCTACCTGAAGGGTACAACAAGTTATGGAATTCACTATTCGGGTACCCAGGTGTACTTGAGGGATATAGTGATTCAAATTGGATTTCAGATTCTGCTGAGAAATAAGGCCACCAAAGGCTATATATTTACATTGGGTGGTGGTGCTGTTTTTCATGGAGATCTAGTAAACGTACAATACTTACAAAATCTACCATGGAGGCAGAGCTCGCAGCTACGGATACGCCTTCTACAGAGTTTGAATGGTTAAGAGAACTATTGATGGACTTACCTGTGGTTGAAAAACCAATCCCTGCTATTCTTATAAATTGTGATAATCAAACAAAGTTATTACGAAAGTGAAGAATAGTCGATAATATGAAGTCCAACAAACATGTGAAGCGTAGGCTTAAGTCTGTCAGAAATTGAGAAGCTCCGAGTTATAGGCGTGGAGTATATAAACACAACTAAGAACCCGGCGGATCCCTTTACTAAGGGATTATCACGCATTGTGATTGACAATGCATCGAAGGAGATGGGGTTGAGACCCATGTGAGTTAACCTCAAGAGGTAACCCAACCTATGTGATCGGAGATCCCGTGAATTAGGACCTGGGAAGAACAAGCTGTCGGTTAGCGGGAGAGTACAATTCAAGTTACTCCCCACTCCGTTGGAGATGCAAATACTCTCATTTCTGTAAGGTAGGCCGACTTAGTCTTAATGTGTTCTAAGGCTTTATAGCAAGATACCGTCCCTACATGGGTATTTTTGTAAGAACACACCTATGTGAGCCCAACTGTTAGTCGCAGCTTTATAAGAATTGGGAATTCTTTAAGAAGCTCATGAAGTGAGATAGGAGTATGACTTATACGCCCACTTGCGGGGTAGGCAAATGGCGGCCTAGTATCGATCAAGACTTCAAGAGAAGCTTGTTCACACCAAACTGTCAATTCAAGGCTTAGTCCATTGTGCGGTTGTGGATGAGTCTATCTTGTTGCTCTAGGTGGATGTTCAACCTTAATCGGTCTCCACCGAATAGCCGGTATATTAACAATTTTTTTGGTACAGGAAGAATGATGCGTGCCTCTCGGGATCCGGTGGGGGATTGTTAGAAGATTTGGGCTTGGCCCAAATAATAATTCCAAATAAATCCCAAAGGCCCACTCACACATGCATGGTATGGTGGGGGACTTTAGTCCCACATTGCTAGTTCAAGGGGAGTGAGGCCAACTTAAATAGGTGAGCTACCTCCACTTATTTGAAGCTAGTGAGAGAGGAAAAGGAAGGCCCACACGCTCGCTGCTGCCTCGCCTCGCCTCGCCGGGCCGGGCCGGCGGGGGCGGGCGGCGCGGGCGCACGACATCGCGCGCGTGAATGGTCCGGCTCGGCCTTGCGGGTGCGCGGCTACCTTTTGCCACTGAATTTTTTGCATGCATGGAGAAAATTGCGCTGCCTTATTTTTGGCAAGCAATTATTCTCGCATTAATGGTGATTGCTCTGATTGACCGATTAGTTGATTAATAGAAGGACAATCACGTCGGTCTTTGATTGTGCGGCTAATTACTTACCTTATTAGCTGCAACGCTGCGTGTGTATATAATCTGGGGCGAGACGTCGTCCTCATACGAGAATTCATCTCTTCCCGTGCCACTTGTGCTTTGTCTTTGCCGCCGTTCTTCCCCATCCCGCCGTCGACGTGCCATCGCCGCCGGGAGAGCAGGCTCGAAGCCTACGCCCCTCGTGTCCCTGCACGGGGTAGGGGCCGTATAAGGTTTTTGGGAAGCGCCGCCGCGATCGCCGCTGGACGCCTACTTCCCTTCCGCCGCCGTTCTTTGATCTCCATCGCCGGTTCGCTTCATCGTCTTCGACAATCCCACCGTAAGGATGACTACTTTCTCCCCGTTCTTCGTTCTTGTATTCCTTCTGTTACTAGCACTAGGCGATATGATTTTGTCTCGAATCGTAGTGCTAGTGATCAATCGTTTTCTCATGAAACATGCTGTTGTTATTTTCCTAATTGTCGGAATTAATTTATGTATCACTAAATTGCTATTATTTCCAACAGGGGTTCATCGATATACCATAGATGGTTCTTATAATATGTACATTGCTCGGACATCATCGGGTGATGTGCTGCAAATCTTGAGGGCCACCAGTTGCCCAATTGAAGATTCAATAGAAACATACACGACTGATATTGAAATATGCAAGCTTGACTTTGACAAGCAAGCTCTCTTGGACGTGGACACCTTGAAAGATGATACTTTGTTTATCGGGCATAACTATTCCTACTGCCTGTCTACCAAGGATTACCCAAACCTTCTGCCTAACCATGTTTATTTCACTGACGATGATGAATATTCACTGATAGATGATCAAGATTATCGTCGAGATGTTGGAGTATATAATTTGGAGGATCACAGTGTGGTTGATATCGTCTGTCGGCAGCAATTGTTAAATTGGCCAGTTCCTATATGGATTACACCAAGCTTTACCAAGATCAACTTATAAGTGTGTGTATTCTTTCACATAAGTTTTATATTAATTTACCTCTTTATTTTTTCTTTGTAAATTTCTCGTGCTGATATGGGATTGCTTCTTTTTTCTTCTTCTTTCTTTTAGACTACATCATATTCATAGCCTCAGGCAGTGGAACAAAATGATAGCTGTTCAGTAATAAATACTTGCAGCAGTAGACTCTAGGATAAAAACTGTGTTTCTTCAAAGTTTAAGCTGCACTTTAGCAAAAACTATTTTCAACATTAGCAAAAGCTAGTCAAAGTGTAGGATCCCTTTTTGACCAGTTGATTTAGGGATCCGTAAACTGAAGAGTAAATTGTGCCCATCGTCATACAGGAACTTGTACGGTCGTATCACTTTAGTCCACAACTTGCAAAATGTATGGTCGTATCACTTTAGTCCACAACTTGCAAAATGTGTGGATTGATACATGAACTTAGCTCTTGAGACCAGACTCCAGTCTTAGTCGTTTCTTTGCTTGTTAGTTTCAGCTTCAATCTAGGACTATCAGTTTTGAGTGTCTCTAACCTGTTATTTCGCTCCCTCCGGATCTTAGCTGAGGGCTTCCATCTGGACCTTTAATTATCGGCAACTGCTTGGTTTCACCAATTCCCACAATGCATTTCAAACCCCAGGAGTATTATATTAGGCACACTGTCTGAAAAGCACTAGCAACAGGCACCCAACAACCAACCCATCAATCTAGAGACAAATATTTATGGCCATTTACAAGTTACTTTAACTATGTTATCTAAAATATTTTTCTAAACGAAAATTTTATTTAATGTATCAGTTTGCATGAATCAACTTGTTTTTGGTTATTAGAAAAAATTGATTGTACAGTAGCATCTCAAGGAACCAGCTGTAACTAATGAGAAATATACTAGTTTATTAATACTAATCCATATAAGGATCTCACCTTTGTGGTGTTAATGGATCCACCAATTTTGTTTATGGGGAAGTGTTGCAGTAGAACTAAAGTGAATAATGCCGTGGGACAATAATTTTGAACAAAAAGGCATGAGACAAAGGGGATCTTTTTAATCTAGTGGTGGATAATCTTTTTTCTTGAATATGCAGGAGGACTCCATACCATTGCATTAAGAGAACTAGGCCAAAATAGCCATACACAGTGCACACGTGTGCATGCACACACACCCACACCACTAGCCTGCAATCATCAGACAATACTTTCACATTTGCACCACAGACAGATATGTTATTACTATATAGCTGGACCAACTCCCAACTATTGGACTTGGGGCCTAGTTGCGACCACGACACCAAGTCCTTTTGCACCAGCTGCAAGCATCCAGAGTTCAGATTCCTCCCGTGCGCCAGTAGGAAGGTTCTGTCAACTCTAGGCGTGATCCCATTGAACGCAACATCATTCCTCGCTTTCGAAAGGGCTGATACCCCTAAAACAACAAAGGTGTTCAAACCATCCCACACACCATTGTTCTTTCGAGCATTTGTTTGCTCCACCATAAGAAGAAATTGTTACTATCCATTTGAGGGTGTGGCATCCGAAATCCCATAAAAATCTCCCTAGCTGATGCCAAAACTGCCGAGCGAAGAGACATGTCGAGAGTAGATGGTTAATCGCCTCATCTTCCTAGTCACAAAGTGGGCATTGATCTGAATGGGGAAGGACATGTTCCTGGCCTTGTTCAGATTGCAACTTTCTGCAGATTGCAACTTTCATTTGTATTTGCAATCCCAACTAGGCTTAAAAAAGATTCAACTCGTGATTTATAACTAAACTGTGTACTTTCATTTGTATTTGGCAAATATTGTCCAATTGTTTCATGGCCCAACTAGGCTTAAAAGATTCATCTCGTGATTTATAACTAAACTGTGTAATTATTTATTTTTTTTTTATATTTTTTTTTTAATGCTTTGTGAGGAGAGAGATTGTAAAGTCCATGCAAATGCGTCCAATCGGGCCCAACAAAAAAGATTGATGTGATGGAGAAAATTAGTTAAAAAAACTCTTTACTTGCGGGTACAAATTGTAGGTGAAAAAAACTTGGAAGTTGGAGAACAAGGCCCAAGTCCATCAAAAGTGGCAGTGATCTGAATGGGGAAGGCCACGGTGAGCTAGCCTGTCTGCTGTCCAGCAACGGTTGTGGGCCTTACATTTCCTTGGAGCCCAGGTTTCCCAAAATCAGATTACTAGAGCTTGTGGTGGATATGTTATGTTAGCTATATTCATTGCTAGAGCTAAATTAAGAGGATGATCAAATTAAGGGTTTGATTCCACATTTTGTAGGTGATAGCCTCTCAATTCTACATTATGTTGATGGTACAGTTCTCTTTATGGAACATGACACTGAATAGGCAAAAGATATGAAAATTATTTTGTGTGCCTTTGAATAGCTTTCAGGTTTAAAAATTAATTTTTATAAAAGCGAATTATTCTCTATGGAAAAGCAAAGGATTTTGTGATCAATACTCACAAATGTTTGGGTGTGGAACAAGTCATTATCCTTTCAAGTACCTAGGAATACCTATGAATCATAGAAAGCTCAATAAAAAGGATTGGAAAGTTGTCAAATAGGGCTTTCAAAAGAAACTATTTAGTTGGAAAGGAAAGCTTTTGTCTTAAGGGGGCCAATTAGTTTCGATAAACTCAGTTTTAAGTAGTCTTGCTATGTACATGATATCTATCTTTGAAGTGCCGAAAGGAATTTTTAAGAAGCTAGACTTTTATAGATCTAGTTTCTTTTGGCAAGGTGATAACCATAAAAAAAATATAGCTTGGCATAGTGGGAGATCCTTTGCTTACCAAGGGATCAAGGACCCTTAGGAATGACAAAGCTTGAACTGCAAGTCTTTATAGACTTCTTAATGAAGATTGGGTTTTGCAAGAACTACTTAGAAATTACTTGAAAAAATAGAAATCAGGAGACACTCATTTTTTTTTTGTCAGGCCATATAAAGGCCAAATATCAATTTCTAGAGTTTTTCGCCTTTGACCTTCACTCAGGTGAACAATTCAGTAAGGTTTTTGAGGATAAATGGTTTGGAAATACCACATTTAACGATCAATATTCATCTCTATATAATATTACAAGAAAGAAGCATATCATATTTGCATATGTTTTTGGCACTATACCACATAATGTTACTTTTCGCAAAGCATTAGTGGGGGATAAACTACTTAAATGGAATGATTTGGTTGCAAGAGTGGCATTCTTGCAACTCGATGATCAACATGATTCCATTAAATAAACTCACTGGTAGAGGGTTGTTTACCGTGCGATCAACAACATATAAAAGAATTATAAACCAAATGCTACACCTTTAAATAAAGCACTATGGAAGTTAAAAGTACCTCTAAAAATTAAGATATTTGTTTAGTTCATACCAAAGGCGGTAATAATCTTAACAAAAGACAATCTCTTAAAGAGAAATTAAAAGGGTCACAAGAAGTGTTGTTTTTGTAACGGCATTGAAACCATCCAACATTGTTGTTTGAGAGTCATGTAACACGGTTTGTTTGGAGGATTGTTTACGTAGCTTTTGGCTTGTCACCTTCAATGCATATGACTAATTTTTTTCCATACGTGGTTAAACAAACTGAACCATGCAAAACAGTGGTCTCAAAATCAAGTAGGGACGAGTGCAATATTTTGGTCTATATGGTTGACGAGAATGATGTAGTTTTTTGATAGAAAAATGTCATTCTTATTTGCAGGTTATTTTAGGGTGATCTTTTGGATACGTCTTTGATCCACTCTTCAGAAGGATGATGACCAATCTAGTTTGAAGTTAGTATGTTGATTTTTGGAGACTATACAACAACGGAAACTTTTGCAAAAAAAAAAAAAATGAATGTCTTTCTAAATGCTTAGTGCTTAGCTTGTCGTTTGGCTCTTTTACATCATTTGCTTCAATTGCTTTTTGAGAGCTTTTGTTCAGCTGGAGTTTGAACTTTGTAACAATGAATGACCATGTGCAAAACTGTTGTTGAGACCAGAATAAAAATTCCTTTTTCTAAAAAAATATAACATCTATACATAGTGAACAAACTAATTAAAGAATTACTTTGGCGTGATTGGTTACCCCGATGGGATGCAGTTTAGTTCTGTTTGGTTCTATGTCTCGCACTGTTTGCTTGTTTTTTTTTTTTTCCATTTCTTTCCCCTTGTCCATCCCACACGCCTCGGTCATCTCGATTTGGCCTTCCCTCTAGAACCAAGATGGTTTGATTCACGCATGGTGCGGATGGCCATGTGTCAGACACCAAAAACTCTCTAATGTATGCATACAACCAAACACGATCTCGTCTGTACTGGAGAAACAATGAGACAACCAAACACAACCACCTGCATGAGCTCGGCCCGACTTCCTTGGTCCTGCATATGGGTGAGAGCGCACTGGTGTCGATACAAGGGCCCTTGTTCCTGTGTTTTTTTTTTTTTTTTTTTAGAAAGAACATGGAGACCAGAGCATGTAGCTGGAAATGTTGGAATACAAGTACAAACAAAGGAATGCAGAGTTTCAGACGGACGGTCCTGGAGCTGGAGGAGAAGGCAAGGCGCTTCCGAGGCGACGCGTTCGTCGCCGCGCGCCGGCCCGGCCCGCTCCCGTCCAAACGCCAAGCCTCAGTTCTTTCACCTCATGTCGTCAGCTCACCATCTATCCTCCCTTGCTCAGTCCGATTGACGCCGAGCCCGATGCCGATTAACAACCAACTAATCTCCAATTAAACCTTTTAACCACCTTGTTGCTTGGCTGATTAGCTGGAGTGTGTCACTACATCCAGAGTTGCCTATTCTGGCAGCGGCACCACAGCATGCTACAATACCACTCCTAATCTGTCGTCAATCCATGGCACCATCTATGCCTCTAGATTACAGCTAAACTAGTCGAATTAATTACGAATGTTAAACAGAGCTGTTCCACATATTTGCATCGGCGCAGCTGGACGATCGAGCTCATCACCAGCTTCACTTCACACACGCATACATACAGAGATAAAGCCAACGGACGAGGACGTACAATACGAACCAGAGGAGTAGGTATAAGAAGGCTCCTCTCATTTCCCGCCATTTTTACACACCTCCGATCCCTACCGCGTCCGCCAGCGCCACCGATTCCTCCGTCGCCGGCCGCTGCTGAACTCTTCTAGGCTGCCTCCAAACCTCCGTCCCCTCTATTGACGGCGCGTGTGTTCTTGCCCTTGCTGCCTTACTCCAAGTTCCGAATTCCGGGTGCCTTGCTTTCCAGGAAGCTGCTGATCTCGCAGCGGCGGCGCCGGCGATGATCGGCGGTGCCCGCGTGGCGGTCCCGTTCGTGGTGGTTGTTACGTTGCTCGCCGCCGCTGCTGCCTGGGCTCGATGCGCAGGATCTGGCGGCGGACCGCGCGGCGCTGCTGGCGCTGCGGAGCGCGCTGGACAGCGGGAACCTCCTCCCGTGGAACACCGCGGCGCAGTCGCCGTGCCTATGGCGCGGCGTCGTGTGCAGCAACGACACCCAGCCCCGCGTCATCGAGCTGCGGCTACCCGGGAAGCGGCTGATCGGGACGATCCCACCAGGCACGGTCGGGAACCTCACCGCGCTGCAGACGCTGTCGCTCCGGCACAACGGCATCACGGGGGGCATCCCGGCCGACATCGGCAACTGCGGCCAGCTGACCGTGCTGAACCTGACCAACAACCAGTTCACCGGCGCCGTGCCGGAGGGCTTCTTCTCGCTCGCGGTGCTCACGAAGGCCGACCTCTCGCGGAACCGCCTCACGGGGGGCGTGTCGCAGGAGTTCAACAGGCTCAAGCAGCTGGACACGCTGCTCCTCGACAGCAACGACCTCGCCGGCGAGCTTCCGCCGGGCCTCTACCTTCCCAGCCTCACGCGCTTCAACGTGTCGTTCAACACGCAGCTCACTGGCCCCGTGCCAGCGTCGCTCGCCAGGATGCCGGCGAGCGCGTTCAGCGGCACGGCGCTCTGCGACGGGCCCCTCCCAGCGTGCGCCAACTCCGCGCCCCCGGCGCCTCCGCCGGCTGCGGGTGGCGGAAAGAAGAAGAAGCTGTCCCGTTGGGCAGTCGTCGGCATCGTCGCCGGCGCCGCGCTCGTTATCCTGCTAATCATCGGGCTCGTCGCCTGCCTCCGCCGACGCCAGGCCGCGGCGGCGGCGGCGGCGGGGAGGCCCACGGGTGCTGCGGCGGCCAACGTGCGCCAGGCCACCGCGCCTGTAACGGTGACCTTGGCGAGGACGGACAGGAACGCCGTGAAGCAGTCGCACGCCCCGCCGCTCGCGCCGGCGATGATCAGCGAGGGCAAGAAGCTCGTCTTCCTGGGGGCCGCGCCGGAGAGGCCATACGACCTGGAGACGCTTCTGCGGGCGTCCGCCGAGGTGCTCGGCAAGGGCCCGCTCGGCACCACGTACCGCGCCACGCTCGACGGCGGCGAGCCCGTCCTCGCCGTCAAGCGGCTCCGCGAGGTGCACCTCTCCGAGGACGAGTTCCGCAACCAGGCCACCGCGCTCGGTGCGCTCCATCACCACAACCTGACCCGCCTGCGCGCCTACTTCTACAGCAAGGAGGAGAAGCTCCTCGTCTACGACTTCGTCGGCGCCGGCAGCCTCTCTGCCCTCCTGCACGGTGCGTGCCTTGCCGCCATTCCCTGAACCGCTTGTCTTCTCCTCTTGTCCTATGGGATGTTCACGTTCTTTTGCTTGCCTCGCAGACGGAGGCGCGGAGGGCCGTGCGCGGCTGGACTTCACGGCACGCGCGCGCATCGCGCTGGCGGCGGCGCGCGGCGTGGCGTTCATCCACCACGCCGGCGCCAGGTCGTCGCACGGCAACATCAAGTCATCCAACGTCGTCGTCACCGCCACGCGCGACGGCGCCTACGTCTCCGACTACGGCATCGCGAAGCTCACCGGTGCGGCGGCGCTGCCGACGAGGCGGGGCGCCGGGTACCTCGCTCCGGAGGTGACCGACGCCCGCAGCGTGCCGCAGAGCGCCGACGTGTACAGCTTCGGGGTGGTGGTGCTGGAGCTGCTCAGCGGGCGCGCCCCCCCATGCACGCGCTGCCGGAAGGCGCCGACGGCGTGGACCTGCCGCGGTGGGTGCGGTCCGTGGTGCAGGAGGAGTGGACGTCCGAGGTGTTCGACGCCGCCATCGCCAACGAGCCGCACGTCGAGGAGGAGATGATCCGGCTGCTGCAGCTCGGCATGGAGTGCACCGAGCAGCGCCCCGACAGGCGACCAACCATGGCCCAGGTGGAGGCGAGGATCGAGCGCATCGTCGAGGACGCCTGCCGGAAAGCCGATTACAGCAGCACGGACGGCAGCCGGAGCGTTTCGGCGTGATCGGCCGGCGGGCTTCGTCCCCAGCTACTCTCTTTCATTCAATTTTCATTTGAGGCACACCTGCTTAGACTTGATTTGTTCAGGTTTTATCTTCTTGGCTGCGGATTCTGCAGTGGCATAAGCTCACACACTGCTTCTTGTGACATTCTTCTCCTTTTCATTAAGCATTAATAATTTTCTTGGTGAATGCAATAAAGCTGCTAATGCGATATTGAATCAAGTTTGAGAGCCAACACAAGTACTCCGTAAATTAACATGTGTATAAAAAGCTTCATGGTATGAGTGCAGTGCAGGCTTCACAGACAGCACTGCAGCTGTTAATCTGGCTGAATGTTTTGGATTCTGACTTTCAAACGGAAGTTAGAAACATATGGATTCCTGGTATAAAAGCTAGCTACAACTCCTCTACTTGGATAGAAAACCCACATGGGCAGCGTTTCGTCCTCACAAAGGTCTCCTCATCAAAGCTCTGGTCTTCCTCTGGAAATTCATGCTCATGGTCATCATCTGTCTGCAGTTTGCGGTCATGATCTGTCTGCAGTTTGCTTGAACTAGGCTCCCTTTCTGAGGATCGACTGCTGCGAGTGCTTTTATGGACATTATCATTTTCAGGCAGCTCTTCCTTACCAAGCCCGTGTGAAGGTGTTTTGTACGAGTCCTTCAACCTCTGTCTTGTTACGATGGAGCAGAGTAGCTGATACCATCTGGAGAGTGCCTGAGCCTCCTCCTGCTTCCTCTCCTCAGCTCTTCTCCGCTCCTCTTCTTCTGCATATGCCTAGTGGGTATGAAAGCATTAGTATCGTATCAGTTTTAGAACTGAGCTGACTGGCAGTGTATGGTTTGAAGTATGATGGTGATGAGGGAAAGGGACACTTAGCTTGTTTTGGACACAAACACAAGGCATTTATGCATTGCCCATCAGTATCACAAAGACCCCCTAAATTACTAGGCTTCATATTCACAGTAACAGTAACTTCTCAGATTTCTTTTTTTTTTTCAATTGTTTAAATAACTTCACCTTCTAATAAGATGCATCACTAAATCACACAATAAATCAGGTAAATAATGATAACAGCATGATGAAAGGTTTCAAATATTGAAAAAATATTCTCCCATCAAAACATACCTCCAGGATAGCACTTCTGAATTCAGTACAGACAACAATCCCATCAAAAACTGGGAGGCACCGACCACTGCGATAATCAAATCCGACCATAGCAGGTGCATAGTCAATGCCAAGTCTCTTTGCAACCTGGAATAATCTTGGTAACCTCAAGTGTAAAGTACCAGGCGGAAGGCACTTCTCTGACCATACATCAACTTGGCCTCGTTCATTCTTGAGGACATTTTAGCATGAATCAGTATGGAACACCAGACAGTGAAAGACCAAAAGGATCCAAATGGCAAGTCATTGTAAAAACGAGTTAAAAATACCTTTGGCACAACACCATTTACAGCATGAGGAAGTTGCAGAGGTTCCAGTTGCCATTCACCATATAGTTCCAAGGTTGGTTTAAGACCATCTTCGTTACCACTTGATTGAACTGACTGAGCATTGAAAGTCCTCTTTGGACGTGTAACAACCTAAAGGGGGCATTAAATCAGCATCAAAACTAGAACTAGGTAAACTAAAAGTGCTTCTATTATCAACCTTTGCAGGCGACTCGTTTTCTCGGACTTGCAGGCCCTCCCGCAACCATCCATGTCTTGACTGTAGTGTTTGAACACAAGATCTTGGATAAACAGGATGTCCTTTACAGAATCCAAGAACAGGACCTTTGGGATGAAGAATTTGGTTCTTGTGAAGCCACCTCTCGAGAGCATATAGGTGATGGTCCTTGTAGGCCTAAACAATCATATAGTTTACCAATCCAACCAACAGGAAATTTTGCCGGAAGCAAAAGGAGGGGTAGCAATAGCTCAGATTAACTTATCTTAAATCTCACAAGTGATATACCTGTTGACTGGTAGGAAGAGGCTCTGTTAGGGCTCTGGTTTGAAGTTCCATGTCTTCATAGTTGTTTGTTGCTGCCAGTTCCATCTGTTTTAGTGGTGCCAAAACACTATCCCACCACTCTGAATTCACTCGGCCTTGTGCAATTCTGTGCCACTGCAAGCAATACCTGGGAACATGTGGAAGACAGTTCAGAAACCTTTTTTTTTTTTTTTTTTTTTTTGAAACTTCCATTTCCAGAGTTATTACTTGAGTACGATTTCTGCTGAGCACAGCATAAACTATCGATTACTTGGTAAACTGTTGATACTTGGTACTTTTAGTGTTTTATAAAATAACCCAGTGCTCCAGGGTAGTTTAGACCAGACCCACATTTGAATTAGTGTGTATTTCAGTAATAATGGTTCAGCGTTTTTACTCATAAGTAGTTCTGCTATGATTGACTTGTCTGTCAAACAACATAATATGGTGCAATGTTAGTATGTCACTCTTGTGAGCACATGGCACAAACTTAGAAATCATGCAAAAGGCGCAGACCTTCTGGTTACATCCTTGGCTCCATTTCCAGCAAAAGCAACAACATATCTTAAAGGCTTCTTGCAAACAGCAGAAGCAGCTTCTACTTTTCGTTCAGCATCAATGAGATCATTCACAACATCAACATGCACCCAACTTCCTGTTGATGCTTGCCCGCCGCAGTATACCTCAGCCCAAAATAATGGAGCTCCAGCACTTCTTGACCAAATTGCACTTGAGCTGGATAAAGCTTCCGCATTTTGACGCAATTTCTTCAATGGTGGACTAGAATCTTGTAAGCTAACAGTCGATTGACTCATGTCAGTAGCTAGTTTATTATTTTGGGTTTCGGCCGCAGTAGCTGAAAGAGCCATTTGCAGTTGCAACTCGAATTCCACGTCCCCTTTCCTTTTTGAGTACTTCAGCATTACTACTGGAAGGAAATTGGTCGCTGGCTGATTTATCTTTTGATGTTGAAGCACAGCTACTTTCATGATCTGATTTTATGCTTGACAAGGTTTTAGATAAACTCCTCTTGCATGCTGAGGTCTGTTTCGATTTTCCAAGATCACCTCTTTGTTGGTTCATGCTGACACTACCTTGAGAATTATCTTTCAGTGGAGCAGGAGAATTAATCACATTATCAGCAGCAAAAGGAAAACTGCATGGTAGTGCCCTAGTACAAAGCCTAGATGCATCTTGACTGAATGTTCCCTTCGCTTTTGTATCAGGCTTGAGTCCAGCAACATGCAGATTTGTAACAAACCTACAAGGGAACATATGCTGAGTGACAATTCAATGATTTTGCAAAGAAAAGTAGCATACTATATCCAAATCCATTTTCTTAGTGACATGATCACGTTTACTTCACAAGACAGATGGCATCGTGCCAAAAATTAAAACAGTTGCTTTAGAAAATTATATTAAAAAAATTCAGAGCTACATATCTTAGTGAATAATAATCCCTAATTTGTGTGACTGCCACTTACATCCATTTATCATGGCCCTACCTTTGTTTTTCCCCCAAACAGATTGGCAAATCCAGTCTACTGTAAGAAAATAACAAACTTTACATATCACAGCTAATGTCTAATTTCATTATCATCTTCATGGGATGCCAAAGCAAACAACATTGAATAAGAACTAATAGGCCAGCAAAAATGATGTATTGCTCTTCTATGCACACAGTTAAGATATGCCAAAACTCATTACATAACTAGCTAGGCAGCAAAATAAATACCTAGCTGTTAAGTTGAGTGCCCTGAATAATGCCACAGAGAGTGCACAAACCTGCATAGCAGACAATTTAAGTGATAGCTTCATAAATAGACAGCTTCATAAACAATGGTGCAAAATACTGTAAGAAAAAATGAAAATACAGACAGTGGATTTATTCAACAAAGCACAGGTTTTAATACCTCTTCAGCAGTCCCTACATGGTCTTGAATAGTGAAAGCCAAATTTGATTCAAAAGATCCCCTGTTAGCGGATTGTGCAGTTACACAAAAAGTACGATGGAACTGCAAGTACAGTACATTCAACTTAAGAAAACTAACATTTAAAAACTTCATTTTCATGAAATATCAAATATTTAAATGTATAAAACAGAAAAGTGTCTTACCCAGCTCACAAGACTACGTAGGTTAACAGCTTTCAGGTTTGGAACATCAGCAAGACTCCATAATAAGTGGTATGGTACAAGAGAAAGAATTGAGGCCTGCAAATAACATTAGAAACAAAAAAAAAGCAATGTTTAGTGTAAGTTGATACCATGTAAGTTGGATTAGGCACTAGGAATAATAGATTGATTATGGAGGATATGATGTTAGACATATATAGGCAAGGATGACCTATGGTTTATAGAAGTAGAATCAATCAACGGTGATCCTTGCCTAATTGAGATCAATCTATCTATCCTAACCATATGAGCGCTAGGATCAACAGGGGAGCACAGGACCAGCAAGAGGAACCAAGCGGCAGTCCTAGAGGCTGCCATACCCCTTTGTCTAACATTTATCTTGAAAGACACTCATAGCTCTAGTAATTCCATAAATTTATATCAAATTTCATTGTTTTCGAACTCTGGCAATAGAATATGGATTATATAGGATAAACAAATTATGAAAAGATGATAACAATACCACTACGCACCTGAATAAGAGTATCATTGCAGGCCTTGTCAACTACTCTACCCCTTGCTATTAGGCAAAGCAAATGGACCTTGTGAACAAGTTCAGCCAACTCCTGAGTAAGTCAGAACATAGAAGTAGTCGGTAATGAAGTACTAGGAGCTCCCTTCATTTCTTTTCTGGCGTATAACTCTCAATGAGAATTTAAATGTCATGACATTGTGAAAACCGATTAGAAGATTAGAGTTCAAATTCGTGTGACATCCATTTCTGATACCTTCCTTGATTAACAGATCCTAATAGTCATTAAAAAAAGTTAACCTTTTCCTCAGCAGAGGGCCTCCGAACACTCTTCTTGTTAGTGGAAGAAGGTACGTCATTGAACTCAACAGTGATGGTCTCTCTGAGCTCATCGGAATGCTCAATGTGCTCCACGTGCCCCTCTTCCCAGTCCATTTCAGCTGCATCGTTGTTGTCAAGGGATTCCGTTTTTTCCTCCAAATTGTTCTTTTCACAGCTCCCCGCACTGCATGTTTCAACAATGGAATTATCTTTCGACTCAGTCTTGGGTCTACCTTTTCTGCGTGCATTCCCCAGTGGTGATGCTGTTTCCACCTGAAGAGCAGGATGTAAGTAAATCACATCACTGGACAAATAAACCTGCTTTGCATTTACATTAACCTCCTTATCAAAGGATACATTTTGCGTCCTACTTTTTTGGGTGAAAAGAGGCATTTTGCATCCTACCATTGTACAGTCATCACATACATTTATTTAATTTTACCTAACATATTCAGAAAGCACTATAGTACTTGAGTTTGCTTTTGGATAAATTCGCTTGGCAGCCTTAACCACAGTGTATTGTTCAACAAAACTGAATGCTTCAACAAATAAAGGCATGCCATTTTAACAAATTTCCAAGTGAAGTCTCAATTCGTTTGACCTGAACAAGTGCTCTGTGCCACGAATCCAAATCCGCGTTACAACAGTGCAACTCAAACTGAACGAATCCCCCCTATGCCTAAGTTTGATTAACTATGGGGCACCACACCAGATAAAAGACCTCACCTTGGTGGCAGGTGATTTCCCTTTCGCGGCAGGCGAAGCCCTCCGGCGACCCGCAACCTCCGCGCTCGGTCCTGCACAAGGAAGCGGGAACCGTGAGCGGAAGCAAGCAGAGCAAAGAAAGAGCAATGAGAGCACGGGAAAGGGAAAAGGGGTTTGTTTGGCGAGGGCAGAGAACGAACCGGCAGCGGGCGGCGGGTTGCCCCCGCTGGCGGACTGGCTCCTCGTCGTCCGCCGCATTACTAGGCGCCTGGAGCTCGTTCCCTCGCTGCGATTCTTTGTAGGGGGCAAAGAAGTTGCCGGAGGAAGGAAATGAAGGCGGGGTCGGCCGGCGGCCGTTAGGTTTTAGAGCGACGGAGCCGCAGCGGGTGCGACAGGTCGGGTTTCGCGCGCCGCGAGGTCAGGGCGTCAGGCAACTCGCCCTCGACGGTGCCGAGGAGGGTGGGACCAGCCGACCAGGGACCCCTGATTCACTCCTGTGGGAAAGGAAAAACACCCTGGTCGTTCCCCTCAAATTTGAGAGGCTCAGTTTCTAATCCCTGTGGTGGCGTTTGGGAAGTGGGAGGGGTGGGTATGGGATACGAGGAGATAGTTCAACTCTAACCCATGTTTGAATAGTGGGAAGGGGATAAACTGTAGCGGTGGGTAAGGGAAATCACCAGGTTATCTCATCCCACCGAGGAGGGTGGGTTATGATGGGAAACGGCGGCGACGAAGAAGTGGTGCGGATGGCTGAGAAGCACGACGGCCCGAGAACGAAGAGACACACGATGGAGGAGACGAGCGTGGAGATGAAGCTGATTTCCCGTGCGTGGAGATGGGGACGACGCCGCGGACTCATGGCTCTCGCCTCGCCCTCGCTCTTGTGCTGCCGCCACCCTCGCCTCCCGTGCCGCCGTCGCCACCGAGACCTGCATCCTCCCGGGCGCTCGCTGCCTCCGCCGCAGGGGCGGGTTCCCAGTATCGCTTGAGCGAGATGATTCAAAGGAGAAACAAGAAGCCTCGAGAAACAAGAAGCCGCCCACGACTCGCGTTGGAGCAGAGATAGTGTGCGTGCAGAGGATAAGGATGTTTTGTTTTGATTTTTTTATTTAATATTACATGGGTCCCACACCCTAACCCTTTCCCAAACCAAATAATCCAAACATGGGTTACGAAAAAAATACCAGCATCTCTTTCCCTAACCCAGCTCATATTATCCCATTTTCGTATCCCTATCCCATACCCATGCGTATCCAAACGCCACCTGTGTTCTAGGGGCCATGTCGATGGTCCTCAAAATCAACTGCGTTAGTTTTTTCACCCACCCGACTTAAGGGTCAGTTTGATACCGGAGCTAATCACTAGATTTGTCTAAATTAGTTCTAGTGCATCTAGCTAGAAGGACTAATAGTTAGGCTAACTTTTAAAAAAAAAAAGTTTTGAACTAGTTGTGAGGTTTAGTGTCATTTATGTCGTTTGATTTGCAAAGATGTCATGAACAATATTGTGAAAGACTGACATTACATTCTGACCAAAATTTTATTTTAATTTAAATATGAATATTCACAAAGCCGCAAATACAATTACATTTACAAAATGCTATTAGAGATTATTATAGGGAGGATAAAACATAAATAGCATCATTAACTAGCTAATTAAGAGGTGAAGGAGGACGCATAAGAATGTTTGGGGTGAAGGAGGCAGGCAGACCTAACTATACTCTTCACGCGGAGGGGTCAAAGCTCAAACAAAGAAAACAATAAAAAGAGCAAGGTAAACAATAGAGAAGAATCTATGGGCTTGCTTGGTTGGGATCTAAAATTTACCAAACCAAAACTAGGACAAGCTAAAACTAGGGTATGCCAAATCATGGTTGCCAAAACCTTGGCAAGAATTTTGGTATAGCACTTGGTTGGTCGCCAAAATAAAAGCTTGCCAAATTTTTCTTTTATATGTAGTTTAAGAACATTATAGAGACTTGCCAAAACTTTGGTATGCCATGGTTTTGGTTTGGCAATGAGCCAATTGATGACCATAAATTTGGCATGCCATGATTTTGGTTTGGTAAAAATTGGATGCCAACCAAGCAGACCCTATAACTCCTATAATCCTAAACCCCCACTAACTAATTCTCTGGCTTCTGATTGGTCGATACTTCAAAAGTGATGTCAACTGACATCATCAAAGGAGTTACCTCCACTAAGGCTCATTTATCTTCCACTAGCTTTTTCTTGTGAAATAGAAAAAAGTCGTAGCACCTAAATCAAGTATCGTAATTAAAATACAATTGCATCATGGTATTCCTCGCAATAAACTCTTCAAAACAAGACCATACATGGATATATTTTAACTATTTCTAAGCTAGAATCCGTTTGTAAGAAAACCTAGCAAAATTACATATCACATGGACTACATTTGATCCTCTGAAACAAACATAATTTTATGAAGGAAAACTCCTAAATTTTAGGAGGGGGATGACCCTCAGGTATAGTAGGGGTGGAGGTTCGGGTAGATGAGATTTGGGTGATGGTCAGTTCAAATAATCTAGACCATGTATATTAATGGATACAACCTCCGCAATTGACCTACTACATCCATATATATGTATCTACTAATTTATAGTTTTGACCATTATAAACTCCTTACATTTCTACTTTATACTCGCAGCAACGCGCGGGGCATCCTACTAGTGTATGTAGGTCTAAGATGACATGCAGGACCTACTGATAACGTTTGTTAATGGTGTCAAATAACATTTTGCCATTCAGTTGTTTTATATTATTTTAATAATTTATAAACTTTTTAGATGAATAATTTATAAAATTATGATGGCGGGACTACAGTTGATTACAAATGTATCAGTATAAATATATAGTATAATTATAATAAATTAAAAGTTGTTGGCTAATTATTGATAAATATTGTGAGGTTTAAATCTTGACATACCTGCGTGTCTTTTAAACTCGACTAGAGGGAGTAAGCATGTAGGGGACAAGTAGGTAGTATTTCTATGAATGTGTACATGGTACGCTCATATCTTATGATATTATATTATACTTTCTCCATCCTAAATTATAAGACGTTTGACTTTTTTATCTCAAATTTAACCACTTATTTTATTTAAAAGATTTATATAAAAATAGTTAAATTTAAGTTATACTTGAAGAATAAAGCAAGCCACGACAAAATAAATGATATTTTGTAATTTTTTTTAATAAGACGATGGTCAAACTTGGTGTTAAAAAAGTCAAATATCTTATACATGGGAATGGATGAGGTAATATTTGTCATGTGGTCTAATGCATGAAGCGCATCTGGTGTAGTGGTATCATAGTACCCTCCCACGGTACTGACCGGGGTTCGATTCCCCGGATGCGCAGAGGCTTGTAAATTTTTTTTGTCTGCCGTTTCTTTTTGTCTGTTTTGGCTTTTGGAGCATTGCTCCCTCTTCATTCAACAACCACCTTGTCTGCCATTTCTTTTGTCTGTTTTGGCTTTTGGAGCATTGCTTCCTCTTCATTCAACTACCGGCCCTCTTCTGTTTTTTAAAATCGTTTCTGTTTTTAATAATCAACCAACAATCAGCGTTAGTACGTTGCACTTTACCAACTCAAAATTTCCTGATGAAATCGAATTCCAGTGCTTTGTACTGCTTCACCAATCACCACCCTAACCCAACCCACCTGCTCCAAGAAAGGCCATGAAAACCTATGGAAACCTATAAAAAAAAAAGGATAGGCCATGGAAATGCATTGTGATCAACCATTCAATACTCCATTTGTTATTATAAGTGATTTTCAATTTTCTAAATCTAGAGTATATGTAGGGGCATAGATGTCTACAAAAGTCAAAACAATCTATAATTTGAAACGGAGTACACACAATTACTACAAATATATGAATTCAAACGACGGTATGTGTAGTACTATTTCTATATCCCGTTCTTGGTAGCCTCTCCTCTCCCGAGGTAGA
This sequence comes from Chrysopogon serrulatus, assembly GCA_015844335.1. Classification (NCBI taxonomy): domain Eukaryota; kingdom Viridiplantae; phylum Streptophyta; class Magnoliopsida; order Poales; family Poaceae; genus Chrysopogon; species Chrysopogon serrulatus. Next base: position 103,597 of record JADLZL010004950.1, on the reverse strand, counting down.
ACTAGCCAACTCGAACCACATGATACGAGACCACCAAGTTAACAGAATACCAAATCAGATCCTAAGCTGTTTTTTTTTTTCAGTCAGCAGGTCCATCGCCAGCTGTTACATCAAAATGAAAACACCCACAATGCTCTGTCGCGGTAGGACATGAGGCCGTAAGTGAACAAACTCTTATCCCGCTCTGCATTATTCCCAGACCAGGCCATTCTTTTGCACATAGCATAGCACATGACAGAAGAGGAGCTGTACAACTGATACTAATTTCTTATTCCTTTTGCAAAGAGAGATCCTAATCTCGCAACAATGAGGGCAACGATCCAGCTGAAGAACCAGGATGTACATAAACAGGAGGTAATGTATTGAAAAGGTAAGATCTTGTGCTGGTGCTTCTAATCTGTAGAGAATGCTCCCTCACAGTACCTGGGAGAAGGATGGAAACATGAATAAGGACTTTTTATGATGAGAATAAAGCCTGTGTAATTCTACGAAAGCATTCAGAGGCATCTGTGACATAATGCTTCATCAAGATTCAAAGCCAAAATAATCACATCTGAATGTTTCCAATTAATGGTTACCACAAAGTCGTCTCCACATGTAGCAGGCATAGATTGTTCAAGTTAATGATGAATGGATACCACAAACATGAAACGGGAATTAGCCAACACAAAGCAAAGCTAAGTTACCTGTTGCTGAATTTTTCTACAGCCGTGGATGCATAAAGAAGTGTCTCACCACCCTTCTCTAAAGCCATGTAAACCTCCCTTCCTCGACTAATTTTAGCAATAACCCATGCATTATTTTTTGTTCTGATGCATGCTTCGAAATCCTTATCATGACAAGGGTCACCTCTCTTGTATCTTGACTTCTCTAGATCTACTTCTTGTCTTAGCATATTGAGGGCAAGTAGAGAATCCTGCACAGTTCCATCATATTAGACAAGTGAAAAGGACAACACAAGCTAGAAAAAACTGTAGAATAATATGAACCTAAGAACTAATAGCCTACAAAAACATATTGTCCATACGATTTGTAATGCACTGGAGTGATATATGTTTCTTGAAAGAATGAATGGCACTATGGCAGAAAGAACAAAATCTTAAAATATACTCAATACAGAAAATCATACCTTCGCCAGGGTGGTGACTTTCCCAGGTGGGGAGGCTCTTGATACTCTTCTCTCCGGATCAAAGAGCAAATAACGATATCCACTAACATGATAAGCATTTTCTCCTCCCCATCCCCGTGTCAATTTCTGCTCAACAGTGACAATCTTCTGTGATGCCTGCAATAATGATCAAATTATTGGGCATGTGTTCAGAGCCATATTCTTCATACCAAATTACACCATAACCATATATAGGGCATTAGTATCTTGTTTTGCATTTAACAGCATATTTTAGCTCAACAGTGCATCTGGAAATCCAGAAAAAAGATGTAATCAGAATTACTCACATTTTCAAGCATCTGCTTCTTCACATGAGTAATACCCTCTTCTCCATTTATCAGTGAGGAAGCAGGAACCAGCAGTAGGATAGTGAGACTCTTGTGCTGATAAATGCATAGGTACATGCGTTCCTCTGCTTGCTGGAACCATAGTATGGGAGTCAAGGGTGCACCACGAGCTTCTGTAGCTGCGAAATCAGCAGTAACAAAGCCGTCCTTTCCCTTTGACAATTTCTCACGCAGGAGAGGCCTGAAATTATGACGGATCTGATTTTGTCCACCAGGAGAAGTATCACGAGATCGACTATGGTACCTTTCTCCTGCAGTTGTTCCATTTGATGAACTTGATGTTGGGCCAGCACTAATAGAAGTTCCTTTTCGCAAATAGGACCAAGAACTTGCATTGGAATATAAAGCACGCGGAGTTAACCTCAGAACAGCATACGTATATAGGTTTAAAGTATCATCCTGCAGAAAAACAAGCTTAAAGTCCGAAATGACAAGCAAATCACATGCTTGTAAGCTAGCTGAGTGCCAATCAAATAGAATTCCAACTGAATTAGGGATAACAGGAGACCATACCGGGGGCAGTGTCGTTGACACCAAGAGGTCTTCAAATAGTATGAGTGATTGGCAGGTGACATTTCCAAGACATGATCCAAGTACTGTGGTGAGTGACTGAAACACTAATACTTCAATGGTTGGAATAAAAGAAATACTAATACTTCAATGGTTGGAATAAATAAATAAAATAAATCTATGTAACTATTGAAACTTGTGATCATATGATTCTAAATGGTATTTGCAAATATGGCACCTGCATAGATGACTGGAGGCTAGTTTGAAATTTGTAAAATGGTGATTGATTGGTTCTGAAAGATTTTTCCTCAGAAAGCAAACTCTACTTATAACCACTACCAATCTTTGTACAGTAACCCCAACCATGCAATTAAAACAACTCTTCCTAAGGCAAATATTAATGCACACAGAAAATGAATATGACAATGGAAACCCTTCCCATGTTAACATAACAGCCAAGAAGGCTCGTGTAATCCAAATCCATATTAGATAAACTATGAAGTATGAATAGAACCAAGACGTATTTTTTCCTTTGGAAACCAGAAAGGAACAAGAAACAAGAACAGTTTCAGGAAAGGAACTAATTTACACTGAGTTAATCAAAGTTAGGCCCTGCCTGTTTGGATCCTATGGTCTAAAGTTTAGTTAGCTAAAGTTAAGGACTAAAACTTTAGACTACTTTAGCTCACTTATGTGGTCTAAAGTTTTTGTGAGGTTGGCTAAACTTTAGACAGCACTTTAGATCCTGTTTGGGGAGCCTCAAGAGCTAAAGTGGTCTAAAGTTTAGTCAATAAGCTTTAGACCATGGGATCCAAACCGAGCCTCATGAACCCTTCAAGGTATCCAATTCCTTGCAAAGTAGCATGGTACCACAACATTGGAAAAACTAAAAAAAATGTTGTTCAGCTGGTACTGAACCATCTTAGTATGACAATCAGGATCAGTTTACAGCAGAGGTTAACAAACCTTACTAGTTACTACAACTCTGGACAAGATGTGAACAGCAATTTGCGTATAAGGATGATAACATGGAAATGATTTTAATTAATTAGGGGAGTAAAAGAAGACTGTCATTTGTTTTTTTAAAAGAAAACTAATAATATAAGCAGCGCAGCTTACCTGAACCTCAAGTGCCACTTCTCGTGATACTGTAAGCATTTGGACTGTTCCCCTCTCCTTTAGGCTGTCACGGTAGGTTGGAAATTGTAACTTTTTACCAACATTAAAATCTGTTCTCAAGCATAAAACAAAACATATAAATGACGTGATATTACTGAAATATTCACAAACAGCATATGTTGCCAAAAATAGCAACATGAATATGTTTATGACAGCCGCAAGTAAATTTAACTAAACCCACCACTCAAATAATCTGTGAGAAATGTGCGGAGGTGACCACGAGCAAGTTCTGCACTGGGTTGTCTGTCAAGTAAAGTTCGGATAGGTCCATGAAACATTGCAAAGAGAGAATGAGCCTCTTTAAGAATCCCTTGGAGTGCACCACAACGCCAAGTCAATTCACTTTCCTTGTTTTTTTCCACAACCTACAACACCAAATCGAGTCCTAACTATTCATCAGTATTATATAGTATAACACGATGCACATTCAATTTATATTGCTGTAAATTTAAAAATAGCACAACTCATGAATTGATGTACTAGTTCCCTAAGGAAAAGATCAAATCTCGACAATAAGACTCATGCTATTTCAGAAGATGATGGTGCTGTCAACTAGTTCAGTGATAGTTAACCCCCCCATCCCAACCAAACAAAAATCCTTAATACATATTCCCTCCTTCCCCCTCATCTAGTTCAGTGATAGTTAACCACCTCTGACATCAAAACCAGGCTGGACGAAAAGCTCAGGCCTTGCTAGCTTGGGTCCATAACTAAATCAGCTTGACTGAGCTCATGGAATTTTTTTTAACAAGCTGACCTGAAATTTCAGCTCATTTAGATAACAAGCTAGCTTAATGAACCAGGGACGCAGAACAGTAGCAGGCCAGCAAACAGCTCAACTGTCTGGGCCCAACTGGCAACCTGATGGCCTAATCAGCCTATCCTAACACCTAACTCCAACTCCCAGCCTATCCTAACTCCAACTCTCAGTGCTCCCCAGGGGTGCAAACGGATCAGATACGAATGGATGTTGCTGATATTACATTTGTTTTCATATTTCTATTCAGATTCAGATTCGAATATAGATAGTATCAGCTATGTCGGATAGGACACTGAGTGGACATCATCATCATAAATATGTGATTTGAGTATTCGGATACGGATATGGTATCGGATGTTGAATATCCAGACTTGGATACTGACGGATCTGAACTCTAAACGGATTCGGACTTGAATACGGTCGGAAAAATATCTGTCCCATCTCCCATCCCATCACTCTCACAACCTAGATGGAGCGCCTAATGGGTTTGATGCTGCCAACTGCCCCTTCCGTCTTGTTTCAGGTGTTTCATTTCCCTGCGTCCATTGCCCTCCTCTCTTCTCTCTGCGCCCGTTGACAACACCCTCCTCTCATGTGCCCATGCTGGTCTTCAGCTCAGCTGGCTGCTGGTGGGATTTCAAAACCTATCGGCCCTGGCTGTCCGCAAGATCTCAACCAGTTCCATGGTGAACCTGCTTGCAGGACTCGAGTCTGTGCCGTGAAGGTGTGATGCTATGAAATGACAAACAAATTGGATCAGTGTATGTGTTGTGTGATGCTACTGCATGATTGCATATTGTTTATGCCTCATTCAGATCTGATATTTTGTGCCAAACTTTGTTTCCTACGAAATCTGTATCAGCTAGTGCTACCCTCGATATTGTACTTTAAAGTGGCTAGCAAATGTTGTTTTCTTTAATCTCTGTAAATTTTCTGCCACGTATTGTATGCATGACATCAATTTTAGCAAATGCTCACCAAGCTATCAAATTGTATTATTGAGATTAAAGCTTCTTGAAATGAAGGTATTGTTCTTGAAATGGAAATGGGAAGATCCCCGGTTGGAAAAAAATGAAGGTATTGTGTTATTGAGATTAAATTACATCATGAACATCGGTGAAACATAGAACTCTATACAACTTAGGTCAAGCAGGAAAGGGTACTACAGAAAATTTCAGCACAATCATCTGTTTTGAGATTCAGGAGAATTAGACTTGACAAAACAAAGTCCAACAGCTTCTGCTCCACCAGAGGAGCAGCTGGAGCAGTAGTAGTAGCCAAAGCCAGAGTAGGAGCTCTACCAAACATGCCCTAAATCAGCATTGATACTGTTGTACAACAGGGCAATATAATATACAGGGAGTAGTGTAATCTATCTAGAACTATAAGGTAAAGAATTTCTATATGCAGATAATAAGAACAGTGCTATCAAGAAGCATACTCATTGACAAGCTGGCAACAAAACAAAATCATTAACATTAGTGAACTAAAAGAACTAACCAAAGCAAACGAAATGCATGTAGAACTTCTGAACCAGAGTTCAGCTATATCTGGAGGTAAATTGATATAGTATTAAGTAGTGACATTGTACTTTAATACTGCAATTAAGTTTGTGGGGTGTATGATGTAAGGGCTCTCTTGGCTCTTTCTATTTCTTCTCAATATAAAGACATGCAGGTCTCCTGTGTGTTCATAAAGAATCTTTCTCAATATAAAGACATGCAGGTCTCCTGTGTGTTCATAAAGAAAAGGTATTAAAGTAGTGAAAAGTCATTACCAGAACCATCCAAATATCTGTTTCCGCTTGGTAAAAAACGTGGGAGTGTTTCTCTGATTCTATAACCTCGCAATCCTCTTCCGGAGAAAATATTCTGCATATAACTAACATTGAGAAATAAGATGATGGGACCCAGCAATATTAGGTAATAAATGAATTATCGAAAGTATAGAGTCAGGATTGTTTGGGTGGCAATTTGGGGAGAATACCCTATCAAAGAGCAAATGGAAGACACAATGTGGCCACAAAATAAATGTTGCTTATGAAGGTTCTTATATTCTGATGCTAAACCCCATGTCAGTTTGAGTAATCATTCATAGTTTTTTTGCAGTTGTCTAGAGATCTACAGGAATATGTGAGCTGTGACACTATATGAAATGAACCAGTATACAAATGTCACTAGTAAAAGAGTAGATGTATGAAGAGATATCCAAACACTTTGGACCACAACAGCCTTGATAGGTGAACTTAGGAGCCAAAGCCATTGACCCATTGCCAAAACATAGTATCTACTGAGTGGCCCATTGCCAAAACATAGTATCTACTGAGTCCAGAATTATTCTTGAAAAAACTTAAGCTGGATCACATGAGGAAAAATTGATTCACCCTTAGATTACCACCCAAACTTGCATACCCGAGCATCCTAAGGATTTGAAATACTGAAGTGACGCTAGAAACCTAGGTGCTGTCCTAGCACTCAGAAAGCTGAGTGCAATTCTTTTCCTAAACGCTGAACCTGCCGCTGCTGTTGTTGGTGAGAAGAGAAATCAAGAGCTTCAATTGCGACGAACTACACAACAGAAATGCGTAAGAGCGACGGCGACCTAGTGAAAGTGACGATCCCCTCGCAGAGTCCGATGACGGAGAGCTGGAGCAGGATGGGGCAGTCGGCGGGGTGGAAGAAGAGGATCTTGTCGAGCTCCTGGCCCTCCTGCTGCCCCCTCCGGAGGTCGAACACGCAGAGCTGCGTCCCGTCGCCCGCGGCGGCCGACGAGAGCCCCATTCGAGACCGGGAGCCGCCGAGGGGTCACCCCGCGGGACACGCAACCGCGAGCGAGTGGACCCGAGGCGGGCGGTGGGGGCGACCACGCGGCCCGGACTGATCCGGGGCGGGGCGGGTCGCCGGAGAGGGAGATCCGGCGGGCTAGGGGCCCGCGGCGGACTGGGCGGGGCGGAGAGTGGGGAAGGCGGGCGTGGACCGGTGGCTGGCTGGGGTCGGCGACCGACGCAGCGCAGGCGTGCGGCGCGGTGAGGCGCTGTGCGGGCAGGTGCGATGCGACGGGGAGAGGCTGGTCGTCGTCGGTGGGGAAATTGATGGCTTGGGCCTCGCCGGCGGGTAGGCGGTGCGCTGACGGGATCCGGGTGGCCCAATTGTTTATGGGCCAGCGTTGGAAATTTGGAGAGGCGGACCACTGGCTTGCTGCACACATGTAGGGCCTCTTTTGCTGGCCTTCTGCTGGTTCCGGGCCTCCGGCTCTCCGGCTCTGTAGTGGCTCTGTAGAGATACAGTACCAGAGCTAGAGAAGCAATAAATTTTGGCTTGGCAGCTTCTATGGTGTCAGTGAGAGAAAGGAAGGAGAGAGAAAAACTGTTTTGATAAACAATGTTGCTATAATCTACACAATGACAGTAAACACTAATAAAGAGGACCATAATACTATCCTTCTCTAGTTGCTATAGAAGATAGAGAAAAAATAGTAGATCAAGCCATCGAGGAGGCTAGCTGCTACTGTCTCCTACTCACTTTGTCCCTCTATGAATGTTATTCTACTCTGACCAAGTGCAGCACAGATTTAATGAATGTGGAAAGAGGAGATGTCCAAATGCACATCAGCAACTATGAACCGAGACACTTAAAAGTTGTGCCATGTCAAGCATTCCGGGACTGAGGGAGTAAGTTTTAAGGTTTATAATGCAAGAATATTATATATATATACACGAGAATAGAAACGTGAAAATCCCAAAATTTTAGTGAAAGTACAAGTGGGTGCAAATGCAATTAGTTACAATTAGAAAGCATGGCAGTACCGAACATTTTTGGCCCTTCTTGTTTCATCTCCACGCTCCGCCACTAGATTGCAACACCGATGACATCGTGGCAAATGGTAATGGATGGCTAATTTGGCTATAGCTCTTTTGTTCCCAAAAATAAATGAAAATGCCCAACAAGGTGGCAACATGAGCCCAAAGATGCAAACAGGATGCACCGAGATGGTTGAGTTTACATAGTTTTGATAGATTTTTGCAGTCCACTTTGTTGGGTGAATTGGGTGGATTAAAACCACCATTTTACAGGTTGTGAAGGAAACACAAGAGAGTAGAGAGTAGGGTGCACGAGGGCAAGAAGCATAGCAAAGAGAAGAGATGGAGGTCAGACTCGCCTCCCCCTTCCCTTTCCTTCCTCGTCGCCTTTGCTTTCCTCTTCCACTTGCCGATGATGAAGGCTGCACTGCTGCACATCTAACCATTCAACAATGCCACACTACGCTGTGTCTATAACACCTCCAACTACAGATTGGTTGTAGCATGTAGCTCAACTACAATGTGCCTCGCACATGGGGTAATTGATGTCTGTAGCCAGGGCGGAGGCTCATGAAGGCGATACTGGGCTTCCGCCCCCTTCCTCTATGACAACATTAACTTTGGTAGTCTATAATCCTAATTTGGTAGCCTATAAAACAACTATAATTTCTGCAATTAGCTAATACAATAGGTTATCAACGATTAACCATTAATGTATTATCTATCGTTATACTTTGTTTCTGTATACCAAAACGGCCACAGGTGAGGCCACGTCGCCTCTTCTCTCTAACGTGGGTACTGTTCATTGAACAGTACCAAACAGTAACCTCCTTATACTTTGTTTCTATGGCCACCAGTTCCACGCCCGGGCTCTATGGCCATTTTACCAGTGGCGGATTTAAACAATACCGAACAGCCTAATCGGCCTCCGCCCCTGATGGCCACGTCGCCCCTTCCCTCTCACGTGGGTACTGTTCATTGAACAGTACCAAACAGTAATCGTCCTCATAAACAGTACCCGCACGGCATGAACAGTAACCGGGCATAAACAATATCGAACCCGTTAGTGCACAGTATGAGCCCATTAATAAACAGTGAAAACCCGTTCAAATAGTATAGACCCGTTAACAGATGAACAGTCACGCCTGTTACCAAAAACACCAAACCGATTACCGGCCAAAAAAAAACCCGTGCAAGGCACGGGGCCACCTGCTAGTACTCCTGATATGGGTCTTTGTCTCTTCTTCTTTCTTTCTTTTTCTTAGCGAAGACAGGTACTATTATTCACAAGAGATTCTTCTGTCAGCTTTGTCTTGGACACGTAGGTGGGATCATAAAAACTATGATAAATTAATTATTGCTGCTACTAACGACATATTTGGAGAGGAAGCTTGAGAGAACTTATCCCTATCTTGATTGATTGGGATGAGATTTGTGCTACAGGCTGCCTCCCTTCATCTCTTATGATAGTTTAGGGCATAATTGGTTGGTCCATAGATATAGACGTGCAATAGGCCGGCCCGACATGGCCCAACACGGGCCCTTGCCAGGCATGGCCTGACCGGGCTAGGCCATGCAGGGATGCAGGGCTTGCCATGCCATGCCGAGAGTGGGCTTCGTGCCTCGTCAACAGCCTAGGCACAGCTCATCGGGCCGCTTTTCGTGTTGGGCCAGCCCAAGAAGCACGGCCAATCTAGTAGTATATATGCAGGTATAATCAAAGCAACCTATATTACTGTAGTTGATGCACAAGGCTAAATGATAAGACTAAGTATACTCAACTACAATATATGTAAGTATAATTTTATTTGCGTGATTGCCATAGCAACACGCGGAGCATTCTTCTAGTTTCACACACGGCACAACATTCATGAGACCGAGGTTTCCGGGTTCAAAAATGATTCTGGGTTTTCTAGATAAATTAAATTTAATGTTTTTTTATTTCCTATATATATATATATATATATATTTTGTCTGATATATATATATATATATATATAGCCTATATATATATATATATATATATATTGTATATATATATATATATATATATATATATATATATATATATATATATATATATATATATATATATATATATATATAGTTCAGTCCATAAGGTCGGTGTTGTTGGCCCTGAACTGCTTCCAGTCATCGAGGACGCGGCGGAGACGGTCCAGCTTAGGCTGCAGCCCGGCGATGCAGTTGGCGTGGAACGTGCAGGCCTTGTAGAAGTTGTTGGTGGGCTGGCAGAAGCCGCCGAGGTAGACGGTGTCGACGAACTGCACCACCACGCCGTGCCTCGCCGCCAGTGCGTGCTTCACCTTGTCGAAGAGCAGCTGCTCGTTCTCGCCCGGGTCCGCGGCCCGTGCCTGGTACCAGTCACCGTAGAAGGCCACCGTCCTCGCGCGCGACCTGACGTACAGGAACCCGCCGTTGGCCTTCTTGTTCAGGTCGTAGGGGTTGTCACCGTAGAAGGCGTCAGTGGCCATGACGACGTCGGCGCCCACCGGGATGATGTCCACGTCCTGCATAGTGCACTAGTACACAAAAGTTCAATACTGACGGTGGTCAACACCTCACAAACTGGCGGTTTTTATTGCCGCTAGTGAGAAAAGCCAGCAGAAATGATGTTCGTAGTAGCTCACCGTGAAGACGGAGTTGAAGCCGAGCTCCAGGATGTGGGCCTGGAACCTGTTTCAGCGCCACATCAAGTCCAGGTAGTCCTTGGCCATGTACGGCTGCTCCGGCGAGAAGTCGACGGTGCCGTTGCTGACGGCGAGGGAGTAGCAGAGCGGGTGCATCTGCCGGCACCGCTCGTACGCCTTGGCGTCGACGGCGACGATGAGCAGGTGCTTGAGCAGGGCCTCCGTCTTGAGGCCCGCGCGGAAGCTCTGTAGGAAGATGTCCATGAGGGATCCAGGAGCCGCGTGAAGGTCATTATGATGGTCTTGTCCTCCATGGATGCTGTCCCCAGGAGCTCCAATAGCCGCTGGTCATCGGCCTAGTATACACACATGCATGCATTCAAGATGATCTGTATACAAAGGAATATATGGAAGATCATGTACATATACCCTGTCAAGCTTCTTCTGACCAGCTTGAGCTGCACTGCCGTTGAACATTATGGACAGTTGTTCTTGATGACCTGCTGCCGGCACGCCGCCACACTGGCACGGAGATGGCGGCATCAGGTGCAGGATACAAACAACGGCGATCACCTCTCCAACAAGGAAACCGAGGAAATGCTTCGTGCGCATCCTGTTCCTGTAGCATGGAACGGCGCGCGGCCTTATGGAATGAAGCTACTACCAGCCGATGCCCGATGGTTTCCTGCTGGATTTCAGTGTTCTTCAATTCGAGGATCCGTGCGTGCACGGTGCACACGAAACGAAACGCACATATGTATGTGCCTGTTCTTCTGAAACAGTCGGTACTTCCCATTGACAATCTTGCATTGGAGAGGCCCACACGAGTATAGAATTCCCTGACTGAGATTAAGGCACCCACGTACGGACGCCGATTATTGGATCCTTGCTCGGCATGTCTGAGAGCTACGCATATACAGTATAGCTCACCAAGGTTTTCATTGGGCATCTTGTAGCCAGTAGTCAACAACCTACGTACGTAGGTAGCAAAGTACATGGACCGTGCAAGTCTCATAAATACGTACTGTGCTCACACAAAAGTCAACAAAGAAGTGCGGTTCTTCGTTTTTCCTTTCTAATTAAACTTGTTGCAGGAAAGAAACACCAATTAAAAAAAAGCACTATAGTGGTAGGTGTAGAACCATTTTCACTTGTGTTTATGGAGACCATATGTGAGAGATCAATCTTTCTATACAGATGGTGATTTGAGACCGGCAGTACAAATAATTTTTTATAGCAGTTCTCTTAAGAAATCCGTAGTGTAAATCGAAATGTAGAGACGGTTTAATAAAACCACCACTGCAAATGCTTGTCTAGAAAATATAAATCAAGTTTTAAAAATAGCAAAAAAGAAGAAGAATTTAATCCTAGGAAAAGCCAACTAGCTAGCCATCCACCGTCGAGTTTAGGAAAGTCACAAGTCCATATTTTTCCATAAAATTGTGTCGTTATGCAGCTGGTGGGACTCGAACCCGTGACTTGTCCTTGTGTGGAGCCCTCTCTACCACTCCACCCATCACTTAATTGTGTCTATATTAGAATTTAGTTTCCTACCTATTAGCCTAAACCGAGCATAAATTGGTTGTTTGAGGACCTAAATGAATTCAAATGAAAAGCCATCAACTAAAGTTTTGTAACTTTTCAAGACCTACAACTTTTATTAAGGTAGTTTCTCCATCCGAGGTTGTTTATAAAATTTTAATTTTAATTTTGATAAATTCGAACATAGTTTTCTATAACAAGATGATTTCAAATGAAAAAATTATCAACTATAAAGTTTAAAGAACTTTTTGAGATCTATAACTTTTATTTTGGTGGGTTCTTCATACGAGGTCATTTGAAAACTCTCAAGAAAATCGAATTATTTCTGGTCTTTTTAAAGATACATGATTTTTAGTAGCGGTTTTGTTAGCAAATCCGCTTGTAAAACCGGATATTTAGTGGTGGTTTTCTCAAGATACTGCTACTAAAAATACACTATTTCTAGTGGCAGTTTTGTTAGAAAAACTGGCTCTACAGGTGTATTTTTAGTGGCTGTTCAGAAACATTTGATTTCTACTGGCCAACATCAAGGGAAACCGTCAGTACAAATAAAAAGCCAATGTCGAGATTTTTCTATTATGACACGTTTGGATAGTGGGATTGGGATATCATATCCCACCCTCTAAGAGCAAGTATTATAAAGGGTTGTAAGAGGGCTGTATGCTCATGTGGAAGAGAAAAAGGAGGAGAGAGAAGAGAGGTGGGCTGTAAGCTTACAGCCAACTAAAGGCACAAGAATCAAGAAACTTGTGAGAGAAAGATGTAGGCTGTAAGAGAACTAACTATTGTATATTGTATGAGTTGGCTGAGAGTGGGCTGCAAAAATTTATATAGCCAAATGAAAACTGTATTACTAAACTTGCTCTAAAGGGTAATATTGTATTTAGCCATTTATTCTCATACCTCATTTAATTATAACCATTTATTTATTGCTCTTTCCCTATCTCTTCTCTCATGTCCCACAATCCAAACGCCACAGAAACACCTAGTACCAGAAAACGCCTCCTGCTGCCCCCTTCGCGTGCGGCGTGGTGAGGCACTAGGTGGGCAGGTGCGATGCGATGGAGAGAGGCCAGTCGATGGGGAAATTGATGGCTTGGGCCTCGCCAGCTGGCAGGCGGCGCGCTGACTGGATACAGGCCTGCCCAATTATTTAGACTATCCGCACTCACGATCCTTTATTTTCATCATCTATACATCCTGGTCATCAAGATTCTCTCCTCTATACTCATTTCTCCCGCACTCATTCATCCTCTATATCATCCTCTATCCACTATGGGGTCCACTTATCATTTTATCTAAATATATTCATGTGAGATCTAGTTTTGAAGGATTTATTGAAACGAATTCAATGGTGTAATCGGAATTTAATTTGATCTTTTAATTTGTGAGCTACAATATTTTTTGTTACATGAAAAAAGTGGGGCCCATGCTCTCTCTCATCTCTCCTCTCTCCGGCTCTCTTTGGCATGCAGGCGTTTCTCTCGCATGCACGCATGCAGCGCTAGTAAGGCCATCCGCACTCATGGTCCTCTATTTCTCTCCTCTATACTATCCAATCAATATCTTCTCTATATCTAATTCTCCCGCATCCATCCATTTCTATATCATACTCTATCTACGTGGGACCTACTTATCACTTTATCTAAATATATTCATGTGGGATCTAGTTTTGAAGAATTTATTGCAACAAATTTAATGGTGCAATAATTTTTTCTTTGTTTGTGAGATAAATCATTTTTACCTTGCAAAATTAGTGGAGGTGTCAGAGAATGCATGGCTCTGGTGCCTCATGCTCTCTCTCATCTCCACGCTCTCTCCGGCTTCTCAACAGCTTTCAGCATGCAGGCGTTTTTTTTCCTTTAAACACCGACGTGGCATGCACGCATGGGATGCATGGAGTACCCAGTGCGGGTGGTCTAAGTAGTAACCCACGCCCTGTATCCCGCTAGGAATCCCGGGTGCACTCTTGTACCGGATCATTTACAAGATTTTTTTGCAAAATATCCGGAAGATTTTAACATATCCACTGCAAATAATCTTATGGGCTTACGCAACCTAGTAGCATGAGTGTGTCAGAGTCACGGCCGAGCCTAGGGATCTAGGCCGATAGCCACAACAAGTGGCTAAATGAGCGACCTGTTTGGATACAGGCCTCTCCCAAATTACTTGGAGTAGTAAAAAAAAAAGGAAAACTATTTTTTCTCACTGAACCCAAAATCGGACAATCACCTCCCTGACTTTTCAAACATTCGTTTTATCTCCTAGAGCGGTTTTCAAGGCTATTTTATATTTTTGTGTTTTATTTATTTTGATTGAATCTTTAAAAATCATAATAAATCATAGAAAAATTATAAAATAGAAAATCCAGTTTTGTTAGACTACACATAAATAGATCTGCACATAAACACATAATATGATATGCTTTAGTACAAAGTTTTTGCTATAGAATTTAGATGCATGCTTTCTGTAATAATTAGAATAATTCATAACTAGTTATATATTAAGCTAAACCCCGCTAGTTATTTCTCTCAAGATGCAAGCTAAACGCCTCATCAGTCCACTATCAACATTAGTTATTTCTCTCAATATGCAAGCTATCCATCTCATCAATCTACTATCGGATGCATTATGACCAAACTAGCATTTGTAATTATGATCTATAAGTCAACAAGACACATCTTCCATTAACAATGCATTTATTTATGCACTCAGTGTGTCATGTTATCTACTAACATTAACTTATAATTAGTTTTCCTTTTGTATAAATAATTTTATTATAAATTATGAGCAGTGTCTGTAGCACCACGTGAGGTATCCTTACAGTGTTATCCTAATTATGATCAACGTGTCATATACTCCTAGTACTTAATATTGCAAAATTTTCCTCGCTGGCCTGTTCACGCAGCTTACGGGCCCGCCAGGCCGGGTCTGGGCCGCCTGGTCTCTCGTACGCGTGTGGCCGCGTCAATGGCCGATGTCGGCTGCAGCTGCACGTACGGCCAAGTCAAACGCGTGTTTACAACGCTTTGCAAGTGTTTAAAGTGCTTATATAGGACTGCATGGCATCACTGCACTGTCCGTTGTTCGTACTCTACCTGGTAGTGCTGGTAGAAACCACGCACGCATTTAAATTAGCACCAGCCTGCGTCACAAATCTCTTGGCTCGTGGTGATTTCGTACTATGTACGTTTGGGCTCACTAACTCTCATGACATTCCGTCATTACTTTCCGTGTCGTACCTTTGTCTCTGCTGTAATTCCCACTGCCATGAGGCGTCGAGGCCACAACCACGACATAGGCTGTTTTTTATCCGCCTTGGCTAAATCTAATTATAATCCCATCTCATTAGCAGCTAAAAGGCCTCTCCACTAAATAAAAAACAACTAATTCCATCAGCTGTTCTAACTCAATTAATAATAGCTAAAACTAGCTATTTATCAAAATACCCTTGTCTTTTTTTCTGTGCATCCATGCGCTCGTGCTTGTCTCTTCTCCATAAGCGACCCGGACCCTGGCCTTCTCCGCGGCTGCCCGCCATAGCTACATCTCGTCCTCCACTATGCCTGACCATGCCTCCTTCTCCACTGTGCTCAGTCACAACTCCTCCAACCTGCGACGGGGTGAACCCGACCCATGGCGGTGCGATTCCACTCCTTCCCCGAGTAGCGGCGCCAACTTCCTCTAGCCATGGGGCTCCCCTCCATTCCTTTGGCTGCCAGAGTCTCTTCCCCGCCAACAATGGCAGACACCGCACCGGTCCGTTGCAGCGACGGCCTTTCCCGACCTCGGCAACTCTGGTGACAATGCCCCCACCACTCGACATGACTCCACCAGCAGTGACGCCCCTTCTCGATGTCCAGTCTAACGGTGGCGGTCAACGTACCCTCCCAATATTTACTCTACCAGCGACAGTAATAAGGGCTAGTATGATCTACGATTTTGAATTAGTTGGTGGATCTAAACAACCCCGTATTAAAATCTAGTTATCTAAAATTTAGCAATAGCAATTAGCTAGCTAAAGGGTGGCTGCATGCGGTAGGGTGGCATGGCGCATATGCTTTTGCTCAAGTACGACATATACGTATTATTAGAAATTTTTCATGCTTTTGGCTAAAACTTATTCATGATCTGTCAACTAAAACTTATATCCGACTAATACTGCATTTTTATTAAAATTTAATATCTTTCACATGATGACTATATTTTGGTAATCTTGGTTAACTGACATGTCAAAAGAACTTGTCAACTATAAAATTCAAATAAAGAACTTATCAACTACAAAGTTGTAAAATGCAATCGGATATAAAGTTTCTTAACATGGTGCAACGATAGGTCTGTGTTCATGAGAATCTGGAATGGATATGATGCACAATGCTCAGCTCAACGTGTCATTAATCCTCTGTTTGACTCTTTGAAATTCCTTGGTATCTGTAAAACTGTCCTCCACGCCTAACAAAAGATAAAGGAGGGAGTATAAGCTATTTTTGGATGCAGCTATTTTTAGAGACCGACGTTTAGAATAGCTGCCTCTATTATTAATAGCGATTTTCAAAGGCTGGCATTCTAAAATGCCCGCCTTTGAAAATTTATTTAGAGAGATAGTTTTCAGAGGTGAACATTTGCATAGATGATGCCTTACCTCCATCTTTATCCAGAGATCGCTACGACGCGCGGTACCAAACAACCGATGCTACACACCAAGACACATATATAGAAGTTCACATGCATGCCTCTCTCTTTTTTTCCGAATAACGGCACAAAAATGTAGAGGTCACACGGTGATGAATGAGCAACAGCACTAAACGCGCCGTGGTCCAAAGTCGAAACCATCCCCAACTCTGCACCGTGCCATCAAAAGGTCCCATGCAAATGAATGTAGCATGGCGCCAGGCAGAGAGAGATCTGACAAAACATTCAAGTGGGCACAGTAACATCACACAGATGCTATACACAGAACATGCCTTTATTTCCTTTATTTTCTTTGTGCTGTCGCCATCTTTTTTGCCCCCCACCCCCCTCCCTCCCTCTCTCCTGTGGCTCTCGTACGGGTTACACTGGGCAGAAGAGAAGAGCGGACAAAGCAAGAGAGCGAGAACGATAGAATGCCATCAATGAGGGGACAGACCAACATGGACCACTGCAAAAATGATTTTGCAATCCATTGCTTTATGATTGGGCTGCCTCTTTTTTGGCCATCCGATCCCTTTCGACCATTTTATCCTTTTGCTACGTAAAAAGAGGAATATTTTAGTACTGCCCGTTTCAATTTATATGCAATTTTAGCTCAATTATATGTAATTTTGGCTTTTCTGGATATACAACTTTTATATATCTAGATGCATAACAAAAGCTATGTACTAGAAAATCAAATCAGATGTTTAGATGTTAATTAGAGAGGCTAAATATGAGCTAATTATAAGACTAATTGCATAAGTTGTGATTAATTAACAAGAAGAATCTATTAAATCTAATTAATTTATGATTTGCAGTCCAATAATATTTCAAGTTTGATGCATATATAGTACATAACAAAATGTATATATTTTGAGTGGCTCTCCTTATCAGTGTTAGGAATGATGTGGAAGGTGTTCTATATAGATACTATAGTGTATTGATAGGCCTATGGATTTTATTTTGCTAAATGAGCACAATGCCACCATGATATGCCTTTCTGTTCTTCACTGGCGTGTCTGCGGTTCTCGGATACAGAAAATGGAACTATTACAATACAATTCATGTTTACGATTTTATATACCAAAATATGAAAAACCACTAAATCTCTCTGCTTGCATGTATATATGAATTATTATGGGTGCCATATGCCTTTATTTTTGCTTTCAAAAAAATCTAAAAATGAATTGAAAAGGATAAATTAACTAAATAATTTGTTTAACTTTCTATTTTAAGGAATTATAATTTCTAATATTGTCTATAATGTTACAATAAACAATTAGGAACAGCCAATTTTGGAATATCATCTTGTTGTGCAAATCATCTTCTCCAATGTCTTGTAGCTACATAGAGACTTATGTTGTATAGAGCCAATTTTACCATGAACACATAAAATGACTAACTAATAAGCATACCACAATAATGGTGACACACTTTAATATTCAACAAATAAATTGGTAGAGTAGTTGAAAAAGTAGTCAACTAACTTTACAGGCAAAATGGAAGAAACCAAAGAAATAATAAGCATGCACATTTATATACATCACAAAGAAAAAAGAAATAATTATCTCGTCAGGTCAGATTTCCATTTTCCTTTCCTCGTGCCAAATGATGCATTTGTTAGTCACCCCAACTCATGACGATATACACCCCAACTCATCACGATATACATAAATTCTTCATTCTTGGTCTCCCTTCTCTAGCTTACCATCATTAAAATAATGATATATACCTTTGTTTTATATGACAACAACAAATACAAAATGTTAAAAAAAACTAAGAAAATAGAACCCAAATTAAAGGGAGACTATGGTCGATGTGTCTTGATGATGCATGCAAAGACCAATCAAGGTATCGTAAGCAGTATAGTCGAAGTGTTCATGAACTAATAATGTGCCATTCATGTCCAGCTAGCCCTGCTAGTCATGGCCTGCACCGTTCCAGTTTGGTCGCCCTAGCGTGAACTCAAGGTTAGGAGTAGGGCACCGGATTTCGTGACTGGGTGCCTGTTGCAAGTCAACTGATCCACAAGGTTCCATATCCTGACCCAAATGTGAAATCAAATTAGCATGGAGCTAGCTAGTTACAGAGGTACGTACAAACGGAAGAGAAACAACAAGATCGTTAACATTGGTATATACCTCAAAAGTGGATGATACGCCAACTAAATGGCAGGTGTCTGCATTGCATCCACTTGGTGGCAGCCATTGATCTCTGAAGAGAAGTTTGTTAGAAGATTTGTTACTATGGGTATAAATGCAAGGCTGCTGTCGTTAGTAAATACAATATGTACTGTTGTATATATCAGTCTCATATATACTGTTTTATTTGACATACATGCTTTTAATTCAGAATAGTGAGGGACAGCAATCAACACAAAATACCTAGCTGGCCATAGGTCTGGTCCAGCTCCTTAATTTCTAGCTAGGCAACAATGCAGGTCATCATTAAAAGGGCTGGGCTATAGTGTTGTGGTAGCTTGTACTATACCTTCACATAAGAGTTTGAAGCCGGAACTCTATCCATAAAAAAACATGTTGGTGCACAATTGTTCTCTTACTCAGGATTGCGAAATTAAATTCGATTAAGCATAGATAGCTCATCTAGTAGAGCAGGAGCAAATTTCTAATTGGAAGATGATACAATGTTTTTGGTTCATGTCATCTTTTCTTTATTGTACTTGTATATATAGATCGTTAATATTTCATTTCCATACATATAAAGATGTCCTATTTGCAATTGATCATCATCATATCCAATATGACAGCATCACTACTCCCTCTAGTTACATAACTAACTGCTATTTTGGGTTATGTCTAGTCAATTCATTTTTGAATGCTAATGTTTCTTTAAATGTACATTTTAAATTCAAAATAGTATGTATGCCTAAGTTGTCTATGAAGATAGTTTTTTTTAAAAATACTATAGAATCACACGATCAATCAATGGTAAAACTAGTGTATAGTCGACTCTGTCATTGTCCTATAAATAATACTTTTTTGTGACTGGAAAGATAATAAACTACTATAGCTCTACTTGAAGAAACCACACATGGTTCACCATCAACACACTATAGCACCTTCCTACTAACCAAATTTTGCTAAAATATAATTTCCCCTATTTACATGTTCATTTGGAAAACATATTTTCTCTATTATATTTACAATATCCTTTTTTGTCAAATGGATACTAAAATACACCTTCAAAATAAATATGGATACTTAATAATGAGGAAATGACCAAACGAGAATAATATTATCTTGTCAGAAGCTAGCTTAGATCTATCAGTTTTTAGTTTACAATGTGACCAACACAATTTTAAAATATCTGACCAGTTATGTGCAAAAATCAAATGTTGTGGCACCACTAATACCATTGCAACCATCTACGCATTTTCATTCCAATTGAATTCTAATCTGTATCATTCTTTTTCTGAAAGCAATTAATTATAGTAAATAGAATGCTAGCTTACATTCCCAATCCTTTTTACGAGTTCTTCAATATATATCAATATTTTTGTTCATTGGAATGTTAAACTTTTCAAAGTAACCGTAGAGCTTCTTGAGGCAAGGAGGAGCATGTATATAGGATTAGTGTTTTAGAAGAAGCATTGCGTACGTATGCAATGCTTCTTAATCCTTGTGACTGAAGACTTTCTTTGCACACTTATATAAGTCGACCACTAACCTAAGGACCGGGCACTAGCTCTTTTCTGAAGTATCAGGAAAGTTAAAAGCAAATATAATCGACTCTGGAACTGTGAAGGCTCACATGAAAGACAAGCTTGGATAATAAGATCAGGAGAGAGAGAGAGGCCGTCAGATGTACCGTACCATAAGAAACGTGCTTCTTTACTTTGTTCCTATACTTTCAAATCATCATAGGTAGTAAGGAATAACTCTCTCAGTCCCAAAATAATTGTTGTCCCCAGAATCAACTTTGACAAAATATATAAAAAATATTAAATATTATGGTACATAATACGTCTTATTGGAAAGACTTTTTAATCTAGTTTTTTTAATAAATTTATTTAGAGATACAAATATTACATATATTTTTAACAAATCGAGTCAAATTTATCATATGAAAACCCATAGTCGTTTTAGAATAGAGAGAGTAACATCTAATACTTCTAGTGTCTGTAAGTTAATTAGCTTTTCATATACTAATTGGAAGCAACATGTGAGAGGTGTGCACACTAGTACTAACATGTTCTTAATTGACATCACATTTCTAGAGTTTGATGCATGCATGCATGCAAAGTTTGTGAGAGGTCAAAGGCCTCCCTGCAGATATAGCCGCAGGCAGCAGGCCGCAGCGATAAGAAAAGGCAAAAGCAGCAGGCAGCAGCCTCCCAGTAGAGAGAGGAGAGGACAAGGCCAAATCCCAAGGAGCTACAGTACTAGCACAGGCTCCATCTCAGCTTAGAGATGCTATGCTATTGATGCCATGCGCTGGGCAGATCGATATAGCTAGGCAGGCTCTGTGCTGCGCCGCGCCCATGTTTGTGTACTGTGTAGGGCCGCTTAACATCTTTTGAGCTTTAGTCTTGTCATCAGATTGTTGGATTACATTGTTGTATTACACACTTTATAAAGTGCACAAGGATAATATAAGGTTGGGTTATTTTGCTCTTAGCATTAGGCTACTTGTTATATATCCATCAAGTCCCTATATATGCATACACGCACTTTCCATATCATATCATCACACACTGATCACGAAGAGGAAAAAGACATACTCCTATACATACCTTGACGATGAGGCACTGCGCGCCCTGCCGCCGTCGGAATCTTCGGCTGAGGAGCATTCGACGTCTCCGCCCGCATGGCTTGCGGCGCCCTCCGAGGAGGCAGATCGGTGCCCGGTGAACGCCTGCGGGCTGACGTCCCGACCAGCTGACGACGCCGGAGCCCGCGGGGCCGCACTTGGGAGGTCATCGTCGCCGGAGCCGCCGCCGCCGTCCGCAGGCCCTAATATTGGTGTTAACAAATTAATCGCAGGATTTGACTTGGCAGCGAGTTTTAATTTTGGACTTAGCTTTGGAGAGGAACTGAAGAACACATGACAAATGTAATGAGATTTCAAATTGACGGAGAATGCATGTGATGTGCAATGGAGATGAATGGATGGATGGATGGATGTAATTTGTTTACCCGATGATGAGGTCGCAGGCTTGTCAGTGCTCTTCACGGTCCTATACATCTGGAAAAGGAGCAGCAACAAAAGAATGACCAAGAAAGCAAAGCTGCAGAGTGCAGACACAAACTTTTTGCTTGCATTGAGGAGAGGAGAAGAGAGCGGGGGGAAAGGCGTAAAGCACAGCGGATCATAAAGGGGTCGTCGTTTGCTCAAGAAATCGCAGCAAAACAGAGCACCCGGCCAGAAATGTCCAAAGGAAATTGCTATGGGCTGGCAGCTGGCTCTTCTCTCTCTCGTGCGTCCCCATGTTTGCCTGGCAGCCTGAGCGCTCACTTCACTGCTTTGGGGATTGGGCGGCTTGCAGGAGCAGACACACGTTGCATTATTGTGCAATGATGGCACCTTTTCTTGCACACACATCCACACCATCCAATCTCCCTCTCTAGCAGATGATCTCTCCCTCTCTAGGCTCTCTCTAGCAACCAACCCTCTCTCCTCTCTCCTCTCTCTAGGGAAGGCGGTTTCTTGGCTAGTAGTAGTAGGAGTATCTGCACAATCACATCTGACGACTTTTTCTCTCTCATTCAGCTTCACTCACTAAACACATCGTCCATCGGAGTCTGTGCCCTGGCATTGGCAGGCACCTCATCAAGATTTGACCCTCCTTGTACATGAGCCCCAACAAGAACAAGAAGAGATGCATGAAGAACAAGGAATAATTAAAGAATTGCACGGTAGACAGAAGTAAAAGAAGAGCCCCCAAACAGAGCTCGCAAACTCAACCTGCAAATGGCTCTTCACATGCGCTAGCGTCAGATCCTTGACGTCCATCAGCTCGAGCACCGACTTGGGCGTCGCCCCTGTATGTTGTGTGCCGAGCCGAGAGAGGCCGGCCGGGGAGAGGGAGATTAATCATATATATCCCGCATGAAATGATCCAAGATTTCCATGAAATGCGTGGTTTTTTTGGTGCTCTTCTGGAGCTGATTGATCGAGGGAAGCGGAGGAATTAACAACGACTCACGCTCGTGGCCGCCGAGGAGCTCGACGGCGTGGACGAAGCGCGCGTGCAGGCTGCTCGTCCACCGCATCCGCGGCGCACGCATGCCGCGCCGGGAAACCGGGAGCCTCGGCATGTAGCGGGCCGCGGCGAGGCTGCCCAAGTGCTGCTGCTGCTGCTGGTGCCCGCCGCCGTAGCCGCGGAGCGTGTCGGCGAGCACGCCCTGGAGGTGGAGCCGCCCGGTGCTGGCGAGCATGCGGTGGTACGCGGACGGCGAGAGGTAGGACGCCGTCGCGGGGTCGGACGCCGAGGGCGCCACGGCCCCAGGGGACGTCGTCGTCGTCGAGCGCAGGGACGAGGGCCACGATGAGGAGTGGTAGGGATTGTATATCCCGGCCTGCTTTGGGTAGTGGCCCTGACGATACTCGCCGCCGGCGCCTAGAAAAGGATGGGCGGCGCCGGCCCGAGGGCTGCTGTAGACGGGCACTCCGTTGATTGGCCTTGCCCGCGCCGCCGCCTCCGCGTCCGCCGCGGCGTCGAACGAGAGCCGCGGCACGGTCACCGGCACGAACGTTGGTACCTCCGTGGTGGAGGAGGAGTAATTATTCGCCGCTGGTGACCGGAGCCGCCACGGAAGGACGTCTCCAGCAGCCATCTCCTGCTGCCGCGGCGGCGGCGAGAGCGACAGCTCGGTCGACGCCGTGGATCCGTTCAGACGCCGCCACGGGTCCCCTCCGGCCGGCTGCGCACCACGCCCAGCTCCTCCGGCGCCCAGGCCCGGGGCTGGCGACGGCGACCCGGTGCTGCTCGGGCTCGGCAGGCTGATGTGCAGCGAAAGGTCCGGTGCCGACGCTGCCCGCGCCTCCATAGATGCCGCGCCCGCTCTCCCTTGGCTGCAGCCTGAAGCAGCTAGCTAGCGTTAGCGCAAGGGATCGGATCAGATGCAGAAGGCAGTGTGAAGGTTATTCTTGGAGTTCTTGGTGGCCGGGGGATGTTGCTTATTTTGCTTGTGCTTGTGTTTTCTGGTTTGTGTGTGTGTGTGTGGTGCCGCTTTTTTGCGAGTTGCTCTTGGTTGCTATCGCAGTAGGCAGTAGCTAGCTAGCAAGAGCCAGTGCTTTCTCTCTCTTGTTCGTCCTCCCCCTGATCTTGCTTTCTCTTGAGATGTCAAAGGAGATGAGATATTAGGGCAGCGGAATTCAATTGGTTTCTTGTGTTGTCAACTTGTCTTGGTTAGGTTACTGTATTAAAAGGCAAGAGACATATGAGAAAGAGACTGATCAGACGAGTATAAATACAGAGTGGGGAGAGAAAGAGAGAGATTATGTGCAGCGCAGCGATATGGGAGAGAATTTGTCTACCAGATGAGAGGCCAGGGGTTGCTTGTGCACACGCACGAGAAGATGACAACCCTAGCACGGGACCACAGGGAGTCAAGGGTGTAACTATCAGTAAATTCATCAAAATTACAGCTACTCACCGTGAAACTTACATGCTCCCTCTATCACAAATTATAAAACATTCTAACTTTCTTGAAGAGTCAAACCATCATAAATTTAATCAAATTTATATAATAAAATAAAATATTTATGATAACAAATAAGTATCATTAGATTTTTCTTTAATTATATTTGTATATGATATCTATTTGATGTCATAAATTTTTATAATTTTCTCTATAATTTTGGTTAAACTTGAGACACTTTTACACTCAAAAAAGTTAGAATGACTTTGAATAACACTATTGTTAATCATATTATACATATTTTTTAAGGGTAGGTAGAGGTATCTTAAGGGTGGGAAGAGGCAACACTATTACACAGTGTTGATATTTGTTAACGCACACAAAGAAAACTGTAAGCGTACGTATATTGTTGTAGCTTTCACCTAGAAATATTACAAAATATCAATTTAATTTCCACGAGAAACACAACGAATTAATTATGAATGTCCATAGAATGATAAGATGAAGTGCTTTTGTAGGTAGAAAGAGTTTTCTAAGGTTTTCCAAGATAAACTAGATAATTAAGGTAGGCTTGCTATACCTGCTTATTACTCTAGAGCAACAATACCTTTCCAATCCTCAAAAGAGGTTGAGAAAGTGTGGTTGGGGGAAGGCCGCCAAAAAGCTCTATAGAAAAACCAATGTGAATGTGGTGGATTACAAAGACAAAACAAAACTGTCACCTTTGGGGCTACCATACTCATGTAAACACTAGCCTAGACACCACGTCTACACGAACAATTACTCCACTATAGTCATAATCTATAACTAGAGCAATTGATGCCTGCGGAGAAACTATAAGTAAAATAAAGTAAAGTAAGAACTGGATTTAATTAAATAGAGAACTTAGAAATATTAGAAGAAGAAATTGAATATTACTTGAAGATTAGTTGCTTTCGTAGAGGACCTAACAGGCCCAGCTCCCCCCTAGCTCTTTCCTCACCCCTCTCTATTTTCTAGATAATACAATTGGATGAGAGTCATCCAAAGCGACACTACTACAACTGTGATGAAGAGAGTGGAGCTTCAAGTGTGTAGGTGTGTGTTACAAGTGATGAGTGAGAGTCCTATTCATAGTGAAAAAGGAGGGTAGGGACTACTCCAAGGTGGGCCCATGAATCCACGTGAAACCATCTCACCACCATCGAATAAATCAAATCGGTGTAATTCCCACATCCAAGATTGATCACCACTATGTTTCCTTGCATGTGTAGAAATTGAGGCGGTTTGGACAAAGGAGGATGTCGGGTGATGTAGGGGGCGTCGACCACCCACCCCTCCACTGACCCCTCTAGCCCTCATCTTCTGCGTGGTGGTGTTCTCATGATTCTAGACATGTGTACACCGGGATTGGTGCATTTGGTCATGGTGGACTACCTTGTGAGCTACTGGATCGATCCATGTGACACTTCATCTGAGCCTTTGATCCTCCACCAACTTAATCCCCATGGTTAGATGTGATCCTTGTTGTGTTTCTCGCCATGGGTCAAAATTGAGGTCGATTGGGCTCAGTGCCACATCGTGCAATGCAATAGGTGGATGGTGATCCCCTACTAGCCCTATTTTGGTCCATTTGGTTTTAATATTCCAAATAGTATAATTTTTTGATTTTTAGAAGTATATGATTGCACTTTTCATCTCAAGTCTTGGCACTATTGATGGTAGAATTGATCATTTGATAACCACCAACTCAAAGTTGAACACATGATCATTGTCTGGCTCACAATACTGGTATGCCAGAGCTAGCAGTCACACCTAACTAAAATATTTCTAGAAATAGGTTACATAAAAGGTTTCTAGAGATAGACAAAACATCTCTATTGGTGGGCTACTCACTCAATCTAGATAGAGGCCTTTGCTCATTGGAAATGGCACACAGAGGTGAGAATGTGTGTCTCTATAAATTGAATAAGAAAACAAAAGCCCGCTGCTTAGCCTATTGAATGGGAATGGACTGCTCCACCTCCTTGTCAATGTTGTAACCACTACTACGCTGCTCAATGACATTGCTGTTAGTAAATCCGTGCGACACAATTCCTCATGCGTGATGTTATCACTGTCATCTTCATTGAGCAGAAGCATCTCCTCCATTAGGAAAGCATCCATGAAAAGCTCATTGGTGGGAGATTTGCATGTTACATGTGCCTGATGTTATCACTACAAGAAATATCTTCATTTATGACAAAAAACGTTACAAAACGTTCCATTAATCAAGCATCCATGGTTTGTGACGAATCCATGGTTTGTGGGATAGAATTTGACATTCTATGTATGGTCGCCACAAACCATGGATAAAGACGCATGATTTATGACGAACATTTTGTAACGTTTTGTCATAAATGTATTTCTTCTCCCCTCTCCCTCGGCTTGGCCATGGTGCCACATCATTAGTGCCCTGACCAGTTTTTCCCGCCCCTTGTTGAGAGGGAGAAAGAACGAGAATGAGACTAGAAACAGTGAAATCACGTAAGATGAAATCCAAAACGGGACAGATAAAGAATTGTATCTCATCTCATAGGATGTGTTGCTCAAAAAATTGGGTCACTGATGATGATGAGGAAGTGATAGGGGATGACATTTATATGTGTGGGAGGTCCTTTCATGTATTCATTTGTTGCCTTGGCCATGGATATAGCCATTGTAAATTAAAGCTTTGATAGTATCATATGGTTTCCCATAGGTCCGATTACCAAGCCAGGCCCTAGGTCGGTGCACAATCAGCTTCAGAAAAAGAGACAATGTGTACTCCAAGGCACAAAGGATGACCTAGTTGAACTCTAGGAAAGTCTAATTCTGTAATTAGATTAGAACTCTTCTCTCATAATAGACTAGAACTCTTCCCTCTGGACTATATAGAGAGAGGTAGAGGCACCCCCTTGTAACATATCATACATAATAACCAATGCAAGGCAACACTCCTAACTCGACATAGGGTATTACGCTATTTAGCAACCTTAAGTAGTATAAATTATTGTCTTTGCATTCAACATCGAGTTCAACCTTCGTCAGAGGCCCCACCAAACATCATCCTAGGTAGCACTATGATGTGTTGTTTGTCATCATACACCAACAACCATGGAATCCAACCCTCAAAACCATGAATCCAGCCACTTCTCACCATGGATTTGTAATGCCACTACAAGGATTCACCTCTAATGCCACGCCACATGATTGCAACACCACTAAATTGGTTGCCATAGGGGCTTTATATTGCAACCTTTCTATAAAATGGTTGCAATATTGGCTTATAATGCAATGGAATAAATGTGTTGCAATATACGTAGCTTGTCGTTGTAATAGGTGTATGCTATTGTAACCATTTTAGAATTATGTTGCAATTAGTTGGCATTATTGCTATGGCACTTTAGAGTTGCATTAGTATTGCTTTTGGTTGCAATTAATTGGTTTTATAGCAACTATATTGATTTTGGTTGCTTTTGCATGTAACTATTGCTATGGTTATTCTGAGTTGTAATAATCTTCTATGGTGTTGCAATTGCTAGGTGGTTATTGCAACAAGAATTTTGAGTGATGCAATATCATGTTCCTGTTGCCACAATTTTTTTGGGGTTGTAATAATCTAATGTGGCGTTGCAATTGTTATGTACTTATTGCAACTATAATCCTATATGGACACAATATCATGTTATTATTGCCACGGTTTTTTTGTGTTGCTATAGACTAATGTATTTGGTTAGCATTTTTTGTCTAGGCCTAACAGCATACATGAGCGTCATGTTGGTTAGAGATATGTACGGCTCTCCCCATTAATCGATCATCGTAATCTAGATAAAGTGCATGCGCCCACCAGTCTTCGACTGGTGCCCTAGGTCTATCGTCTCCTAGGAGGCTAGGCAGGCACGACCCTAGCGAGAGTCAATTGAGCCGAGAACCCAATTCGGTTTGTTCGTTTGTCTTATCAACCGGCTTATCAGCTAGCTAGAGCAGTATTTTTACTTTGTTTCATTAATACTCGTATACGATTTCCTATTATACATTTTACACGTTTAATTAATACTCATTTATTTTATTAATAAGCATATAAGGAATGCGTTATTTCTTTCTCTTTTTAAAACAAATAATATAATTTTTGGTAATGTCCGATGTGATAACTTAAGGGTTTCATCCTACAAAATTGCAACGCCCAATCTTATCCAAGACCGTTTTCTATGCGGAACAAATAATATATTTTTTTTCTAAAATCATCCAATCCTATAGAGGCCATTTTATTAATTAAAAAAAAGCCCAACAAATCTTGGAACAGCCGAACAGGGTAATACGTGACTCTGCTTCTAATGTCCTTTTCTCGCCTTTGAGTTCCGGCCGCCGCTGCCGCTCCTCTCCATCTAGATCGTCTTTTTCTCGCCGAGTCGCTCTATTGCGATCGCTGCTCCATTGCATGGTCGTCGGTTGTTTCGACCTCACCGGCAGCCAAAGTCGTGTAGCCACGTACGTGACTCCGGCACCTGTAGACGAGTCCAGGTCAGGTGTGTAATTCCCTTTGTTCATCTAAAAAAAATAATCTTTGCTTAATTTACCTCTAATTTTTATTCTTTAGGGGACAAGATTTGGCAATTCCAATAAGTCATACGATTCAAAGTACATACTGCAGTTAGGGATTGTGAACTAAAAGTTGAGTCTATTTAGTGGATAATCGTTATCTCAAGTTCTCAACTAGATAATTTACAAACTTTTGAGACCTCTATATATTTAGTGGACATATATACGCATGCATGCTAGCTGATAGCTATATATATACTTTTATTTTTTTTAATATATTTGATAGAATTATAATTTCTTTTTGTTTGATGTGATCATCATCATGCAGAATAATGTCACGTGATGATAGAAGTTGGATGCGCTTGCCTCATTCTTCACCTGAGTGGCATGAGAAATTACGACAATTTTTGGACATCACATATGGTGGCACATCAAGAGGTGGAACTGCTCCGTGTCCATGTCCTAGATGTGTATGTATGGCATACAGATCGCGTCTGTGGTTCAGCTTCATTTGCTTGCTAGAGGGTTTGATGAAAGCTTTATCATGGAAAGGGAAGGTTCAAATGTGGGTTTACCAAACGAAGACACACGACCAGCTTCATTTCTATTTACTTGATGCATATACTAATTGTTAATGACTCTTTTCAGGGGAAAATGGAGTTTGACTGGAGGGCATGATTGATGGGATGATCAACATAATGGCAACCTTTGCTGCACATTGCTACAAAGCTCATTACATTTTCATGTGTTCAAACTAGCTAGTGATATGTGTTGGATACCTTATTGTGTTTTAATTGTTAGTGATATGTGTTCGATACCTTATTGTGTTTCAATTGTGCATGTGTTATCAACTGTGGATGTTTCATTAATGATTTGTATGAACAAAGCATATTTTGGTTTAATAGATATATACATCCTTCATTGATTCATCGTATATATATTGTTTAGCGTGCAATTATTGTTGGATGCTACCAACCCAAGTGACGCAATATGGACTATTGGCATAATCATTTGGCGTTGCAATATATGATATAACAACAAACAATTGGTGTGGCAAAAACCTTGGTGTGGCAATAGAGGGTCAAAATATAGCAACCATGCGTTGGTCATGGCAATAGAGACTTCAACTTATGGCAACTAAATATTTGTCATGGCAATAGAGAGTTCCACCTAATGCAACCACAACATTTAGCGTGGCAATAGAGTGGCCACCTCTAGCAACCAAATATTTGTCATAGCAAAAGAGGATTAAACCTATAGCAACCACATTGGCAACCGTGGTAATAGAGAGGTCACCTGTAGCAACCAATTTTTTTTGTGGCAATATAGGGTTGCACCTATAGCAACCAAAGATATAGTGTGGTAATAGAGGGTCCTTCTATTGCAATGCTATTGATGTGTGGCAATAAACTTAATTGCAACATCCATTGTCGTTGCCAGTGTATCTATTACCACTCTTTGGGTATGTGGCAACAAGTACTCTAGCAACGCCAGGTGTGTTGGAATAGCTACTATTGCAACACCCGTGGTGGTTGCTTGTACTATGGCTTGCAACACTTCTTTGTGTTGCAACAACACTAAGTTGTGTTGCAATAAGGGAAAACATATTGCAACACCAAAAAAATAGTTGCGCAAGGCTATTGCTACGGCATCAGTGGCAACGCCTCGCAACCATTTTTTTGTATTGTAATTTTGTCTATTGCAACTAGTTTTGGCATATTGCAACAGTTATAGGCCCGTTGCGTCAGGGGTAAAACCTTGTAGTGTGCCCACCTCCAAAATCAAACTGCCAATGATCGGATCTCCGTGCTGCTAGATAGATCTGCCTTTGGGCATTATGAACACCTTAGTTGCTGCTCGATCCTTATGTATTGCAAAATTTTCATTGCTAACATATAGTAAAAAAGTAACACATTTATTACATACAATACATAGTAGTAGGGCTTATTCCAATGAGTTCCACCTATTTTGGTGAATATTTAGTTTGGTCAACCTACTATCTAGCCCAAATCAAGTTCTGCTTCCTGGCCCCAACATACAAAGAAACACATCATAAGCCCCATGGAGCATTAGATCAACGTTAGTTTGGTTAGGTGGACAAGGTGAGTGTCACATGGATCCAATGGCACAACCATAAGACAATGACTTGACAATCTACCATGTGGTAGTCATCCAAGCCATCAAACAAGTGTCACTAGGAAAATCAATTACAATAGGCTCAATCCTAGGCCATCCGATCACACCCTAGTCACCCAACCTACTTTTAGGCCCCCTCAACTTTGGTCACATAGAAATAGAATCACTCAAATGCTTATGGGGCACTGGATCATTGTTGGTTCAATTTGTGTGGATGAGATATGGTGCATCACTTGGATCAGGAGGCCCACTTCCACCATCTAAAGAGGCAAAAAACTTGAGCACTGTACCTTGCATGGGCTTGTACACACCAAGAGTGATACACACATGTAATACAAAATATAATATATTTCCAGTAGGTTAGGATGCCTGGCTTGGAAGCAACCAATATAACATATTCAGCTACCAGCCTCCTTCAAGAATCCATCCATGCCTTGCAGATGTTGAGGTGGCGAATCTGAGGGTCATGTGACCTCCCCTAGGTCAGCTGACCTAATTGTATCACCATGAAATCCCATCAAACATGAAGCCCTATCATCATACCATTTATAAAACAGAGAGGCTATGAGGGAAGAGGTGAGGAGGAGCTATAGCTGTCAGCCTTGCTTCAAGTTTGTACCACAGTGGGTGGAGTTCTTAAAGAAGTGTCATCTATGATTTATACTCTAATAAATATAACCTTATAATAAATATTTAAGGCTAAGCTCTTACTTTACTTTCTTATGGGATCTTCATTCGCATAGAGTGTTATAGTTATATATTGTGACTAGTAATCATTAACATAGATGTCGTGTCTAGGATACTTGGGGTTGCACCTAACCCCATAAATAGTTGTGCCCTAGGGAGATAGCCAGGCCATAACAAGTCAAGATGAAGGCATGAATCGATTTTGCTAATATAAACATATGGGGGCAATAGAGGCAACCCTTTGCTAGTGTTTGAGGGACCAACAATAAGGCCTTGTGAGTTGTGACTAAGGAGAAGAATGGCATGGGTGGGGGTATCAATGCAGACTACAATTGCTAGAGTAAATGAATATAGCCAAGGGCAATATGGTGATTAATCTAATTAGGTTTTATTCGATGAATTAAGGACATGTGAGGGGTTGTATATATAATATAGTGCTAAGAGGTTGATGAGGATTGCAATAAAAACATTATATGGCAACATGGTTATTGGACCAACAAGGTTTGCTAGTATACATGATTTTAGTCCTATGGATGCAAAGATGCACTTGGACATGGAGACAATGGTGATCATGTGATCAACACCCTAAGGAAGGAAAATGCAGTTTTTAGATCCTAAAAACAAGCAAAAAGTTCAAGACATCAAACAGAAGGAGCTAGTACAAAGAAAGATGAAGAAACCATTCAAGCTCAGGGTTGTAGAGTTTTTCATAAGCTTTAATTCCAAAAAGTCCAAGATCATCAAAATCAGAGTTTGGAGCTAAAGGTTATAGCCAAAATATAAAAGCCCGATGTGCTGAAAATGCAGCAGCAGACGTGTTAGGTCCGCACAGACGAGTCTAGTCAGGAGCGTCCAGTCCACCTAAAATCAGCCCAAAAAGTGTAATGGCATAGTTGAGTTCGGTCTTGAGCACCTGGTCACCACAGACACATTTGGTGCTCTTATGGTGGTGTTCGGTCCTCTACAGAAAGCTACAAATTTATCTCCAATGACTCTATTTGCAATGGGATTATAAATATGATGAGTTGCAACTGGCCAAATGAAGGGTGAAAGAGTGAGGAATCATACCAAGCGTGTTGCCATATCATTTTAGTGCTCTCCACATGCATAGTTCTTAGTGTTTCACATGGTAATTAGTATATGTGCTTTGCGAAGTGCTTAGCCTAAGTAGACCATGTCTTATATGCTTACTCTAGGTTTAGACCTAGTGTTTAGTGAGGTTTACATACCTCTTACCACTTGCTACTTGCGCGCACCATTGTTGTACTTGGAGGGGCTTATAGTCTTGTGACACCACACCAACCGTGTTTGTGGTGTGGCCACCACCATGTACCAAAGGGAACAAAGCCCATGGTGGTTCGGTTGGAAGCTTGATAGTGAAGACAGCGAGGAATGGTCTGGGAGAGGCTTGTTAGAAGGAACACCGGAGACCCACTTGCGTGTGGAGAAGGCCCGAGGCTATCTATGGAGTTACCTAACCAGGAGCTTGGTCCTTGTGAGGGACTCCAATGAGGACTAGGGGAAGCTTGTGTGCTTCTCCATACATCGATAACTATGCTGGAGTCATCAATGGGAGTTTGCATCTCTACCTCACTGTTGGTATCTCCTAGTGTCATCGTTACAACAATGCTAGAGAAGATATATGGTACTGATTAAGTTATCATTAGCAACTAGCCACCTACCTCTTACCATTACTCCTAAGCATGGAACTATGTTCTCATCCCTAATTGTATAGCTAGGAATAATTAGTGGTACTAATATTAATATATTATTTTATTTGACTAGGCAGAAATAATAAAGATGAAAATATAGAAAGAATGATTCTACAAGCGGACAGATAATTATACCATTGTAGCATTTTACCTAGTGTTGACGGTGGATAGCGTCAACAATTTATATATCGAAAGGGCATGAAACATACATCAATATCTAGAAGGCTAGGGTTTTGTCTAACAATTTTCACGAGTTTTGGTGATTTATCAATTTCCAGGGACTGAACTAGAAAACACTAAAAAAGGGGCATAACTACAAATCTACACCACGGAATTATCCAAAACTCAGGAATACGCCAAACTACTCTAGAAGGATCCGTAAGACACCGGAGCGAAGAAGAGGCGAAGCCACCTCCAGTGGGGGGCCGGGGCCCCACCACGTCCGCCCCACCTGCCGCCAAAGCCCCGGCCTCATGTGAGAAGAAGGTGCTCCCCCTTCTGGAGTCTTCCTCTACCGCCTTTGAGGATCAATCTCAGCCCTACGTGAAGTTGGTTTGATCAAACGGCTGTCGTGCATCCCACCGGGCTATATAAGCGGAGCCAGACCTCCCCTGGAAACCCTAATTCATTCAACAATTCATTCCATCTCGAGATATTTGGTGATCAAGTCATCTAGAGCTTCAAGTTCTAGTTCTTTATAGCCTTCTAGTTTATAGTTTAGCCTAATTAGATCTAGAGTAGAGGAAGTCAAGTTCTTCATCGATCTTGGATTCCCGACGTTGTCAAGAAGAGAAGAGTCCGTATAGTTCTTAAACTTTTCTTTCTTATTGTAATATCTCTGCGTTTGTACGATCATTACTAGCAACATTATTCTTCATTATTATGTTCTTGATTACATTGTTCATTGTCTACTTTAATATGTCTAGTATAGTTAGTTTGCTATTATATTCATGCACTGGTTCGTATAGCGCTCATCTATTCAATTGCATGGTGAGTGGTAGGCAATATGTAGACGTGGTGTCTAGATGCTTTACTTATCTGCGAGTATCCCCATCGTGCCGGGGTAGTGAGGTAGATCGTGGGTGTGATGACCCATTGAGTCCTTTGTAGGCCTTCCCCCATACGGTGGATTGGTAGAGTGGGATTGTCGTTAAGAGGAGGTTCCCTGTACTCATCTTCTCCCCGTACATTGCTCGATGTGTTAGGGAACTATAGTAGTATAACTTAGCCATGATTGTTAGACATACTTGTACTAAATGAAGTAGCTTTGACTGTAGCTTGAATACTTAGGAGTTATTTCTCTATTACCTGATTAGGCAAATGCTGACATGATTAGAGTGCTATGATGAGATTAGTATCATTAGGAGATGACTGATTATATTTATCATATTTATCATTTATCTATTGTTTATCTTGTGACACCTTCCTGTTATTGAGGAGAGTTGACATTGGCTACATCTCTTATTCACTACATATATAAGTGTTATCAATACTATAGAGTAGCTTCTTAACAATGCCTTCCCAGTGGTAGAATATAAATGACAACCTGGTAATACTCTAGGTAAAATGCTATAATGGTATAATTATCTGTCCGCTTACAGAATCATTCTTAGTTTATACTTATCTTTATTTATTTCTGCCTAGTCATATAAAAAATAATAAGATTTAGTACCAGAGTTTATTCCTAGCTTTACAATTGGGGATGACAACCTAGTTTCACAGTTAGGAGTAAGGGTAGAGAGGCTAGTGGCTAGTTGCTAAAGGCAAGTTAATTAGTACCAACATTTCTAGTGTCATTGCATGGGATAGAGATTTGGGTTTTATTGCTGTGACGTTAGAAATACCAACAAGCATTTTTGGCGCCGTTGCCGGGGAAGGCTAATAAACTTAGGAAAAGTATTGATAACCATATGCACCACAATAAGATCGATCACCCAATGGACCTCTAACTCAAACAGGCTTACCCTTGTTTTGTCTACTTGTGTATCTTATGCAGGGTAATGAATGAATGAATGGTTTTTGATCTCCCGGACAATTACACCGAAGATCCAGAGAAACTCTTAAGAAGAAGAAAGTTTACAAGAACGAGGGACATTTTTGAATCACCATCAAGAACACCCTCCACTGAAACTTGTTTTTCACAAGAGCAAGCTCCATCATCCGAAGGAGAAGAATTAGAAGTTAATTTGACACCATTTTTTGAAGCCATGGCTGAGAAGACACTACGTGAATTCTCCACTCTAACAACTGCCAACATCCGTACTGGACCTAATGTCGATATCGAAAACAATGGATTTGAGCTTAAGTCTGCGCTCATCACTATGGTGCAAGCTAATCAATTTTGTGGAAAGGCACATGAAGATGCAAGTGCACACTTACAACACTTTCTGGAGATATGCAGCACCTTCAAGATCAAAGATGTACCAAAAGATGCTATCTTACTTCGCCTATTCCTATTTTCACTGTTAGGAAAAGCAAAACAGTGGTTCTATAACAACAAGACAACCAACACTACATGGGACAAATGCTCTACTGCTTTCCTGGCTAGATTCTTTCCAACAGGCAAGACACTGTACTGCGTGGGAAGATCTCAAGCTTTCAACAACAACATGATGAATCGTTCACCGAGGCATGGGAATGTTTTCAAGATTACATCGCAGAATGCCCTCATCATGGAATGGAGGAGTGGCTACTTATGCAAACTTTCTATCATGGACTAGTCTTTAGTACTTATGAGTCCATGGATACTGTAGCTGGAGGAGCTTTCTTGTCACTCAAGCTCGCCGATGCAACAGCACTCATTGAGAAGATGGCCTCGAATCAAAGCTGGAATGAAGAACGCACTCAACCTCGCAAGAGAGGAGGAGGCACTCATCATCTCAAGAAAGTCGATACATTCACTGAAAAGTTAGACCTCATCATGAAGAAACTTGAAGATAGAGACACTGAAAAGAGAGAAGTCATGCACATTAATGGTTCCTACATGAATTGTGAATAATGTGGAAACACAGGACACTCAGCAGTCAACTGTCCTGAAATCCAAGAGATCATGAACTACATCAACAATAACACCATCTATCGTCCTCAACAAGGCCAAGGATGGAACCAACAAGGTCAAGGATGGAATCAATTAAATCAAGGATGGAATCAGCAACCACGACAAGGTAATTTCCAAGGTAACAACAATCACAACAATTACAATTTGCCACCTTTACGAGATCTAGTTGCTAGTCAATCTAAACTGCTAGACCAAATATTTAAAAAGGTAACTTTGAGTGATAAAACTTTAGAAAATATAAATACTAGAATAGATGCCTTTGCTTCTGCTATTAAAAATCAACACAGCTTCAATAAAATGTTAGAATCACAATTAGCTCAACTGGCAGCTGCTGTTCCTCCAATAGAAAAAGGTAAGGCTCTGGGCCAACTAGAAGATTTAGAAACTACAAATCTTGTCGATATTCATAATGCAGGTCATTACTACACTCAACCAGCGGATGTGCAGTGGGTTGACCACTCACTCCCTGAAAAGAAAGGAGACCCTGGAAGGCCTGTCATTCCTATTTCAATAGGATGTCACACCTTTCCAGAGGCTATCTGTGATTTTGGCACAAGTGTCAACATTATGCCCAAGGTAATTTATGAAAAGATTCTAGGAGATACTTTGTTGTACACAACCATGCATTTGTGGCTTGCAGATCAGTCCATTTGCTACCCCGAAGGAGTTTTGGAAGAAGATATTGTTCGAGTGGGACAATCCTATGTCCCCGTTGACTTTGTAGTCATGGAGACTGGAGGAGATGAAAGAGCACCCATCATACTGGGCTAACTATTTTTATGCACAACTAAAGCCATCATCTATGCGGAGCATGCCAAGATTGTGTTTTCCATCAAGAACAAAAATGAGAAGTTCTCATTCAAGAACCATATCCTCACAACCCCTGCATTTCCACAGAAGCCATACAAACAAGCCCAACAACCAGCTGAACCCAAGAAAAAGAAAAACAACAATAGAAGGAGAAAGAGTGAGCTTAGCCAAATTCCAGAAGAGACGGTTCAACTGATCAATTCGGTTAACACCGAATATGACCACCTGTTAGCACCACCATACATTGTCAAAAGAGAAGACCCAGGAGTCCTGACTATTGAATGCACAATCAAGCAAATGGATTTTCCGAAGACCTTTTGTGACACTGGATCAAGGGTCAACGTCATGTCAAAGGTAGCATACAATTATTTATTTGGTGATGAACCGCTATACCCAACCTATATACAGCTGCAGATGGCAGACTTATCAACAAGATTCCTAGAAGGCATAGTGAAGAACATCGCGGTAAAGATTAAAGATTATTATATACCTGCGGATTTCTTGGTTCTTGACATGCAGGAAGATGACGATACACCTATCATTTTGGGAAGACCTTTCCTCAACACCGCCAATGCAATCCTCTACATGAGATCTGGACAAGTTCACTTCCATCTCCCCGTTGGAAAGGTACGTTGCGATTTTAATAGTTACATTGACAATAATTCGTCCCAGAAGATTCAAAACAGGAGACGCCGATATCACCGTAGAGCGAACCTGCTCTTAAAGAAGGAAGGAGAAGCCTATCCTAGTGAAGCTACAAGGTACGAGGATCAAATCACTAAACAAGAAGCAATAGAATCTCGCTGGAGCGAGTGGGACAAAGAAGCTGAGAGAATGGAGCAAATTGCTGAGCAAAAAGCAAGAGAAATACAAGAACAAAATCAAAGACAGTTGGAAGAGAATAAAGAGATATCATGGCAAGATGAGGAAGAGTCTAAGGTGTCCTCAGACAATGAATTCTACAAGTAAGTACTCTTTCCGACTTAGTCTTGTCGGTAGACTTTAAATTCTACACCCTTGCCATAAGGTAACAATGGTAGTTATCTAATTACTTTAGTACATTTATTCTTTTGCATGTTTAAAAAGAAAATAAAAATTATTTACTATTTTATTGTAAAACTTTAAAAGCTCTAAAGGATTAGGCTTATGGTTTACCCCTATTCACTATGGTAGCACAAAAATAATTTTTTATTCCTTTGCATTATAATAATAAGAATCATGCTACATATTTATCTGCTCATAGAGATAATCAATTACTCATCTGGCTGACCACTAACCCATTATCATATTTGAGCCTCGAGTTTTGGTTTTCTTGGTTGGAGTATATATTTGCAGGACTATACTATGAAAGAGTGAGACCGGTCAGTGGGTCACCACTGCTAAGCTTACTCTAAAGATTATTCAAGCGAAATATGGCAAACATCTAGCTTGGGAGAGGAGCATCCCCTAGTTATCAGGTAACTATACCTATGCGATTTATTGAGTCAGTCTTATAGTTATAAAATATCAAAAATATATGGGCACATGAAGGTCCACGTCTGTTGAGTCTTTTAAGAGTCTTTAGTTAAATAAAATCTGAAAAGCAATAAAAAGAAGTTTTAGTCAGTCTTAGTTAATTAGAGTGTGTCTAGAGTCAACTATAAACTAGAAGTTTTGTCTTAAAAATGATGAATAGTTGCTCTGTTAGAATTCTTTCAAATACCTAGTTTTCAACCTTGAGTTCTCCTAAGTTTTGGACACGATTGCTTTAACTTGGTACTCTACTTTGAGCCAAAAACTTGTGTAGTAATATGTTGAGCTAAGTCTAGGTGATTGACGGATATGATATAAGAGAGTCTGAGCTGCTATTTATCTTATTCCTAACGATGCTAAATTCTGGAGATTTATCTTTTAAAAATTTCAAACCCTTACATGATGAGCTCTTGTATGACAAAGTTGAATTCCTACCAAAGCCATATATGATACATATTTATGTTAGAAAACCTTTGCTCATTTATGCTACTTGCTTTGCATTGAGTTTAGTCAACCTTTGTCGTATACTTAAGAGAGTCTTGTCATGCTTTTAAAATCAAGATCACTCACACACTTCATCCACGTATGCATTACTCTTACCCTGAGAGTAAGCACAACCATTTTTCACTTTTATCCATTTCAACCTCAAAATGTTTCTCCTACACTGGGAGAGAACACCAGAAAAAAAGAAAAAAAAAAAAAAAATACATAAACCCATAGGACAGCCTTTGTTTATTTGCTCTAAGTTCTTTATTGTTATCTCTTCAATCAATTATTATATCCAAGGATGCATGTGGCTATGCAAAAATAAGAAGGGAGTAAAAGATAGATAATTGTCCCAGCATTAAAACAATAGGTACTCAGATACCCACCTCCCAATGAAAAAAAGAGGGAAAAGGAAAAGAGAAGAGAATAAAGATAGCCCATGTTTTCCTGAGAAGTTCTGAAAGTCTAAGAAAGAAGAGAGATTCATTCTGAAGAGCAAAAGTAGAATTAGAATTAGCCACCACATATACACCTATCCACCATATTTCACACACATGCACATCTTGGTTTGATTGTATGACTCGATTCTCTATAGATCCATTGTTTGACTTTACAATATATAAATTGCAAGTATGCTTATCCTTGTTTAATGCCACTCCTATAAACTCCACTATAATCCCTAGAAATAGGAAGGCATGACATCGTGGATGCCTCAGTAAGATCCACAAATACCACATACTCTGAGAGACTGAGGGTGTCATACAATTAAGCTCTGAGTTTTATTACGAAAACTTGCAAAACTCTGGAATACTAGTTGAGTGAAGAATTTGAGACGTAGTGCTTGACTTGATTGTTCTGTCTTTCAATTACTCAAGACCCACGTGAAGGTTAAAAGCTCTACAGTTAAAGGTAATATGGGTGAGTTTGAAAGTTAGAGCAGTTTTGTCTAAATCTAGAGGAAATTTTTGTTTGAGAGCATGTGTACTTGTCGGAATGAAAGCATTGTAGCAACTCCTGATCCAACTATGTTTTGCTAAGGGACTAGCAAAAGGTAAGCTTGGGGGAGTTGTTGACGGTGGATAGCGTCAACAATTTATATATCGAAAGGGCATAAAACATACATCACTATCTAGAAGGCTAGGGTTTTATCTAATAATTTCCACGAGTTTTGGTAATTTATCAATTTCCAGGGACTGAACCAGAAAACACTGAAAAAGGGGCATAACTACAAATCTACACCACGGAATTATCCAAAACCCAGGAACACGCCAAACTACTCTAGAAGGATCTAGAAGACACCAGAGCAAAGGAGAGGCGAAGCCACCTCCAGGTGGGGCCGGCCGGCCCCCTGCCAGGCCGCCCGGCCTCATGTGAGAAGAAGGTGCTCCCCCCTTCTGGAGTCTTCCTCCACTGCCTTTGAGGATCAATCTTAGCCCTACGTGAAGTCGGTTTAATCAAACGGCTGTCGTGCATCTGTTGGTATTAATTAAATGCACACAAGAAATAAGATTATCTGCAAGTGCACAGATACAATACCGTTGTAGCACTTCACCAAGATAAACCCGGTTTTAAATATCGAACCCAAAGGAACAGTAGGTGATGATGACTAAGTCTATAAACTTAACCCCATGCACAATCAAGCTAGAAAATAGCGAGAACAAGGAGAACAATATGGATTATCTAATTCTGGTCTTTGAAAGTGGTTGTTTTATATCATATGATCATGAGCGATAACTTAATAAGATAGGAGTAGAAATCAGAGTTCTCTCCTACCAAGCACCTTTTGCCAAAACCTATTAA
Organism: Chrysopogon serrulatus; assembly: GCA_015844335.1. Lineage (NCBI taxonomy): Eukaryota > Viridiplantae > Streptophyta > Magnoliopsida > Poales > Poaceae > Chrysopogon > Chrysopogon serrulatus. Next base: position 62,626 of record JADLZL010004950.1, on the reverse strand, counting down.
TGGGAAGTGGACTACAGAGGATTCAACGAAGCTATAAGTCACCTTGGCGAGCTACCACCATCCGAAAAATCAGGGGACATTCACAAGTCAACATAGCCTAAACACCACGTCTACGCTACGAATACTACTTCAATCAAGAAGCTATTTAGATCAAAGTACTCAATAAGAGTTGCAAACTAGAAGAATAATATGAACAAAACACTTACTTTAACCAGAAGTTGACTACCAAATGATCTCAAGATGCAAACTCCGGGCGAGGGAGGTTGATCTCGAAGAATACAGCAACGAAGAAGCACCGACAGGCCGGAACTCCTCCAGAACTCTACTCTCCAACTCTATCTCTCTAATCTCTAAACAAGAACTAGTTCTAGATTGAACTAGCCTTTCTTGATTGCTAGCCTAGATCTACTAGATAGGAATTAGGGTTTCTGGCTCTTCAGCTCTTCATTGATCTGGCTCTCTCTCTAGGGGGTCTAGCTCCGTTTATATAGCCTGGGGGAATGAACATCAACCGTAGGATCAAACCGACTTAATGTAGGGCCAAGATGCATCCTCAAAGGCGGTGGAGAGGTACGCAGAGGCTGATAGGTGGGGGCCACCCCCGGAGGCCGACCGGCCTTGGCCGGGTGGGGTCGGGCCCCCCCCACCCCAAAAAGGGCTCGGGCTCCACTTTATTCTGGTGTCTTCTAGATCCTTCCTGATCCCTCTAGCGATATTTTCCGTCGCGGTTAAGTTTTGTGGCTTTTATGCATTTTAATCCTCAATTATGCACTTTCTGGATAATTCTCTAGAAAACAGACAATTCACCAAAACTCATGGAAATGATTAGTAATAACCTCCAATTCTATGATATTGTTGCAATTTACAAAGAAGGTTGACGGTTAAAAGTAGACGTTATCTACCGTCAACAAACTTCCCCACACTTAGGCTTTTACTCGTCCTCGAGAAAAGGTTGGTTTTAGAATATTCATCATAGAGAGTAGAGACTCACTAAGACATAACTTAAGAACATATCCACAATAACACCTTCCCTAGTTGATCATATACTACGGAATTCAATGTGTCTACCATAAACCTTTGAGTAGTTGAAAAGTAGAACAGTATAGATCATTCTTTTCTTTAGCTCTATCAACAGGAGAATTAGTTTTAAGAATTTTGGAAACAATTCATAGCGTATCCTTCTCCCTTAATAGCACTCTCAAATCACTATATATGTGGTATTTCTGGGTCCTCACCAAGGCTTTTAGCATTGAAGCCTGTATCCTATATCTATAAGCTTATGTGGATCTTTAGGTAAGTAATAACTGTATCATACTTGTATGTCATGTGTTGTAAAGTCAAACAATGGATCCAGAGAGGGATAAGGCATAAAATTGAATCAAGCTTAAAGAGGTGGAAATATAGTACTCCTAATTCTACTATTGCTCCTTGAACCACATCTCTCTTTTTTGATAGATGAAGAGTATGAGCTATCTTTAATTCTTTTCTTCTTCTTTCTCTTTTTTTTCGTGGACACTTGTCCATTCTTTTTGACAAATATTTTTCTTTCTCTTCTTTTGCATAGCTCATACCTTCTTTTGATAATTGAGAGATAACAACAAAATTTGGAGCATTTATTTAGTGGCTATCCTATAAGAATATTTTTGGTGTTTACTCTCAGTGTAGGAGCAAAATATTTTTGATAAAAGATACTAATCAACTGTGCCTACTCCGGATTAGAGTAGTGCATATGTGGATGTGGCACTTGATTCAAAGATATGACAGATCTCTCTTAGGGTCACAAAGGTTGACCAAACTCAATGCAAAAAAGTAGAGTATGTAGAAAGTTTATCTATCCTATGTATGGCTTTGGTAGGACATTACTTTTGCTATAAAGGAGAAGTGTGGCTAATCTCTTTTAACTTTTTAGAAAAGAAGATTTCTCCTAAGACAGAACATTAAGAATTGAAATCTCATCACACTATATCATACTCCTCAACAACTTAAGAATCATGGGGTCCCTAAATAAGTTTCCAACAGTATAATGACTTCTAGGAAAAAGAATTATGTGAATTTATTTAGAAGGCATGAATTAACAGCCTTTCCATCTCTTTAAAATTGGTTTATCATGTGATTTTTAATTCAAATCGGAATAATCAGTTAAACATATATAATTAAATAGTATTATGCTCATACCTGACCGTGGACGAAGCGAGAAGGAAAAGGGGAAGGTGGTGGGCCGGCCGGCCCAAGGAGACAGGCGGGCGGCACCCTGTGGTGTCCCTCGGGGCCCACTTCGCCGTGCGTGGTCCTAGGTGTATTTTGTTCCGAATCATGAATTTTTCTTGCGCAAATTGATTTTCATGATTCTGGTGTGCCTCCCCCACACTGGTTTTTCCTATAATTCTTTTTTGCAAAATATGTGGAGACAAACACATCCCAAAAAAATAGAAAGATAGAGTAGATAATAGCAACTAAAACATTAATAAAAATAAGGCACTTTATTATGATTAACCAATGCTTTAACAACCGAGCTATGATAACTGCCCCAATTAGGGCGATGGACTAACTTTTAACCTAATTTTGAAAACTGACTCATTTAACCTAACTGACTCGACTGTGCCTTATTACATATATAGGGTAACTACGCTTTCCTAAGCGCGTCTATCACGTTCCTGAGCTTCTTGTTGTCCTTCTTGAGGGCACGGATCTCTCTGATGCTTCTTCAATCTGGGTTGCCATGGTGGTCATAGTAGCTACTTTCATAGTATTGGACGACTAAAGGCTTGAAACAACTTGAGAGAGAGCATCAATTCTCATCTCAAGTGTAGCCAAGGTGGGCTTAGGACGCTTGGGTACAGAGCTTGATGCAGCAGTAGGCGGTGGAGCTCTCTTTGGTGGTGGTGGCTTCTTGTCAGTATACCGAACTAGATCTTCATTAGTACGCACTCCACCAAGCATGAGACGGGTCCTATACTTGGCGCATTCTATCTCTCCAGCCTTGTTGGTCTTGACACTAATGAGCTTTTCTCCTGGCTTGAGTGTAGAAAGCTGAGTACCCTTGGGAAGAGCAATCTGCTTCCCCTTGGATGGTCCTTCCAGGAGCAATCTTGCAGGAGGTGCAGGTAGCGTGCGTTGAGCTTGAGCGTAGTAGGCTTGCTCATAGCTCCGGCGTGGCTGCACTATAGCTAGCTCCTTTGGCGGGATGATGGCGATAGGCTTCGGCTGTGCAGGGACGATGGCTAGCGACTCATCCTTTGGGATCTTGTTGAGGTCATCTCCGTAGACGACGATCTCCTTCCCGGCCATTGGAACTAGAGCTTGGAACTAGATCTAGATGGATTTTCTCTGAATGAGAGAGGAAAGGCTTAGATGGAATGAGGTTGAGGGGGGTCTAGGTACGTATTTATATGGGCGGCAGGATTGCAGCGGGGGTTGAATCTATCCTATAGGGTGCATACGATCGCGAAACTGGATGCGGTTTAAACCTACGGGATTCTATCGAGGAATACTCCAGAAGGGGGTAGAGAATTGAATGTAAACGAGGGGAAATAGAGGGAGGCCACTCGGCATTCTTGCCTAGGCCATCCGGCCCCACATGTCATCCCCTCGGGGTGAATTTTCTCGTGGTGGTTATGTACTCCATTTACTTCCCGATGGCGGTTGTTTAAAGATTCGGATCGATTCGGTTAAAATATAGGTGTAATCAAGGTAATTGGATAAACTCCAATTCCTCAACTACCTCTGGGGGTCTAGTAGGTTCTAGAAAGGTTTTAAGGCGATGACCATTTACCTTGAATAATGTACCTTCGTGTGATTGGAGAGTTACCGCTCCATGCGATGATGCGTTAACCACCGTAAACGGTCCTTCCCATTTACTCCGTAGCTTTCCAAGCCCGAATAATTTGACCCTGGAATTAAAAATTAATACCTTATCTCCGGGTGCAAACTCCTTCTTCTTGATCCTCTTATCATGCCATCTTTTGGTTCTCTCTTTATAAAGCTTTGAATTATGATAGGCCTTCTCTCTCCATTCTTCTAATTCTGATAATTGCATTTTTCTTTTATTCCCAGTAGCCTCAAAATCTATATTCCATCTCTTAATGGCCCAATGAGCTTTGTGCTCTAATTCTACAGGTAAGTGACAAGTCTTCCCGTATACTAATTGATAGGGTGACATGCCTAGAGGTGTTTTGTAGGCTGTTCGGTAGGCCCAGAGTGCCTCGGGTAACCGGTCTTTCCACATAGTACCCATTTCGTTCATCGTCTTCTATAGAATATTCTTAATCTGTTTATTTGATGTCTCTGCTTGGCCACTTGTCTGAGGGTGGTAAGGAGTGGCGACGTTGTGACAGATGCCATGACTCTTCAAGTAATTATGAAATTTTGTATCGGTAAAGTGAGTTCCTCCATCACTGATCACCATCCTCGGTGTTCCAAACCTTGGAAATATGACTTCTTCAAACATCTTCCTTGAGTATTTTGAATTGGCGTTCTTGCATGGTATAGCTTCTACCCACTTGGACACATAGTCAACTGCTACTAGGATGTATTCACAGTTCTTTGATTTGACGAATGGTCCCATATAATCAATACCCCAAACATCAAAGAGCTCAATCTGAAGATTGTTAGTAAGTGGCATAGCATCTCGTGAATTGATATTTCCATGTCTCTGACATGAGCCACATCTTCGGACATAATCTTTGGTGTCTTCATACATTGTTGGCCAAAAGAATCCACTTTGCCAAATCTTCGCATGTGTACGGAATGCCCCATAATGCCCTCCATATGGTGATGAATGACACTTTTAAATAAACTGAATGCCTCTTCTGCTGGTACACATCTTCTGAGCAAGCCATCAGCGCATACTCTGAAGAGATACGGAGGATCCCATATGTGGAGACAACTTTCGTAAATGAGCTTCCTTTTGTTTTCCCCTGGTGCTACATAACCTGCAACCATAAAGTTGACAATATTCATGTACCACGGGTCTGATCTTGTTACCTTGAATAGCATGTCGTCCCTCAGTGAGTCATTAATAGGCAATTCCTGCGAATTCTTAAACTGCATTCTAGACAAATGATCGGCAACAGGGTTTTCTACTCCTTTTCTATCTTTTATTTCTAAGTCAAATTCTTGGAGTAACAAAATCCATCTTATTAAACGGGGTTTAGCATCTTTCTTAGTGAGCAGATATTTAAGAGCAGCATGATTAGAATAAACAATTACTTTAGCTCCCACTAAGTAAGATCTAAATTTATCAATAGCAAAAATAACAGCTAAAAGCTCTTTTTCAGTTGTTGCATAATTAAGCTGAGCTCCTGTCATAGTTTTACTAGCATAAGCAATAGCATGATATTTCTTATCTTTGGTTTGTCCCAAAACTGCCCCACAGCATAATCACTAGCATCACATATAATTTCAAAAGGTAAAGACCAATCAGGGGGTTGAATGATTGGTGCAGAAATAAGTGCCTCTTTAAGAGTATTAAAAGATTGTAAACATGCATCATCAAACTTAAAAGGAACATCCTTAGCTAACAAACTAGTCAAGGGTCTAGCAATATGTGAAAAATCTTTTATGAAACGACGATAGAAACCACAATGACCAAGAAAACTTCAGATTCCTTTTATATTCACAGGTTGAGGTAGTTGTTCAATTACTTCAATTTTAGCTCTATCTACCTCTATACCTCTTTCAGACACTAAGTGCCCTAGCACTATCCCTTCTCTTACCATGAAATGACACTTTTCCCAATTAAGGACTAAGTGTTTCTCTTCACATCTTTGCAAAACCTTATCTAAATTTTCAAGACAATCATCAAAAGTCTTTCCATAAATAGAAAAATCATCCATAAAAACTTTTATAATTTCTTCAATCATATCAGAAAATATAGACATCATACATCTTTGGAAAGAAGCAGGTGTATTACATAACCCAAAAGACATTCTACGATAAGCATAAGTTCCATAGGGACATGTAAAAGTGGTTTTGCTTTGATCATCAGGGTGAATAGGAATTTGGTGGTATCCAGAGTAACCGTCTAAAAAGCAAAATAAAGAGTGATTCGCTAAACGCTCTAACATCTCATCAATGAAAGGTAGTGGAAAGTGATCTTTCCTTGTTGCTTTATTAAGTTTTCTATAATCTATGCACATACGCTATCCAGTAACAGTTCTCTGAGGAATTAACTCATTCCTATCATTTCTAACAACAGTCATACCACCCTTCTTAGGTACAACTTGAACAGGACTTACCCACTCACTATGTGGTATAGGATATATAATCCCAGCATGTAGCAGTTTTAAAACTTCTTTTTTTACTACCTCTCTCATCGCATTATTAAGTCTACGTTGGGGTTCTCTAGTAGGTGTAACTTCAGGATCGGTTGGTATGCGATGGGTGCAAAGAATAGGACTGATTCCCTTAAGATCTTGGAGTGAGTATCCAAAAGCAGCACGATGTTTCTCTAAAACAGTGATTAGGCGTAAAGATTCTTCTTGAGAGAGTTTATCACTTATGATCACAGGAGATTCCTGATCATTATTCAGAAAAACATATTTTAAGCCGGAAGGTAAGGGTTTAAGCTCAATAGGGGGTTTAGGAGGCTCTAGTAATTCATCGAGAGGTTCAGGATTAGATGGTTCCTCTTCCTCTTCTTCAATAAAGAATTGGGCGTCATCACCATCCATAGATGGTTCTAAAATTTTATCAATAAAAGCAGCATTAACCTCCTCTATTGGATCTGGCTCAGGAAGTAGCTCTACTCTAGTTTTCAAGGTATGGGTTATAGGCATAGAGAGCTTGAAACCTTTTCCGAGACTAATATCTAATTTCCCTTTTTGACCTTCTCTAATAAGCTTTTCTAGTGGTAAACCTCTTAACACATCAAACTTCCAAACATCAAAGATATAGAAATTTAATGGAACTTGAACTCCATAAACCAAAATAGGAAGAGAACACAAGACTCCTAAACTTGGAATAATGTGACCTGAAAGACTTTTTAGAGTTTTAATAGTTGGAATTAATGGTGTATCTTCAAAAAATCTTTTAGCAAACGAAAGAGACATGATATTAACACCCACAATTGGATTATAATGTGTAGTAAAAGGATGTTTATCAATCTGACACTCAAAAGTAACAGAAGAAGAATTCAAACAGATAACATCTTTTGAAAGTTCTTTTTATTCTAACCATTCTTCACTTAAGACAAAGACTAACTCTTTTGTAAACTTTTTAAAGAACTTTACCTCAAAAGGATGAATAAAATTAATATTTTTAGATTCTCTAGATTCTTGAGGTTTCATAATTACTTGGTAATTAGAGGTATTCCCATAATCATCAAAAAGATTATCTTCTAATTCAAGCATAAAATCAGGAAATGGGATTTCCTCTTTTTCATTCAAAAGTTTAGGTTTCAAAATAGCTAAAGGTTGAGATTCAAGCAATAATTCAGACTCAGCTATTGACTCTTCTTTTTCTTCAGGAAGATCATTCAAAATATTCATAAGAATAGTTTTTGCATGTGTAGCAGTAGTATACATGAATGCTCCTCCTGTGGCCAAATTAAGATATTCTTTATTCTTTTCATTAAGGCCCAAAAAGAAGTGTTGTAAGAGCATAGGTTCTGGTAAAGCAAGACTAGGACCTGAATTTACAAAACCATCAAAACGTTCCCAAGCCTTACCTAATGATTCATTATCTAATTGTTTAAAACCTATGATTTCAAAACGTAGTTTAGCAACTTTCTCGATAGGGAAAAATTTAAGACAAAAGCTAGAACATAACGCTTCCCAATCTCTCTGACTATTCCCAACATGACGCTTATACCAGTGTTTAGCTCGCCCCGTTAATGGAAACGGAAAAAGCTTCCACCTTAGTGTTTCATCTGCCATGCCTTTAATGTGTAGACATGAACAAGTTTCTTCAAAATCATTCAAATGGGAATAGGGGTTTTCACTAGAACTACCAGAAAAAATATTTTCCTGAACTAAATGAATTAACCTCGGGCGTAGCTCATAGCCAGATGATGTAATGGGTTTAGATGATTCTACTGGCTGCAAATGTGAGCCCGATGGTGCTCCGTATTGATATAAGAGTTGTGCTACGGGTTCCATAAAAAGATAAAAACTAAAAACTAAAAAGCTAAATAGAAAGGAAAAGTATAATACAGGAATTAAGCTAAACTTAAAGTCAATCTCAGCAAACCGTTCCCCGACAACGGCGCCAGAAATGCTTGTTGGTATTAATTAAATGCACACAAGAAATAAGATTATCCGCAAGCGCACAGATACAATACCGTTGTAGCACTTCACCAAGATAAACCCGGTTTTAAATATCAAACCCAAAGGAACAGTAGGTGATGATGACTAAGTCTATAAACTTAACCCAATCCACAATCAAGCTAGAAAATAGCGAGAACAAGGAGAACAATATGGATTATCTAATTCTGGTCTTTGAAAGTGGTTGTTTTATATTATATGATCACGAGCGATAACTTAATAAGATAGGAGTAGAAATCAGAGTTCTCTCCTACCAAGCACCTTTTGCTTGCCAAACCTATTAACGGGAAGTGGACTACAGAGGATTCAACGAAGCTATAAGTCACCTTCGCGAGCTACCACTATCCAGAAAATCAGGGGACATTCACAAGTAAACATAGCCTAAACACCACGTCTACGCTACGAATACTACTTCAATCAAGAAGCTATCTAGATCAAAGTAATCAATAAGAGTTGCAAACTAAAAGAATAATATGAACAAAACACTTACTTTAACCAACTACCAAATGATCTCAAGATGCAAACTCCGGCGCGGGAGGTTGATCTCGAAGAATACAGCAATGAAGAAGCACCGACAGGCCGGAACTCCTCCAGAACTCTACTCTCCAACTCTATCTCTCTAATCTCTAAACAAGAACTAGTTCTAGATTGAACTAGTCTTTCTTGATTGCTAGCCTAGATCTACTAGATAGGAATTAGGGTTTCTAGCTCTTTAGCTCTTCATTGATCTGGCTCTCTCTCTAGGGGGGTCTGGCTCCGTTTATATAGCCCGGTGGAATGAATATCAACCGTAGGATCAAACCGACTTAATGTAGGGCCAAAATGCATCCTCAAAGGCGGTGGAGAGGTACGCAGAGGTCGACAGTGGGGGCCACCCCCGGAGGCCGGCCGGCCCGGCCGGTGGGGCCGGCCGCCCCACCCCAAAAGGGCTCGGGCTCCACTTTATTCTGGTGTCTTCTAGATCCTTCCTGATCCCTCTAGCGATATTTTCCGTCGCGGTTAAGTTTTGTGGCTTTTATGCATTTTAATCCTCAATTATGCACTTTCTGGATAATTCCCTAGAAAACAGACAATTCACCAAAACTCATGGAAATGATTAGTAATAACCACCTATTCTATGATATTGTTGCAATTTACAAAGAAGGTTGACGGTTAAAAGTAGACGTTATCTACCGTCAACAGCATCCCACTGGGCTATATAAGCAGAGCCAGACCTCCCCCTGGAAACCCTAATTCATTAAACAATCACTACAAAAGGGCACCCCCTTCAGCAACGCATATATGCGTTTCTATAAGCCCGAATAAGTGTTGGTAGGGTCTATACCAACGCATCTAACATGCGTTGCTTAAAGTGGTGTTGCAAGGACCAATTGCAACACATATATATGCGTTGGTAAGAGGGGCACGTAAGCGTTACATGCTAGCAACGAATATGTAGCAACGCATATATGTGTTGCTAGCCGAATATGTCACATGCTTTTGGGGTTTGAAATTAGTATCATATATTGGTTATTTTTATGGTATAAATAGTTTAATAAATTAATTGGATATTTTCCATCCAGCAGTCAGAAGCACTAAAGAAATATATCTTTGGAACTCGAGATAATATTTCAATAATTGAAATTGACTAAATGATTTTACAGATACAAGAAAATGGTCCACACTAATTGTATACAATGATTCACTAACTACAAAGCTCCATAGAAAATAAACAGACACAAGTGTAACACCACTCCTAAACTAATCTTCAGGAGAAATCTTGTTCCTAATCCTTCAATCACCTGAACATCCAAAATATCATGTCCTGCAGGAAAATACAGTGTGTTTCGTTAAGAACATATTTAGGTAATATGTGATTTTCAAATGAATTTGCAAATCATGGTGATGGAAAATAACTGAGCCAATGGATACATACCTGTTCTTGGCAGCTCTTATAGAACTAAGGCTTCATTAGTACCCTGAAATAAAAGAAGCTGAACTAAATTAGAACCAATAAAGCCATGCAAAAAATATATTGAAACTGGTGGATGTGGTCTAATTTTTCTACCCGAAGTTCTCTCAAATTAGAACTAGCAGTGCAAATAAAGCCAACTCAGCCAACTCTCTTCCTTAGTTTTGTATAGCATAAGTATTTAGTGTGCAATTGACGTCATGTCCCGTACATATATGTATATTAAAATTATAGAAGAATAAGGTCCACGTGTCTAGGGTCATAGGCCTGAAATCCATCTACTGTGAATGGGACTGACTTGTCATGTGAAACAAGTCAGAAAATTTTCTGATACCCAGAAAACTTTTGTACGCACTTGAAGAAGGGATACCTTCACCCTTCGGTCACCTCCTCATAGTTCATAGATGTATATCACAGAATCACAGTACAAAATTCAGAAGATGTACCTTTGCCTGCACAAGTTTGAAAAAGGTAACATCATTCGTCAGTAAGCATAACTGAATTACTATCAAATACTTGTTAATTTTCTGAAGAACTAATCTACTCTGGAGTCAGAACAAGCTAGAAACACCATATCCATCCATCCATATATATAATGTAATCAATTTTGCCTTCGAATTGATTGAGAATCTTTTTACAGTATACATAGCTACTATTTTAAATTACCTCATAGAGAAATTCAGCTTGCACTAGTAGTCCTCCAGGTTCGGTTTCAAGAACATTAACTAGAAAATTTCACATTTCTGTAACCTGCATATGCAGTGCATGTTTTTGCCATTTAGAAAAATAAACCAGAGATGAATTAGCTTTGGTGGAACCGATGAGGACACAAAAGATCAGATATCGCGGGGATGGCGCGGCAGTTTCACTGGACGTCCGCCTAAACAGCACTGCAAATGTAACATCACGGTCAACAATGAGCACTGAAAGAAAATGAAATTTGATTCTACCATCAGAAGGTATTGGTCTCTACTTGAAAGCTAGCTAGACAGCAGAAATTGATCCTAAAGGGATAACATTTACTGTAAGTTTTAAACCTTTTCGAGCAGACCAATTGTATTGTCTAATCCTTTACACAGTTGGTACAGATCCACAATCACTATTACTGATACTACTGTCAGAATTCAGATCGATGCCATGAGAAAATTCCGATTGATATAGTGAGAAAAAGAAGGAATACCTCTAGATATTTGTCAACACTGTTTAATCAAATCTATTCAGATGAAAGAACTGTTGAACTGTGCCTGAGAAAAAAACCCATTCAGGATCTAAATAAGGTGCACCAAAATTCAGAGGTCGATCGATTCTTATATACATGGAAAAGGAGGGGATGGCGATAATACCTCAGGGATGTGATGCAGATAGGCAAAGTGCATCCTTGGAGAAGAATGGAAGGATTCACATAGGAGATCGAGATCAAGGCTGGACGGCAGGCTCTAGATCCGAAGCCCGCGAGGTAGTGGCCAGGCTGCAGGCATCTGAAGGGTTGACGACGAGTCCTGCAATCTGCTGTTGCTGCAAACACGGAGAGGATAAATTGGCGAGGGTTGTTGAAACCACAACTTACAGGTGGCGGCTGCTCGCGCTGCTCGTCCTCCATGACGCATCGGCGTTGTGGTAGGCCTTTTGGCAACTTCCGCTATGGACGACATGGCCGCGGGGACAGGCGGCTGCGATGGGATGCGCATTGGGGTCAGAGATGTGGATAGCGGAGGAGGCCAGGCGGATATGGTGGCGCTGTAATGGGGTGCTTGCACATCCAAAGATGAGACGGCGGCGGCGATAGATGCGTGAGATGTGAGGGAAGAATTGGCCCTTGTACTTCGCGGATTGACTGCTGGGTAGTTTTTCTACGCTGGACGTGGGGAAGGTGAGCGGTGGTCAGCAACACATCTTATTTCCGTTCCAAGCTATGCGTAGCCCAAAGGGAGTTCGTGTTGTAGTGAATTCATTCCATCTCGAGATATTTGGTGATCAAGTCATCTAGAGCTTTAAGTTCTAGTTCTTCATAGCCTTCTAGTTCATAGTTTAGCCTAGTTAGATCTAGAGTAGAGGAAGTCAAGTTCTTCATCGATCTTGGATTCCCGATGTTGCCAAGAAGAGAAGAGTCTGGTATAGTTCTTAAGCTTTTCTTTCTTATTGTAATATCTGCGTTTGTATGATCATTACTAGCAATATTATTCTTCATTATTATGTTCTTGATTGCATTGTTCATTGTCTACTTTAATATGTCTAGTATAGTTAGTTTGCTATTATATTCATGCACTGGTTCGTATAGCGCTCATCTATTCAATTGCATGGTGAGTGATAGGCAATATGTAGACGTGGTGTCTAGATGCTTTGCTTATTTGCGAGTATCTCCAATCGTGCCGGGTAGTGAGGTAGATCATGGGTGTGACAGACCCATTGAGTCCTTTGTAGGCCTTCCCCCGTACGGTGGATTGGTAGAGTGAGATTATCAGGTTAAGAGGAGGTTCCTGTACTCATCTTCTCCTGTAAATTGCTCCGATGTGTTAGGGAACAATAGTAGTATAACTTAGCCATGATTGTTAGACATACTTACACTAAATGAAGTAGCTTTGACTGTAGCTTAAATACTTAGGAGTTATTTCTCTATTACCTGATTAGACAAATGCTGACATGATTAGAGTGCTATGATGGGATTAGTATCATTAGGAGATGACTGATCATATTTATCATATTTATCATTTATCTATTGTTTATCTTGTGACATCTTTCTGTTATTGAGGAGAGTTGACATTGGCTACATCTCTTATTCACTGCATATATAAGTGTTATCAATACTATAGAGTAGCTTCTTAGCAATGCCTTTCCAAAGGTAGAAATATAAATGACAACCCGGTAATACTCTAGGTAAAATGCTACAATGGTATAATTATCCATGCGCTTGCGTAATCATTCTTAGTTTATACTTATCTTTATTTATTTCTGCCTAGTCACATAAAAAATGATAAGATTTAGTACCAGAGTTTATTCCTAGCTTTATAATTGGGGATGACAACCTAGTTTCACAATTAGGAGTAAGGGTAGAGAGGCTAGTGGCTAGTTGCTAAAGGCAAATTAATTAGTACCAATATTTCTAGTGTCGTTGCGTGGGATAGAGATTTGGGTTTTATTGCAGTGACGTTAGAAATGCCAACACCTTGAGTATTACCAGATTATCATTTATATTCTACCATTGGAAAGGTGTAGCTAAACCGATAATCTATAGTATTGATAACACTGATAGCAAAATAAGCAGTGTAACCAATATCATATACTCTACTCAGAACAGAGATAAGTCACAAAATAATTGATAATGATATAAGTAATAAGCCTTGATCAATCATCAATAATAATACTAATCCATCATTGCAATCTAGTCATGTCAATGGTTGTCTAATCTAATTAATAAAGAAATAACTCCTATGTACTTAACTACATGTCAACGCTACGTCAACTAGTGCAAGTATATCTAATAATCATCGTTAAGTAATACTACTATGATTTCCAAACATATCGGAGCCATGATCAGGAAAAGCTAAGTACAGAAACCTCATGTATATGAATATACCCTTAACCTAACAATCTCACTCTACCAAACCACCGTAGAGGGAGGTCTATAAAGGACTCAATGGATCTGTCACATCCATGATTTACCTCACGACCCAACACAACTGGGGATATTCGCAGATACGTAATGCATCTATGCACCACGCCTACACACAACCTACCACTCACCATATTATCAAATAGATGAGCGCTATACGAACTAGTGCATGAACATAATAACAAACTAACTATGTTAGATGTATTGAAGTAGACGATGAACATAATAATTAAACTAAGATGAAGAACAATGTTGCTAGTAATAATCATACAAACGCAGATAATACAATAAGAAGGAAGAGTTTAAGAACTATACCGAACTCCTACCGACCTCCTCTCTTCTTGACAACTTCCAGAATCCAAGATCGATTGATGTATCTTGACTTCCTCTAAACTAGATCTAACTAGGCTAAACTATGAACTAGAAAAGCTATGATGAACTAGGGATTCTAGCTCTGGATAACTTGATCTTCAACTAACTCAAATGAATTAGGGTTTCTAGAATGCCTCTAGGGGGTCTGCCCCTTAATTTATAACCTAGTGGGATGCGCGACGACCGTTTGATCAAACCAACCTTGCGTAAGGCTAAGGTTGATCCTCAAAGGCAGTGGAAGCAGCTCGCGAAACATGATAGGCGGGCCCCATAGGGAGTGCCGTCTGACCTAGCAAGTGGGGCCAGTCGACCCCACCTGGCGGCAGCCCCGCCTCCCATTCGCTCTGGTGTCTTCTGGATGCTTCTAGAGTTTGGTGGAGTATTCTCCGCCATGGGATATTTTTGAGATATATTTTGATAATTAAGTCCTTCTCATGGTTTTCTAGATTAATCTCTAGAAAATGATAAATCACCAAAACTCATGAAAATTGTTAGATAAAACCCTAGTTTCCTAGATATTCATATATTTCTCATGTTTAATAATCTACTAAATATTGGCACTATCCACCGTCAACACTCACCTTAGCTTCTGCATTTATATTATGTGCCTTGGTTATTTGCTTTACCTTTCCTATCTTAGTTGATAGGATTAGAACCTAGGTTTCATAACTCTTTTGCGGTAGACATAGCAACACACTTAGCAAAATCTTAGTTGCATTCTAGATAGATTACTTCTTGCATAAGTTTTGACTAAGTTGTTTCCGTGGCCATAGTGAGAAGTAGATTTTTTAAGTTTCCTAATTCATCCTCCTCTTAGGCGTTACGGTCCTTACACATCAAAGAGTAAATGTGCGGTGTAGAGGCTACGAGGTATTGTTTTAGCAAGACAAGAAACCACCAATGGTACACTAGATTCCACTAGAGGAATATAATACCTTGTGTCTAAAATATGTATGTGTGGCCTAGCTGCTCACACGGAGGGTTTTGCATATAAGTAGCACCTCTCTTACACTTTTGACTTCCCTTCATGTAAAAGGGTGAATCCAGAGATGTTACTTTTGGAATAACAAGGATTATAAGATGGCCCTCACCCTCCTTAACTTCCATAGTGGTACAGAACCCACAAGCTATAACTCCTCATGTGCCACTTGGGCCACATTGGGACAATAAGATAGCTATTACATGCTTCTAATGGCTTACGGTGTTATACAAAGTTTAGGACACCCAATGGTTGCCAAAGGCTAGCCCAACAGCTAGTCACCATGCAAAAGGCACCATAGCTCTCCAGTGAGGTCACCGAAGCTCTCTTGTGCTCGCTTCATGAGTGCCATCCAAAGCCAGTACCTCTTGTGAGGGGTTAGGGCTATACATATCCGCTTGGACAACCATTTGAGTGTTTTTGGAGTTGAGGAAAGCTGCTAAAGAGTTGAAGTTCATCTCTGTATGCTCTAGCCACCAAAAGTGCATTAGGAAGACTAGGCAATTAGCCTTAGTGCTTTGCAAAGTGCTCATGCTAATTAGAGGCTACATATTAGAGTTTGCCCTCTGGGCTTAGGATTAGTGATTATGAGGTTTGCATTCCTTGTTGCTACCAGGTTCTTAGGTGCACCAAGTTTGTACACTAAGGGGCTTGTAATCTTGAGAGATCACACCAACTGCACTTGTGGGTGTGGTTACAAATGGTGTACTAAAGGGAATGAGGCCCACAGCGATTTGGTCGGAAGTTCCATAGTGAAGATAGTGGAGAGCGCTCCAAGAAAACGCCACATGAAGACCCACTTGTGAGTGGGGAAGGACCATGGGCTGTCCACAGAGTTATCTAACTAGGAGCTTAGTCATAGGAGGGGGTTCTAACAAGGTCTACTTGGAAGTGCTAGCTTTTTGGTACCTTAAAAAAATACTGTCATCAGGAGTTTGCATTTTTCTAACTCATTTACATTTTCACATTCACTTACTTTCCTAGGATGTATGCTTACCTTTTCTAATCTAACTTGCTAAATTAGCTGATAGAATTAGAACCTAGATTGTATAACTTTTACGATTAAAGATATTAACACTTAGCAAACCTAGTTGCACATCTAGATAGTATTTTTTTTTTAAAAAAAAACTACATGTAGATGTATATTTGTATAGGTTTTGATAAGTAGTTTTAAGAGACCATTAGTTTTTAATTTTCCTAATTCAAATCCTCTCAGGCGTTATAATCCTTACAATAAATAGACATTTGTAAGGTGTTCATTTTTCATTGCAGCAGACGGCATGGGGCATATAATGTAGTGGGAAAAGCAAATTCAGTAATTCAAATGTCACTGTTCATTCTTCATTGCAGCAGCCGGCATGGGGCATATAATGTCCATTTCAGCAATGCTGTCACTCTAGTAGCGGCTACTGGACGATCTGGGCAGGGAAACAGTCCCTTCCTGTACATTGCCGTGCGCTTTCTTCGTGGATCGTTGGAATGTCTGTTCGCTTTCATTAATTTTATTCAACCCCTTTCACAATGTGTTCATGCAAAGGCCAGAATGGCTACTAATAACTAACAAAATTAAACAAAAGGTATACGAGTTTATATAAGAAATAAGGACTTGACATAACAAATAAGAACTTTACTACACTCAGCACGCGCAATATCTGAATTTTCCGCCCACACACCTCCTTCCCCACCTTATCTTCTTGCTCCCATGTGCCTCGCATGCATGTGCGCCTACAGCTTCCTCACCCTGCCGGACTCCACCTTCGGCGCCGCCGCCCGAACCTTTCAGATCCGGCACAGTGCCCCCACCTCCGCCACCTTCCACCGCCACGGCGCGCTAGGGCTGTGGCTGAGGAGCTCCCACGAAGGCCCTAGAATGCTCGCGGTGGCTGCATATTCTTTCCATCCCCATCTCCCGCATGGCATTGTGAGCTCCGGGCCGGACTTTTTGTTCCCGCGGCAAGCTACGCCAAAGTCTAGCCATGTTGCCCTGGCCGCGACCTGGCCTGGCCACCGCTAGCTCCCCTAAGTCGCCCGCCGACCATCCATACTGTCTGGCCAGCCTTCCTTCCCCCGGCCGGCCCCTTCTAAACCTAGTGGATTTGGGGGAAGAAGGCATGGCATGACTTTTCGGAACTCTAGGCACCGCCGGAGCAGGGGAAGAGAGAGCATGGGCATGGGCGTGGACGGTGGGTACGAGCACGATCGGATGGTCATCTTATTCGCCGCACTCATCGGACGGTAGCGCAAGTGTGCACACCAAGCGACGCGAGCGCGCTAACTTAGAAGTTATCATTTTTCGAACAAATAAATGTAAATGATCGTGTTGTCTTTGCGTCTGCAAACTGCGAGCATTGGTCATGCATCAATCCCCGACCCAGATCATGATATCCACTGCTCACCGACCTTTGCTATCTGGGGCAATTGTTGTGCTCATTAAGTCATTATTATATTTCGCATGGAAAATTAACACATAATGATACGAGAAAACTCAAACAGCGTTGACTCCCCTGTGCCTACGCCTGTGCATTTGTCTTCCACAGGCTAGTGTATGTCTTGCTCAGGCACCGGTAATGGCATCTCATGGATACGCTATAGCTTGGGGCAACCCTCCGTCCCAAAGCTCGATCTACCGCGATTACGTTATAAGGCTAGTTTTAGTGTAGGTTTTATCTGTATTTCAATAGTGGGAGTTCCATCGTTTTATATGATTGAAGCTCGTCGTCACAGTTACCAACACAAAATCTAACGTGACAGTCTTGGTAAGCCATGAAACAAGTTGCTCCAGGCTATCTAGATAGCTGCAAGCGCAAAGAGTAACAAGAAATCCGCAGTCCAATCAATGAACTAGTGCCATAGATGCAAAACTCCCAAAAAATGCACTAGATCTCTCCTGGTCTCACCATCAAGCACAAGAGATGAGTGAGAGATGGAGCAATGCCACTCTGGCCGCATTCTTCAGTCATAGACATATACAATTCCAGTTGCATTAACACTTCATGAAAAAGCTGCAGTTATTAACTCAGAAAATGTCAGATATAAATACGTACCGTACCACTCCCACAGAAATTAAGCAGTCAGAAATGGCAAATCAATCTCAATAATATCTGCAGTTCGTACTCCTCAATGGCAAATGCATGCAGGTGCGGACTTGCCTGCTTAACTCTCCCGGTCGCCCGAAGAACTCTTGCCGATTAAGATAGATAGCAGTCCACTGGACAGTAGATATGGCACATGATCTATTGGAGACTATTAAACTAACCAAAGGACAAGGTGATTGTTGACGCCGAACGCCGCCGCCTGAAGGTTTTGGGTCAAATGTAACACAGATGCTGCCTTTTCTCTGAATGCAAGACAAGGGGCGTCTGGTATGCTCATTCGCAATTCTGCAGGGCTCTTTCTGGATGGTCGTGCGCGATGGTACCCCGACGGCCCGACGCCCTGGATGCATTGACGATGGAGGCTCTAGTCTGCCCAGATGAAATGCTTTTGGCAAGGGAGATGGCGGTGTCGAAGCTGCAGCTTGAAACCGACTGTCAGGAAAAGGTCATTTTGTGGGCTTGAAGAGATGATTAGAGGTTATGCTTACTGCCAATTCTCAGGGAGATCGAAAGGTCGTCCTCTAGCCTAGTTGTTAGAGTACCATTCAGCAGGCCTGAGTTTGACTCTCTGTGTCAGTGAACTAAAAAGGTCTAGAATAAAAAAAAATTTTAAAAATAGGTTGGGGGTTTCCCCAACTGATTTCGATCAAAATAAATTAGTTCATGCTTTCTTGAGTTTAAAATGTTATATGCTAACCGTTTTGGTGTTCACATAGCTCATAAGTTAGCACAGCAAGTCACCGGTGATAGCAGTCTTGGGGAGTGGCAAATGGCCCCGGATTATATTATAAACCTGTTGGCTGAAGATTGTCATCCCCATAGTCCCTGATGAATGAATGAAGTTTGAGTAAAAAACTCTCTCGTCTGCTGCCAAAAACACAACAAGAGCCCCTCACGGCCGGCTATGCAGACGATTTTTCAACACAACACTATTTTTCTTAAAGTTTTCATAATTTGAAATTCAATGCTTTAAAAAATATAAATGATTTTGGTTGGAGAAACAAGCTAAACTAAAGTTGTAGTTCTTGAAGAGATCCGCAACCTTGTAGTTGACTACCTTTTGATTTGGAATCATTAAGTGTCAAAAATTTTGTTTTATGTTCTAGATTTTAAATATTTTTTAAAGAAAATCCAAATGGCCTTGGATGGAGAATAACCTAAATCAAAGTTGTAGTACCTAGAGAGATATACATCTTTATAGTTGACAATTTTTCATTTAAAGTCATTTTACAAATTCTAGAAAATGATGCAAAACTATGTAGAACTATTTATAGAGGGCTTGAAAACGATCTAAGGTTGTAGTTGACAACTTCTCCTGGGCTTGCATTTTTTTGTTACTTTTTAGATTAATTTAAAAATTCTTAAAAAAAATAGAAACGGCTAAATTTTAGTCCATCTACAGAAATCGATGTCTAGTAAACTTAGAATTTTTGGATCACCTCAAAAATATCAATCTCCGCAGAGTTCCGGTTCACCTCTAGAAATCGATGTCTTGATACAGACAAGCAGAGGCGGGCCAGCCTCAAAAACATACTTTCCCTAGTAGTGCTGCTCGGTAGTGCTACTTGAAGCGAGTGAGCGAAAAGAGCGCGTGACCAAAAAGGATGAACAGTGTGCTTACAATGCATGCGTACATATATATGCATGCTGCAACAGCAGCGTGTTCGTTCATGTATGTAATTGCAACCAGTGCCCATGCCCCTCACGGCGGGCCCGTCCGGCCACAACGTAACTGCGGCCGCCGGCCGGCTGCCACGCCTGCATGATACTTACTTACGCCGTCACTCACCGCCGTACAAATTATTTGATGCATGCAGCCGGACACTGTTCGTTCGTTCGTCCACTTTGTTTGGACTGCATGGTCCGGCCGGTGGTCCAGCCGGCCGGTTGACGTCCGCCGACATCGCGGGCCACACACCATTGCATGTGCATGCCATGCATATATGCATGTGTGTCGTCTCTTTGCATACGGAGTATGTGTGAAACAGGACTAGCAGTACAACTCTAGTCGTACTGGGCACAGGAGGACCCTGGCCCAGGTCGGCAGGCCCTGGCCCAGGTCGGCAGGTCCTACGAGTATTCAACAAGCAGGTCACCTGCAGCTTCTTCATGCATCAATGGCTTTAGCTTGCGTACATCGCTAGCTTGATTCAGACAAACTGTTCCCTTCTGGCTCTCGTCGTCTCTAGCCTGGTCATGGAGTGATTGTCATGGAGACTTCAAGGCTGCCTACAGCCTGCTGGACAGCTAAAGGAGTGTTTGATAGGGTGGACCGACGTTCTGGCTGTGCTCTCGTGCTACAACTTTCTAATATCCTAGGCTCCCTCATGAGCTTGGCCTCCGCGGTGCAAAAATCCCTCCTCTCTCTCATGGCTCAAGAAAAACGAAAACCCTCTCTATTTCTTCTCGGTCAGGGTGGTTGAAGTGCTCACACGTTTGATGGAGTCACCCCCGGCCGTTCACGAGTTTCGTCTCCCGCACGCTTGGTCTCCAACCGTACTCTGTTCACGCTCGCCACCGATGCCATCGCCATTGCAAGATGCAGGAAATGAGGTGGCGATAGCCTCCAAGACCGAGTCGTCCGTGGAGATGGAGGGCCCAATTTCCGGCCAAGAGATCGGGGCCGCAACCGATTTTGGCCAAGAGAGCTGATGCCGACGGAGATGGAGGGCCGCTTGAGCTTGCTTGGACCAGAGCGGCCTTGGGGTTGCCTGTGGCTTGGCGGCGTAAAACCGCACCTGTTCCAGCAGCCTAAGGTTGCCCGGTCGTGGTTGTTGGCAGCGGCTAGAGCTTGCGCGCGCGACAGCCAGCCACGCCCAGTGTGGCAGCCTGGGGACGCAGCAAGGATTGCTGGAAGGGCACGAGCCACGAGGGTGTTGTTGGTATTTCTTAGCGAAAGCAGCCAAATCCGCAAGCGCACGGAAGTACCGTCATAGCACTTCACACAGTAATAGATAGGGTATCATAATTTCACGAAGAACGGCTATGCTTAGTCTTTGAATGTAGTCCTCCCTGGAGGGTCGAAGGAGGGATAAATTGGGTAGTGAGGTTTTTTTACGGTTTAGGTTCTCTACACGAAGATAATCTCACTTACTACACTCTTGCTTCGGGCACCGGATCGCACCTAGTCTGCTAGGTGATGCCGGCCTATAACTCTACGTCACACCCAAACGTGGGAGAATACAAACGATGCTAGGGCTGTCACCACCTAACACCTACTCCTCACCCGTGGAGTGCGAGGCAAACGAGGGTAACCTATAACTTAGACACCACGTCTATGTTATCGATTACTATTTAGAACATTCGCTACTAAGGCAAGTAACGAATAACGAACCCGCAAGAATGTAATACACAAGAAAACATGAAATAGAGACTCACCACCGTAGTCAAACATGGACCTTATACCCCAAGCAGTATACGGCCATAGAGGTACATGTCGAGAGGGAGCCGACACACCCGGCGCTCCGCCTCCTCAACTCGAAGACACCGAGTCCAAGACGAGAGATAGCAGGCACGCCCGAACCTCCTCTCTACTTTCTCTCACTCACTCCCTACACTAAACTAGCTAAGCTAGGATGGAATTTGAGCTTGGCCCTCTTCTTCTTCTCCAATTTGTGTTGTGTGTTCCTTGAGAGGGGGTGAGGGGGTCCTTTTATAGTTGTTGGAGGTCAGCTTTGGCCTGGACAGCAGTAACTCCTCATGTAACCGACCTTGGAACTGCCTAAGTGAACCGCCAGAGAAAGGAGGGCCCGAGAGGTGGCGTTGGGGGTGCGGCCGCACCCTGGTGCGGGCGCACCAAGGGAGGCTCAGCTGGACATCGCCTTTCTCTGGTCGGTTGCTGGTTGGGCCTGGATGCTTGCCACGTGTGGTGCTCGGCCCAATTGTGCAGATGGATATGGTTTCCTTTGGAATTGCTTTTGTTGTTGGGCCGGATCTTTGGATTTTTTATATACTTTTGGTCCATCTTTGATGTTCTTCCATGTTTGACCTGTAACACATGTGCACTCACCAAAACTATGGAATTTGTTAGTGTATAGACCCTATATTCTAGTTATGGTGGTGTTTCATCTCTCTTTTGTATTTATGTTGGCAGTATAAGATGTGAGTTAAGCACTACCAATAAACTCCCCCACACTTAGTTCTTTGCTTGTCCTCGAGTAAAGCTCATGACTAAGATAGAATAGCACCTCTTGTACTTGATATTTATACAGTTTATTTCAAGATTCCATCTAGATCTATGAATTTCTTCAAAGCTCATCGTGTTTTCCTCTAGACAGCTTGAATAGTAAAAGTGACTTTGGCTTTACTTTCCTTATTCTACTTCTGCTTAAGAACCTGGGTTTTTATTTTTCTTTGAAAAGGTGATAAAGCTTGCTTTTTCTTATGATATCCTTGGTCTCATAGAGGACTTCTTCCTCTTATGCTATTTTGCTATTTTCTAGACTTTATGGAGGAAATATCATACCTTTAGATCAGGCAGTATTATGTTATTTTTATTTGTATACCTCCTATGCATGCTCCTTTCTCTTTTGCTTCTTTGAGAAGTGTGGGCTATCTCTCTGGCAGGTGCTTTTTTTGCACCTATTTTTTTTGCTCAGGCGGGTGTCTTTGCACCCCTTGTTGTACTCTCGTTTTTTTGGCACATACCTTTTTGGTATGGCATCTTTTCTGGCTCATGCTTCTTTAGCATGACATCTTTTCTTTGTATAGCCCACATTTCTCTTTTATCTTCTGAGATTTTAAGAGTCATGCAACAGGAGTATACATTTATTTGCTTTTTAGGTGCCCGATCAGAAGGTACTATACTTACCCCGCATTAGTCATAGATATATAGTAGAAATCTCATAATTGGTAAAGTTCCTATGCGACCAAGGTTTATCAAGAGAAAATATGCTAGTTTATCATGGTTATTTATTATTTATAAATCCCAAGTCTTTTTTGCATAAGGTAGAGTAAAGATCATATCATCATTTGCCACTTGTACTAATTCAAATTACTAGCAAGAAAAAGGATGTTCTTAGATAAAGTTCATAAATCAGATTTCTCTTGTAAATAAAATATAATCATATCATATACAAGGTAAATGTGCATGAGGTTTTATATTCTGAAAATTATTAATTTCATGCCTTTGAGAGATGAATGAAACTCCCTCACACTTATTTTTGTACCTAGCTTTTAATTTTTATTGCGTGCACGGGAGCAAAAATAAGGAGAAACAAATGTGGACAAAATGTATTTGAATTATCAAAATAATTTAGGCACATATTACAGATGATGGAAGTAAAATATTGGAAAGTAAATACTAAAATGTAAACTTGTGCCTAACTTATTAATGCGGGAGTGACTGATGATCACTGTAGTGCTGGAAGCACTCCCGCTGCCCTAGCAACTTTTTCGATCCTCTGGCTAAGGGCGAATCTAGTGGTGTCTAGTTGGTCCTATAGCACGGTGATCTTGAGCTGTGCTAGTGTTAAATCCCCGTGCAGCTTCCTCACAAGATACCTAAGTGAGAGGACTGAGGTGCTGAGTGGGACGGTGGCGGAGGCCCGAGTCGAAGTTTCCGACTCAAGGTCGCTAATGACGGCCTGCCTGTGGATCTGGGGATTCCCCGCTCTCTTGAATCTGAGAGGGAGGGAAGTGTCCTCAAATGGCTCTTTCCATGATTTCCTTGATCATGTCAAAGAAAATGGACATCATGCACCGTTGGAACGAAGCGGGTGCATTACACAACCCAAATGACATACGATGATATGCATACGTTCTATACGGGCAAGGGAAAGTCGTCTTGCTTTGATCACCAGGGTGGATGGGGATTTGATGATAACCCGAATACCCATCTAGGAAACAGAAGAAAGAGTGTTTCGCCAACCGCTCTAACATTTTATCAATGAAGGGCAATGGGAAGTGGTTTTTCTTTGTGGCCGTATTGAGTTTTCGGTAGTCTATACACATTCTTCACCCTGTGACGGTACGTTGTGGAATTAACTCATTTTTGCTATTTTCAACTACCATCATACCACCTTTCTTTAGAACCACTTGGACGGGGCTAACCCAATCGCTGTGTGGTACGGGATAAATTATCCCGGCGTGAAGAAGTTTTAACACTTCTTTCTTCACGACTTTCCTCATCACATTATTCAGCCTTTGCTGAGGCTCTCGAGTGGGTGTGCTTGAAGGGTCTATTGGAATGCGATGGGTACAGAGAGTCGGGCTAATCCCCTTTAAATCTTACAAGGAATACCCAAAGACGGGCCTATGCTTCTTTAAAATGGCAATGAGTTGGGATGTCTCCTCTTCACTAAGCTTGTCACTAATGATAACATGAGTTTCTTTATTGCCATTAAGGAAAGCATAGTGTAAACCAGCGGGTAGGGGTTTTAGCTCAATTGGAGGTTTTAACGGGGCTTCCTCTTTAGGAAGTTCTATAGTCTCACCTAAATCGTCCTTTTCTTCTATAAAGAATTCGGCATCTTTTTCTAAGAACGATTCTGGTGAGTCAAAGGGCATTGCCAATATAACTTCCATGGGCATGTTAGGACAAGGGGGTAGCTTGCCATCATGGTGTTGGTATGTGAAAAAGGTACAGCAAACTTGTCCCCTCCTAGCTTTATATGGAATTCCCTGGAAGTTGGTGGTTCTAGGAAGAACTTCTCTCGGGGGTGCCCAATCAGGACATCGAAATCCTAAAGATCGAAGACATGAAAGTCTAGAGGTATTTTGACATCATTGTGATGTAACGGTATATTGAATAATACCCCTAGCCTCTTCAGTCTTGTTTGTGGCTTACTACAGAAGTATGTGTTTGTTGGAGCAAGTGTTTCTTTGCTTAGAAAAGTCTTAGCAAATGATGCAGACATCAGATTTGCTCCAACAGTAGGATTGTACAGAGTCTTCACCCACTTCCTACCCACTTTGGTTCGGATTACCGAGGAGGGACAGCAAACCTGAATTTCTTCGGTTGCTAACTCCACTTTCTCGGTCCATTCTTTGTTCATAACAGCTAACAACACTTTGACAGATGTTTTGAGATGTTCTTGGTCAAGAGTGTTGCCTAGTTTCTTAGGAGTTGGTGGGTTCTGGTGGCACAAGTATTTCGAGGTGTTACCGAGATCTTCAAAGAGATCATCCTCGAAAAACGGAAGGTCCGAAGGATGGAAACCTTCCTTCGGACTCTGGTGTTCGGCTGAGGGTCTCTCTATGGGTGGTAATGTTTTCGCTTTGGCCAAAAGGGACTTTCTCTTGACATGGTTTGGCCTGCACTAAGAGGGGTTCTCGCAGAGGAGTGTTTTCTAAGATACGGTTTAGGAGTGTTTCCCCTTCCGCTGTGGTTAGGTGTGTGAATGAACCTCCGGCGGCTATATCCAGGTGTAGGGCAGCTTCCTTTCTAAGCCCTAACTAAAAATATTGTAAAAGCACATTGTTGGGTATAGATAGGTTAGGGCCTGACTGTGATGGGATTAGGAATCTATCCTAGGCTGCACCTAAGGTTTCCTTCTCATTCTGTTGGAAGTTGAGTATTTCTTGTCGTAGGGCATCAATGCGGGATATTGGGAAGAACATGAGACAAAATTTGTTCCTCAATTCTTCCCAATCTCCTGATACCTTTCCCACGTTTTGGGTGTACCATTGTTTTGCTCTCTCATTTAGAGAAAAGGGAAACAATTTCCACCGTAGAGTTTTTTATGACATGCCTGCTATGTTTAAGCATGCATAGAGTTGCTCAAACTCCCGTAAGTGATGGTAAGGGTTTTCATAATCTAATCCTGAGAAGGTTTGTTCTCGGACCATGGCTATAAAGCCAGGACAAAGTTCGTAGCCTAAAGCTGTGATTGGCTTTGATGATTATGGTGGCTCTATGAACTCGCCCTTAGGAGCAGAAAAGTTTTGAATTGAAATATTCTCCATATTTTTTTCTTTTCTAAAAGAAAGGGTAAAATAAGGATACATGGTGGACTAGGTTTGAAGACTAAAACGACAACCGTTTCCCGGCAACGGCGCCAGAAATGCTTGTTGGTATTACTTAGTGAAAGCAGCCAAATCCGTAAACGCACGGAAGTACCGTCGTAGCACTTCACCCGGTGATAGATAGGGTATCGTAATTTTACGAAGAATGGCTATGCTTAGTCTTTGAACTTAGTCCTCCCTGGAGGGTCGAAGGAGGGATAACTTGGGTAGTGAGGTTTTTTTAATGGTTTAGGTTCTCTACACGAAGATAATCTCGCTTACTACACTCTTGCTTCGGGCATCGGATCGCACCTAGTCTGCTAGGTGATGCCGGCCTATAACTCTACACCACACCCAAATATGGGGAATACAAAGGATGCTAGGGCTGTCACCACCTAACACCTACCACTCACCCGTGGAGTGTGAGGCAAACGAGGGTAACCTATAACTTATACACCACATCTACGTTATCAATTACTATTCTAGCGTTGGTCAGGAACATCTGTCTTTATTAGGAGTCCTCTACTAGAACATTCGCTACTAAGGCAAGTAACTAACAACGAACCCGCAAGAATGTAATACACAAGAAAACATAAAATAGAGACTCACCACCATAGTCAAACATGGACCTTATACTCCAAGCAGTATACGACCATAGAGGTATACGTCGAGAGGGAGCCGACACACCCGACACTCCGCCTCCTCAACCCGGAGACACCGAGTCCAATATGAGAGATGGCAGGCACGCCCAAACCTCCTCTCTACTTTCTCTCGCTCACTCCCTACACTAAACTAGCTAAGCTAGGATAGAATTTGAGCTTGGCCCTCTTCTTCTTCTCCAATTTGTGTTGTGGGTTCCTTGAGAGGGGGGAGGGGGTCCTTTTATAGTTGCTGGAGGTCGGTTTTGGCCTGGACAGCAGTAACTCATGTAACCAACCTTGGAACCGCCTAAGTGAACCGCCAGAGAAAGGTGGGCCCGAGAGGCGGCGCTGGGGGTGTGGCCGCACTCTGGTGTGGGCACACCAGGGGAGGCTCAGCTGGCCACCGCCTTTATCTGGTCGGTTGCTGGTTGGGCCTGGATGCTTGCCACGTGTGGTGCTCGGCCCAATTGTGCAGATGGATATGGGTTCCTTTGGAATTGCTTTTGTTGTTGGCTGGATCTTTGGATTTTTGATATACTTTTGGCCCATCTTTGATGTTCTTCCATGTTTGACCTGGAACACATGTGCACTCACCAAAATTTTAGAATTTGCTAGTGTATAGACCCTATATTCTTGTTATGGTGTTGTTTCATCTCTTTTTGTATTTATGTTGGCAAAGTAAGATGTGAGTTAAGCACTGCCAACAAAAAGCCCGACCATGGGAGAAGCGAGTGACATAGTAGGCATGGGCAGTAGGGAGCGCTCTAGACGGCTATGGCTATGGCGCGCGAGCGCACAAGCAACTCCAGCAGATGGAGAAAGAACCTGCCTAGCTCCTCCACCTCCATCGCGCATAGCTCGAGACCAAGCACCTCCTCCACTCCTATGGCCGCCGAACTTGCCTCTGCTGTTGTCGACTCCAAACTTGTCGCAGTGGTGTTGCTACTACTCGTGTTCCACACTGCCGCCTAGGTTGCCCAACCAACGCCTATAAAGTCCTCAATGGAATGCTAACTAGAGAAAGAGGAGGGTACCGCTACCAATTTCTACATGCAAGGTGATCCAATCCATCCTTGCATCCTATCAAATAACACAATATCAACTCGACCTAGCTCAATAAAAACATGAGAATCAAATATGGGAGGTTGCACCATGGGAGGTGGGCCTAAAGTGGCCATAGCCAAGGCAGCTGGCCATGCCGAGCAGGAGAAGAAAATTAAACATGCCCTAACAGATCTAGGTACTGCATGATATATTTTTTTTTCCAAAACAAAGCTACCGCATGATTTGAACAACCAAAAATACATGTAACTAATATGTATATTTGTTTACAGCTCTAATATAAAACGTCACTAGTAGATAGAACAGAACTTTGATTTTTGCCTTTGGTCCTAGCCGGCCCATGACTAATGTGAGGAATATATAGCCCTGGTTTGAGCCACCAACTAAGACTATAGTCCTAGGTCCAACGACGGCTAGCGCCATAGGCGGGTGCCAGAGGAGACTTTAGTCCACAAAACATCACTAGTAGATAGAACAGAACTTCGATTTTGCCTTTGGTCCTAGCCAGCCCATGACTAATGTGAGGAATATATAGCCCTGGTTTGAGCCACCAACTAATACTAAAGTCCTAGGTCCAACGACGGCTAGCGCCACAGGCGGGTGCCAGAGGAGACTTTAGTCCCATTTTGTGGCTCTAACTAGGGAGGTACATGTACGTCTGTACCATGATACCTCTTATGATTGGGGAAAAATTGAAATTTATTGTGTCAGTTCCTTGTGGCCATCCATTGATATAGCTTAGGGATAAAACAAATTGGATATGCGTGGAATCAGATCCGGATATCATCTTTTGTCGCATTTTATTTCAAATTCGAATATGCATATGGATATTTCTAAATACAAATACAAAGCAGGATGTCTCTGGTTTCATATTTCTATCTAGATATTTAGTCAATTTGACTTAAAATGCATATTTTTAAATTCAACATACATAAATAGAATTTTACTACTCAGCTCCAAGATTAGAGTAGCATCAAATAGTGTAAACGTGATGCTTAACTATAAGGTACCTTGGATTGTGGCTAGTTTTTCGGATAGTTAGTGGTATGTTATATATGACAGTCTTGTCCATGCTCTTTATTCCACCACAAGAGAACTAGTTCTTAAATCATAGGGCTCGTAGTACTGTTGTGGCTAATCAACCCTTTGGGGTGAATTTAGGGCAAGTACATCCCAAAGTACTTTTGTGAATTGCTTGCTAATCTTGATAATTTGAAATACCTATGTTTTTCTAAGGTTGTGCCTAATTGAATTACTTAAGAGCCTTACACACTCGCTCGGTGATCTCTCACTAGCTAGCTACTCCATTTATCTTCACTCTTACCCACTCATAACCTGTTATCTTCTTTCTTACCCCCACTAGTATATAGTTATTATTGATAGTCCAATCACTAGAAACTATATTATCAAATATCTTTGCCATACACTTTCCCTCATGTGAAGTGTTTGACTCAATATATTTTATGCAATTACAGAATTTATCCAATAGTCATAAGAAATATCAATGGTGAAAGCCCTAATTTGGTTTTTGCTAATTGATGAAACCTTGGACTAATCCAGTTGATAAGCATGTGTGTAGCTTTAGCATGGATGGTCCACTCAAGATGGAGCAAGGTGATAGATGGTGATGTCCTCAAGTGCTCCAAGTGGAAAGAAGAGAAGAGATGGAGGCAAATGGGCTCAAGGCAAAGGTATAACCAATAGGGTCATTTGCTTTCGATACTCAAGACAGCATAGAAGGTGTGAGTACATTTAGGATCGATAACCATACTATTAAGAGGAGTGATCATGTGTCGAAAGCGGTTATCCAAGTGCCACTAGGTGTTTGACTTCTTGCATTGCATTAGAACCTAGTGAGCTAACTCTTAACCCTTGCAAAATGCTTTGAAAAATGCTAAAACATGTGCACAAGTGATAAAAACTTAGTGTGTAGCAAGTTGGAAGCAAGGGCGAATCGTTTCGGTCGAGGCCATGCCCTTCTGGGGGCATCGGACGCTCGGACCTAGGGCGTCGGACACGTCCGATGCCCGTCCGACGCCCCCCAGGACTTGGTGGTTTCTAGCGTGTGCACTGAATGTGCATCGGAGCGTCCGACGCTCCTACGTCGGCGTGTCCGGTGCAAAGCGTTTCACTGTCAGATTGCACACTGTGTGCTCATCGGACGCTGGGGCGTCCGTTGCCCTATCGTCGGACGCGTCCGATGTGCTCACGGAGGTTTTGAAACCTCTCTGAGTTGCATCCGTTGAAGCAGCCAGCGTCCGGTGTACCTCATCTGACGCGTGGTGATTGTGAGCTGGTTTGCGTGACTTCAGAAGCATGTGTAACGGTCAAATTCAAATGAGGACATGTGGCGTCTCCACAGTGCTCGGGGACAGGCATCGAACGCGTCTGATGCTAGGCATTTGAGCGTCCAATGACCCTGAGTCAGCCCCACTTGAAATATAATGGTTGGATTTTTTGAGTGGTGGCTATATAAGCATGTTGGCCGACTTGGGGACTCTCTCTTGCACATTTTGATCATTCTTGAGCATCCTAGAGTTGAGCCAACCTTCTCTCTCTCATCTTGCTTGATTGCTTGCATCCAAAGAGAGATTGGGAGAGATTCTAGTGCATTGCTTGTGAGTTCTTTCATCTAGTGGCACTAGTTATCGTTCTCGCTGCGTGATTGCTTATTCTCTTGGTGGTTGCCACCATCTAGACGGTTGGAGAAGCGGAGAAGAGGTGTGAGCAAGCCGGTGATTGTTCTTGGCCTCACCTCGGTGGACTATGAGGGGTTCTTGGCCTTTCCCTGTGGAGATTGCAAAAGGTACTCTAGTGGAATGCGTGTGTCATTCAACTCCTAGCCATTGGTAGGTTTCTGTGGTGCCTTTGAGAGGCTCGATGTGTGATACCAATTAGCCACCGAACCACGTGATCAAGGAGGACACAATAAGGACTAGCATGTTGGCAAGCACGTGAACCTCGATGATAAATTATTGCCTTGGTCTTCTTGTGGTTGATCCATCGAGATCACTTGCTCCCTATTGAATTGATTGGATCATCAACCGAACTTCCATTGATTGAATCAAGATGGTGATTGGCTACATCCACAAGGCTCGGTTTGCATACCTTGATCCTCCCTTTACTTTGTGCAAGTAGCATATTAGGGTGTGCAGAGTAGTTTGATTCCTAAGGACATTACTCTTAGTGTGCTCTAGTGTATTAGGTTGCTAGTTGGATGGATAGGTGGCTTGAAAACTCTCTCTTGTAGGCTAGCGCAAAATTCGCTTGAGCGCCATTTTTTTACTAACCGGTTCATCTAGTGTAATTGTAGAATTTTTAATTAGGCTATTTATTGACACCTCTTAATGTTATCTCTAGCAACGGCGCTAAAAATGCTTGTGGGCATAGCCTCGCTACTAGAACGCTAAGTTGTCATCTCCAGCAATAACACCAAGACGTGTGGTA
Organism: Chrysopogon serrulatus; assembly: GCA_015844335.1. Lineage (NCBI taxonomy): Eukaryota > Viridiplantae > Streptophyta > Magnoliopsida > Poales > Poaceae > Chrysopogon > Chrysopogon serrulatus. Next base: position 31,264 of record JADLZL010004950.1, on the reverse strand, counting down.
TTAAATCATGCCACCATTTCGAATATAGAAATATTATTCGCAAGCGCACAGATCAAATACAATTATAGCATTTTACCCGGAGTATTACCAGGTTGTCATTTATATTTTTTCCTAAAGGAAGGTCTACAGGACATATGTGTAAGGTAGCGTGATAACCTAGAGTGTAATGGATAGGCATAACCATGTCCTTGTTACTCAATGCAGGGGTAAGTCACAAGATAAATGATAAAGATAAGTATAAATCATCAGCATAAACAGATAGAGACTCCTAACTATATCATTAGGATTACTAGCAGAACATCAAGAGATATTCCTATGTTATTCCTAGCTACATGTCAATGCATATTATGGATAGTGCAATTACACTTAGTAGTCATTGCTAAGGTTAGCATTACATCTATTCATAGTGGACATACTAGGAAAGTTTGAGAACATAGCATGCCCTTCCTTCATACAAAAAGCCCTACTGTGCCTATAAACGGGGTTTCAAATACATAGAACTCAATAGGATTGTCACACCCACGATCTACCAAGCTCGACCTATAGGGTGCATTCACAGGTAAACAACGTATAAGCACCACGCTTACACAATGTTCACCACTCACCCAACGATCAATTAGATGAGAGCTATACGAACCTAAGAATAAGTATAATGTCAATCTAGCTATACTAAGCATATAACCATAATAGACAAAGAACATAATAACTATGAATATAAGCATATAAGTATTCATCAATTCAATTGTAGCAATCATATAACTATACAATAATAGAGAACAAAGGTGAGAGGAGGTAAGAACTATACCAAATTCAAGCTCTTGATAGCTCCAGAATCCAAGTCTTTGCTTGTCTTCCTCTAGTTCTAACTAGCTATAGGCCCTAGCTAAGGAGCTCTGATTAGGGTTTCTGGCTGATGATCGGACTTTGAATGAGAATGAATGAATGTGCCTCCTTCTCAGGGGTCCTGCCCTTCTTTCATAGCCTTAGGAGATGATCATGAGCCATCGGATCAAACCGACATTGGCGGACGGCTAAGATTAAAACCCAAAGGCGGTGGAGCAACCTGGGTGAAGCGGGCCGCCAGCGGGGCTAGGCCCAGACCAGCCGGTCTAGGCCCAGACCGGTCAGTCTGGCCTGGTGGCCCCCGGCCTCCGCTTCAGCGTGGTGTCTTCTAGCCTCTTCTAGAATCTTCCTGCGGTGCCGCGGTGTCCGATTTTCCGTTCTATGTTCCGATAAGCTCCTAGGATTGCGTCTTTTCCAGTTTACACCTGCAGAAATAGTGAAACACCAAAACCCGTGAAATTTTGTCAGTGCAAACCCTATATCTACTTTGGTGATCATAATTGTATCCTTTTCTATGGTTAGTTGACGGTTGAATTCGTACATTAACAACCATTAACAACTCCTCCAAGCTTAACCTTTGCTAGTCCCTTAGCAAAGAAAACTCAGAAAAAGTTTTTGTAAGATATCTATTGTTGATGGTGGATAACGTCAACCTTCATTAGAACTTTAGACACAAAAGGATACATGAATACACACTAGTCTAGGGTTTTAATTGATAATTTTCACGAGTTTTGCATATTCTATATTTTCTAGGGACTATTCCAGAAAAGCTTAAAAGAGGGATTAGAGTGCATAATAATCACGAAACTTATCCGCCACGAGAAAGATAACCATCGAGATGTGGGAAGGATCTAGAAGACACCGGAAGCAATGGGACCCGCAGAGGCGCGCCGCCAGGGGGGCGGGCTGGCCCACCACCCCCCGCCGGCCGGCGCCCCCAAGTTTGGGTTTTGGCCCCTCCTTCCGGAAGTTTCTTCCACCGCCTATGAGGAGTCATCTCGGCCCTTGGTTAAGTCGGTTTGATCCTGCGGCGCACGTTCATCCCACCGGGCTATAAATAAAGGGGCAGACCCCCCTCCTTGGAGGCATCAAGTCATTTGGAGATCAAGCCATCTAGAGCCTTCTCTAGTTCATCAGAGCCTCTCTAGTTCATAGCTTTAGCCTAGTTAGATTAGAAGTAGAGGAGTTCTAGTTCTTCAGCGGGATCTGAGCCCCCTGGCTGCCTATCAGAGCGCGGAGTTCGCTATAGTTCTAGTTCTTTTCTCTTATTGTATTCAACATTATGATTTGGGAAACATTGTTCTTAATCTTATATATGTTCTTAATTGCAATAGTCATTGTCTACTTTAATTATATATTTAGCATAGTTAGTTTGATCCTATTGAATTCATGTAATTGCTCGTATAGCGTTCATCCAGAGATATCGTGGGTGAATGATTGGCAGTATGTAGACATGGTGTTTAGATATCTTGCTTATCTGCGAGTGCACACTGATGTGCCGGGACGTGTGGTAGTCCGCGTAGGTGACAGCTGCGTTGGTTCCTCTGTAGTCCACCCTCCGTACGTAGGACTAGCATGGGCACGGTCACGAAGTTGGATGATGACTCTGTTTCACATCCTTCCTAGTTGATGCCTCTTTACATGTGATCATGATGTAGGATTAACTTAACAATGATTGCTAGATATAATTGCACTAATTAGAGTATTCATTGATGTAGTTATTGAATTACCTTAGTATTTATTCCCGAGTTTATCCATTGGCTAGCTATTACTATGACTAGAAGAGCTCGATGTTTATCTATCTATGATGACTGATCATTATCTATCATATATCTTTTATCATGTGACTTATCCCTGTTATGAGTAGGATTCTAGTTATGGTTTACTTTTCATATAGTATAAGTTGACATCAATAGTGTAAGTTATAGATATAACTCCTACATAGACCTTCCCAAAGGTATAAATATAAATCGATAATCTGAAGAACTCCGTAGGTAAAATGCTACAATGGTATAATTATCCGTCCGCTTGTAGAACCGTTCTTAGTTTATATCGATATTTCTGTCTAGTCATATTTATTATTTATTGATACATATATATATATATATATATATATATATATATATAAACCTCTATTTATCCTTAGCATATACAATTAGGGATGACAACCTAGTTCATACTTAGGGATGTGGGTGAGAGGTAAGTGGCTAGTTGTTAGTGACAAGTTAATTTCATACCATGTGTTTCTAATCTCGTTAATTAGTAATGACGTTAGAAATACCAACAAGCATTTTTTGGCGCCGTTGCCGGGAAGGTAGTTAGGCAATTAAGGAACATTGATAGACTTATACTCTATTATGTGATTGAGATAACCATTAACCCCTACTCAAGCGGGATTACCCTTGTTTGTCTACTTTAATATCTTATACAGGGTAATGAACGACCGGTTTACGACCTTCGGGCATGCCCCCATAAAATAAGAAGAAACATAAAAAATCCAATGTTGGAGAAAGAGGTCGACATCACAGGGCTTTAATTCATATCTCAAGTGACGGGAACAAAGATATTGCATCACTCACAAATTTCAGCATGTGGGTCATGGTAAGTATGATCAAATAAAGGTGAGAAGGACTTGCTCATGGACTTCAAAATTTATGAGTAGTTATTTTTTGCATTCTACTGCATGTTTACTTTAATCCACACTATTTAGTTTAAATTTTCTCAGCCATAACTTGTTTCATTTTATATATTCATCTCACGTAAAAAAAAACTCACCATGATCATGCTTTTTTATCTCTATCTGAATAAATCTCTACTATATTTTCATGCTACCTTTATTTGCTATGATATATGTTTAGGCTTTAAAGTACTTTTATAAATCTCTTAAATGAGGCATGGTGCTTAGTTTAGGAGTGGTGGTTTTTCTTAAAGGCTTTTAAACTGAACTTAGATTAAAATGCCTTCCTAAATTAAATTAGACATGGTGTGTAGGTTGATTTTTGAGCCGATAGTATGTTGTAGTAGATACAGGATATTTTGTCAGACTAACCCCTGCAGAAAAATTTTGAATTAAATCTGGGAAAGTCAAGAGATAAGTTCAAACCGGGATGAATCAAGGCAGATGATAACTTTACACAAGAAGTCCAGCTTATGAGTATTAATGTTTATTTATTTATCTTTTATTACAAGTTATCTTTGTCTTGAGCTATGGTAGATTGCAACAACAACATAAAACACGATAGACACAATTTATGCTAAATAATCTTAAACCATATATCATCTTGATTAGCATAGAAGAAAATCACAAAAGAAAAGTATGGCAACAAAACTCGTATTCCAATCTTGTTATTCCTTTGGGTATGTGTCCATTAACATTTTACAGGAAAGAACAACCTTAATCTATTGGAGAAGAAGTTTTCAAGTGAACATTATTATATCTCCAATAGACCCTATGTCATCAACCGCAAATTAATCAAAGAAATCCAGAAAAGGTTGATGAGTGAAGAGCATGTAATTTTCCATAGTTTCATTAAATGGTGAAAAGACGAAGAAGATAAAAGGAAGGCCTTGCTCAGCAAGACCATAAGCTCTTACCAACAGATGAAACGGATAACCCTTCTCTTTCAAGTAAGTTCATCATCACTTACTTAGAAGGATGAAGACATGAGGTACGTTTGTCCAAGCCTCATGTAACATGTAACTACACTCAACATCTCATACCATGTTGCTAATTTATCTTGGTCATTTCTACCCTATGCCATACTTAAACATAACTTGCTAAAATATATATATACAATAAAATACTCCTGTGGTTCACCATACATATTCTTGGTTCTATATGAATAAATACCTTTAGTCTTGCAAACTTCCTTATTCTATTATAAGTATGCTTTAGAATATTACTTAAATATTATGAAAATCAAGCATACTTATATAAGAATCTGGTTCAACATATAGACTAACCCCTTCTATATAAAAAAAATATTTAAATCATATTAGGAGACTATTCAGTAGAATCAAGTCAAGGTTAAAGGTATGCTTCAAAATAATGTCCTCGCTTTAACCTTGATGAAAAAATTTAAAATAGTGGTGAATCATTGAAAACACGAGCTACAGATTAATCTTTAACTCTTTGGCAAACACTATCTGTACTTTAATAAATAGTATATTCCTTCGGGTATGTGTTGTCTACTAACCCCTTGCAGAGAAGAAATAATGAGAGAAGCAGAGGTCTGAAGAGTGAGAAAGAAGTACAACATACGAGACAAGATGGTAATGAACAACGCAAGATACAAGAAAAAGGAAAAGACGATTGAAATTCATTTACCCTTCATCATGCTCTAATAATGGAGAACACACTTGCAGTCAAAGTGTAGGGAGACAATCCTCTAAATTCTATAAGTGAAAGTTTTCAACTAGTAATAATGATACACATAAGATTAGCTTTGAGACCCTATAAAAGAAAGGAAGAAGGTGGCACCGCCATTAGGAGCTACTAGTGGAGGCACCACCCCAAGAGCAAATCGAAGTACTTGATTAATGAATCACCGCAAGGAGGAGTCCAATTCGAAGACTCAAAACATCGAACCCTCGCCGTGAGGTAACATCGGTAGTTATCTATTTTTACTTTTCTACATTAATTTATTTTCTCTTAAGTAGGTTCACTCTTCTGCATTAGCTTTGCATAGAAAATGACAAAAAATGAATAGACATGCATTAAGTTGCATTCATGCATCTTAAAAACTTGAAGCCCCATGTGAAACCCTTGTAGTATAAAACCTGTAGGAGTACTCACCGTGGTGGCCTAATATATATATATATATATATATATATATATATATATATATATATATATATCCTTCTGCATACTAAAAATAAAATAAAAATCTTTATTATTTTATATCAGTACAATGAAAAGAAAGACAAAAATATTTATAGCTTTTATTAGTGCATCATAAATATTTAAATCTCATGCAAGTAGACTTATGGTAACCCCATAGAAATATTTACTGTGATAGCATCAAAATAAAAAATAAATAGAACCTAAATTTATTTTAGAGCATCATAAAATATAAAATCTAAAAAAAAATAATAATAATAATAGTAATAATAATAAAAGAAGAAAAAAAAAGAATCCTGCTAGAATCACAATTAATATTTGCCCATTAAGAATAATCAATTACTCATCCGGCTGACCGCTAACCCCTTGCCATAATTCGAGCCTCGAGTTTTGGTTTTTTTGATCATAATTATGCAGAACAATATTATGAATAAGGAGTGAGCCCATCGGTGGAGCCCCCCCTAGACTACTACACGGCAAGCTCGCCTCGAAGATCATCAACACTAAGTATTACAAATATCTAGCTTGAGGGAGGAGCATCCCCTAGTTATCGGTAACTATACCTATGCGATTATCGAGTCTATTTTATAAAGTCATAAAATACCAAAAAACATGTGGGTACATGAAGGTCTACAAGTCATAGAGTCTTTTATGAATCCGATAGTTTAAAACAAATAAAAAGATGAATAGCCATTAAAACTAAATAAATATTTAGCAATATATTAAAGAGTATGTTTAGAGTCAGTCTAGGCTAGAGTCAATTAAAACTGATGAACATTAAAATTTTATCTTGGAGATGATGAATAGTTGCTCTGTTATCATTCCTTTCAAGTGCCTAGTTTTCAATATTAAATTCTTTCGACTTTTAGATATTACTGTTTTGACTTAAGTATTTACTCTGAGCTTGAAACTCGTGGAGGCATATGCTTGAGCTAAGTCTAGGTGATTGATTGATATAATTCATGAAGGTTGAGCTGCTATTTATCTTATTCCTAGCATTACTAAGTTCTGGAGATTTATCTTTTAAAAATTCAAAATCTTACATGATGAGCTCTTGTATGACAAATTGTGAATTCCTACCAAAGCTAGAGATGATATATTTAGAGATAGAAAACCTTTTTATATTTATGCTACTTGCTTTGCATTGAGTTCAGTCAACCTTTGTTGTATACCTTATGAGAGTCTTGTCATGCTTTTAAAACCAAGATCACTTACACACTCCAGCCACATATGCATTATTCCCACTCTGGGAGTAATCGCAACCATTTCCACTTTCACCCATGTTCATCATAAAAAAAATAAAGAAAAATATGTCTCTCCTGCACTTGGAGTAGACACCAAGAATATATCCCTAGGACAGCCCTATTATAAATGCTCTAAGTTATTGTTGTTATCTCTCCAATCATTTATTCAAAGGATGCATGTGGCTATGCAAAAGGAATGTTATCAAAAAAAAGAAGAGGGAGTAAAAGAAGGACAAGTGTCCTAGCAATTAAAACAATGGGTACTTAGATGCCCGCCTTCCTGGGTTCTAAAAAAAAGAGAGAAAGAGAAGAAGAAAGAAAGATTAAAGATAGCCCATGTTTTTCCGTGAAAGTTCTAAGTTCCAAGGGAGAGAGGTTTATTTTCAAAGAGTAAAAGTAGAATTAGAATTAGCCACGAAATATCATATATACACCTATCCACCATATTCCATACACATGCACATCTTGGTTTGATTGTATGCCTCGATTCTCTGTGGATCCATTGTTTGACTTTATAACATATGTATTGTAAGTAAGCCTATCCTTGTTATTGCCACTCCTATAAGGTCCACTATAATCATTAGTTGTAGGAGGGCATGACAACATGAATGTCTCAAGTGAGATCCATAAATACCACATATAATAAGAGACTTGAGGGTGTCTGTGGGGATCGCCCCCTAGGTATCCTCAGACGATGGGCTTGGGCCGAGCGGCCAGGCAAGGCCCGGTTCCTGAAGATGACACCGAGCGACGCATGCAGCCCCATGGAATGCGGCGCACGGGTCGGAAGACAAGATTGATCCGCTCGGATTGATAGAAGGATTAGTTACCTTGTAAGCTAGATCTCTCGGTCGGCTGATTGATACGCCGATTGGGAAGATCGGATCTGATTGATCCTGTAACCCTGCCCCCCGGCTATATAAGGCGGGCAGGGACCCCCCTCAAAACAGATTGTCTCTCACCATAATCGACCACCAGAACACAGGACTAGGGTTTTACGTCATCCTGATGGCCTGAACCTGTCTAAAACCCGTGTCTCGTGTTACTTTCTTGCTCTTGATCTCGCGCACCTCACCACCCTCGATCTAATCTACTACCTAGGGTAACCCCTTGGTAGGTCAGCCGACCGATATATCGCCGATACCGGGCGCACTGTAGGGGGCGCTACTGATCCATCGTTGAGCAAGATGGTTACTCCCCATCGCTTCCGATCTCTCCGCTGCGTCCAAAGATGACCTTCACCGTCGGATCCATTACATGGATCGTCGCCGCCGAGCACGCCGATGGGGAGGACGTCCTGTCCTAGACCCCACCTCGCGTGGTCAGGGACACCTCGGCTCCGGCCAGACAAGCCCAAGCGCCTCCAAGCGAGGCCCCGATGGTCTTTCCTCCGGCTGCAGTGCCCCGCGTGTGGCCTCGCCGGGAGAGGAACCCGGTCAACGTCAACGATCTGGTTGAACTCATTGACCGGATCAACGAAGGCTTGCATGAGTGCATCGTGCTCGCCGAGACCACGCTCGCCGGCAACCCCGACAAGAACCCGCCCAACGGGTCGTGGTGGCAGCCCGCACGCCGCCGCCGGGCACCACGCCGACCCTATCACCCGCCGCCAAGGGTAACGGCCACACCGTCGACCCACCGGCCCCCGTCGCCGCTCGACCGACACTGAGTACAGACGACGCCCGCAAGGATCTCGGCTCCAAAGTGGTTCTGGGAGACTTCCTTCAAGATCCCAACCGCTCGGCGTGGCATCGATCCATCGCCGAACCCCTCGGAGGAACAGATCTAGACCCGTGGCAATTATGCCATTCGGGTCTGTAGAACTCCGCAGTACCTACCGGTGAGGCGGCGCAATAGCGCTTTTGCCGACCGGGTCCATTCCGCCGGCATCGCCGGGTTCTCCATCGCCGACCGTCAACATGGTCCAGCTCCGCCGGGCTGAAGACGAGGCGCCCTCGCACACCATCCCGAAGAGCAGCCCGCAGACACTCCGATGACTCCCCCAGATCGGATCTGAAACGCCAATCGCCGTAAGCGGGCGGGACCCTTCCAAATAACACTTAACCCTCCCGGTGTACCCGGGCGCATATCTACATGCTCCGGGCCGTCTCACCCGATGAGGTCGCGCCAGCCGACGAAACGGAAGGGCACCGCGCCGACCGCGAGGCACGCAACGCCGACCGGGTTCAACGCCGTGCAAAGATACGAGGACCAAAGAACAACGCATTATCCGAGACGCAGCAGGTCCTGGGCGACACCTTTACCGGAATCTGGTCGACGAGTTTGTTTACATCGATGAACAAATCGTGGCGCCCACTCCGAGCGCCAACCTCGCCGTCGCCGCTAACGAACTCGAAGCTCTCGGCCCGAGCCCTCCGGTAAATTGGGCTAAAGCTTTCATTAAAGCTGCGTAGGTCCAGGTCAACAGGATCCGAGAGATGCCATCTGGGTCGTCCACCTCCGGGTCAAGTCGCCATCGGTAGGGTAGATCCCGACGGTCTCACTGACCCGACAACGATGTTGGGATAGTCCAACAGCCGAACAACAGGGGTGGCAACAACCCACCCAACCCGTCCGTCAACCAGCCGCCACCAGATGTCCGGGTGATCATCAACGCCAACCGGGACACCCGTGACATCATCAACGGCAGAAGGGTAGATGCCTATGAAGCTGAGATGGAGCGCCGACGACGTTTTGACGCCGAACACGGCGCACTGATAGCGGCAGCACCGACGATTGAAGGTCCCAAACCTCTCTCAGCGCGGTTACACTCTCATCGTTGGCCCACCAACTTCCGGATACCCAGAACAGTCGAGCCATACGATGGCAAGGCTAATCCCGAGCAGTGGCTCCAGACATATGCCGTAGCAGTCGCGGTCGCGGGATAATCGGAAGACACCATGGCCAACTACCTACCCATCATGCTGGCCTCCCCAGTCCTGAACTGGTTCATGGGCCTCGAGGAAAACTCCGTCGACACTTGGTCGTAACTCCGCAAGCTCTTCGTGGACAATTACATGGCCATGTGCGATCGCCAGGCTACACGCCATGACTTGGAGAGGCTGGCCCAACGCCCGAATGAATCCCTCCGAGAGTACATCCGCCTTTATCCGGGGCCTCCTTTACAGTAAGGCCTTGCGTAAAAAGTTCCACAAGAAGCCCCCGGAGACGATCGGTGAGCTGATGAAAACCGCCGACTCCTATGCACAAGGAGAAGAAGCCGAAGGACACCATAGGGACCTTGTCGCAGGAAAGAGGCCCTTACCTCCTCCCCCGCCGATGGGAGGCCCACGCGCCGATGACCGCAACGCCGACCAGCGGGACCATAGACCCGAGCATCGACCGGACAACCGCGACCGTCCAGAGCGATTCCGCAGCCGCCGGCACGACGTCAACAACGTTAAAACCCGGCCAAATGCAACCTCAACGCTGAGTCTGACAAGATCCTGGATCAACCTTGTCCAATCCACAAGAACGCAACGCATACCATGCGTCAGTGTTACAGACTTGGCAGGGTTTTCCGGGAGGAGGACCAGAAGCGCCAATGCCGTCGTGACGACGACAAGAATGGCGGCGGCAAGGACGATGACCCGAAACCCGATGGCGCCGCCTACCAGGCTCCCTCCAAGAGCGTAGCCACCATCTTCGGTGGACCGCCCACGACGGAGAACAAGAGGAGCAAGAAGTTGGCCACCAGGCGGGTCATGGCGATCTCCGCCAACGGCACCATCGCCGACCCGACCTTTCCTCCCGTGGTCCGACCCGATCGATCACCTTCTCCGAGAGGGACCGGTGGTCGGAAATACCGTACCCGGGGCGGTTCCCTCTCAGTGCTAGACCCGGTGATCGGCAATGTGCACTTCAAAGCGAGTCCTCATTGGCGGTGGAAGCTCCCTCAACATCCTGTTCCCGAAGTCGCTCGAGAGTTAGGCATCCTAAGGGGAGGCTTGCAGCCCACCGAGTCTCCATTCTGGGGCATCATCCCAGACAAGGCTTCGGAACCGCTCGGTCAGATCACCCTGACGGTGCAATTCAGCACTCCGGGTTGTTTCCGTAAGGAACACCTGCTGTTCTACGTCGTCGACTTTGACACCGCCTATCACGCCATACTAGGGCGCCCCACCCTACACAAGTTCATGGCGATCCCCCATTACGCCTACCTCATGATGAAGATGCCAGCACCAGGCGGCGTACTCACCCTCCGCGCAGATGTAAAAAGCGCCCACGCCTGCGAGCAAGAGAACTACATCATCAACGAGACCGCCGGGCTCACCGCCAAGATGAAGGACTGTCTCACCGCCTCCAAGGAAGTACCTCCAGAAGATCAGGAGATCCTGATTAAAGAGCCGCCATGGTCCGCCATCAAGAACAAGGAGACGAAGACCATCGACCTCGGCACCGGCAATCCTTCCAAGGTCGCTCGGATCGGTGCCAACCTTGATCCCAAATAGGAAAGTGCGCTCGTCAGCTTCCTCCGGGACAACGCGGATGTGTTTGCATGGAAACCTGCAGACATGCCAGGGGTACCAAGTATGCCGAGCACGCCCTGAAAGTCTCGTCTTCTGCCAAGCCGATCAAGCAGAAGCTCCGCCGATTCGCGCCCAACAAGAAGGAGGCTATTAGGGTAGTGATCAACCGGCTCTTAGCCGCTGGTTTTATCAAAGAAGTGTATCACGCCGAGTGGCTGGCGAACCCAGTCCTCATCCGTAAAAGTAATAAAGAATGGAGAATGTGCGTTGATTACACCGATCTCAACAAACACTGCCCTAAAGATCCCTTTACTCTCCCTCGCATCGACGAGGTCGTAGACTCCACCACCGGCTGTGAACTCCTCTGTTTTCTTGACTGCTACACGGGTACCATCAGATCGCCCCAAAGGAGTCAGACCAAGTAAAAACAGCTTTCATAACTCCGTTTGGCGCCTACTGCTACACTACGATGTCCTTCGGACTGAAAAACACCGGGGCCACGTACCAGCGTACGATGTAGGCCTGCCTCAAGGATCAGATAGGTATAAACGCCAAAGCCTACATCGACGACATAGTTGTTAAATCCAAAACCACCGATAGCTTGCTCGCCGATTTAGATCAAACGTTCAAAAACCTGCGGGAATACCGATGGAAACTCAATCCGAACAAGTGCATCTTCGGGGTTCTGTCGGGAATCCTCCTAGGCAACGTCGTCAGCCGCCGTGGGATCGAGCCAAACCCCGAGAAAGTTTCGGCTATAACCAAGATGTCACCACCGACTAATATCAAGGAGGTACAAAAGCTCGCCGGTTGTCTGGCAGCTCTGAGCAGGTATATCCCTAGGTTGGGAGAGAAGGCGCTGCCTTTCTTTCGGCTCCTCCGAGCATCCGACAAGTTTATGTGGACTCCAGAGGCCGACGAGGCGTTCAAGGAGATGAAAGCCTTTCTAACGACGCCACCTGTCTCAACGGCGCCACTGCCGGACGAGACCCTCCTCCTATACATTGCGGCAACGAACCGCGTCGTCTCTACGGTGATAGTCGTCGAGCGCGACGAGCCTGGGCATGCCTTCAAGGTTCAGCGACCGGTATACTACATCAGCGAAGTCCTGAACGAATCGAAGACTCGCTACCCGCAAATACAGAAGCTTATTTATGCCGTTCTCCTGACATCGCGTAAGGTGAACCACTACTTCCAGTCATACACTATCGCCGTGGTCTCTCAGTATCCGATAGGTGACATCATAAAAAATAAGGAGGTCGATGGCAGAATCGCCAAGTGGGCAGTAGAGCTCGGTGCTTACACCGTCGACTACGTAAGCCGCCAAACCATAAAATCTCAGGTACTCGCCGACTTTATCGCCGAATGGACGGACATGCTGGAGCCTATCCCGGCTGAGCACCCCGAGCATTGGAAATTGTACTTTGATGGCGCACTTAACGTCAGCGGTGCCGGCGCGGGAGCCTTTCTCATATCTCCGAGCGGCGAAGAGCTCCGATATGTCCTACGAATACACTTCAAGGCATCCAACAACGCCGCCGAGTATGAGGCTGCCCTACACGGTATCAAGATCACCATCTCACTGGGAATCAAACGCCTGGAAGTGTTCAGAGACTCCGCCCTGGTCGTGAACCAAGTCAACAAAGACTGGTCCTGCACAAACGAGAAAATGGACGCCTACTGCGCCGAAATCCGCAAGCTCAAGAACAAGTTCTACGGCATCGAGTTCCACCACGTCGTCCGTGAGGGAGAACACGTAGTTTATCGATCGGCTCTCCCAAGCCGGGCTCTTCCCGAGCCAAGATACCGCCAGGTGTCTTCGCCATGATCTTATAACTCCGTCGATCGGACAGGCCGACGAGGTGTCTAAACCCTCCCCCACCGACCAGACGGTCGCGACTATCACCGCCACCAACAAGGAAGATTGGCGCTTGGCCTTCGTCCGATACCTCACCAAGGCCGAGGTAACGGCAGATAGGGTGGAAACAGAGCACCTCATACGACGGAGCAAGCACTACGTCCTGGTGGAGGGCGTCCTGATGCGCAAAAACACCAACGCCAATGTCCTGCAAAAATGTGTGCTCCAGCACGAAGGCGTCAAGATATTGAGGGAGACACATGCTGGCATATGCGGGAGCCATTGCGCCTCCAGGAATCTGGTCGGCAGGGCATTCCGAGCGGGTTTTTACTAGCCAACCACAGTCGCGGACGCAGAGCATCTAGTGCGACATTGCGAGGGCTGCCAGTTCTTCTCCAAACAACCCCACCTGCCGGCCCACGCCCTGATGACGATCCCTTCCACGTGGCCTTTCGCAGTCTGGGGACTAGATCAGATCGGCCCCTTCAAAGCCGCGCCAGGCAACTTCCGGTATGTTTTAGTCGCCATCGACAAATTTTCCAAGTGGATAGAATACAAGCCACTCGTCAGCTCCACAAGCAAGAAAGCCGCAGAATTCTTCGAGGAAATCATCCATCGCTTCAGATTTCTGAACAGTATTATCATTGATTTGGGATCAAACTTCACCGGCAACGAGTTCTAGGGAGTTCTGTGAAGAGCGCTCCATACTGGTTAAATATGTCTCCGTTGCACACCCGCGGGCCAACGGCCAGGCCAAACGCGCCAACGGCATGGTCCTCGATGCCCTTAAAAAACGCCTGTATTAGAAGGACGACAAGTACCCGGGCAGATGGCTCAAGGAACTCCCACCAGTAGTCTGGGGACTGCGCACGCAAACAAGCGGAGTACGGGAGTCTCCCCCTATTACATGGTGTACGGGTCAGGGGCCGTCCTGCCAGAGAATGTCGCTTTCCGTTCACCAAGGGTCGAGAACTACTCCGAGAAAATCTCCGACCAAGCACGAGCAGATGATGTCGACCGCCGTGGAGGAAGAACGCCTGGCCGCGTGCGTCCGATCGGCCAAGTACCTGGAAGGCGTCCGCCGCTACTACGACCGCAACGCGTCCGTGAGCGCTCGCCAGCGGTCGGGCGACCTCGCCCCCGTCGATGCTAGAGCTCCGCCGGGATGCACAAGTTGTCTTCTCCTTGGGACGGACCCTTCATTGTCAAAGAAGTAACCTGGCCGAGATCCAATAGGATGGTGGAGTCAGACGGCAGGGACATCCCAAACTCCTGGCACGCGGAGCACCTGATACGTTTTTACGCCTAGGAGAGCACGAAATAAAAATATGTATTCTATCCTTGTGTAATCAAATACATATATATAACAAGTTTTCTTTTCTCTTTCTCTGTGTATTCATGTCATAACTTATCGTGCTATTTATGCACCTAACGCCAATAAGACCACCAGTAAGCACTTTAACTCGAGCCGACTAGAGCAACCCTGTCTCTGGCCCAAACCCACACGTGCAAGCAGCCCAGCGCTCTGCGTTATGGTGTAGTCGGCAGCGGTGCCCTGGTGACCCTAGTGGCCTTTACGTGCACAACAGGGAGCAACTCCCTAGCACTATAAGACGCTAGGTAGCTTGGGCTAGTCCGATAAGACGACAAAGTCAAACACTGCAGGGCATCACGGCAAACAACACATACACAAAAACATGACCGTAGCGTCATAAACAAGCGTCCACCGGCGTGAGACATCATGCAAAAGCTAATCTCAAAACCCTTTCAGGGCGCAGTTGGTTCAACATCACCAAATAGGTCCAGGTCGTCAACTACCTTGATCGCTGAGTCAAAGGCTTCGTCGCTTAGTTTCTCCATCTCCTCCTTCATCGTCCTCCGAGCGAAACCCGTCTCAACCCGAGCGAGGTCCACTCGCGGATAGTGCGACCGGACCAGAGCCAGCGCGTGCCCGGCCGCAGCGCATGCCGCTCCATGAACATAGACACGCCGCTGCTCCAGCAGCGTGGTCCGCACCGCACCGAGAATTGGGACGCCGAAGGATAGCGTTCCCCGAGCACGTCTCGGTCGTATGCCCCCCTTCCGGGTCGATGAGGTTAAGCAGCGGAGTCACGAGGGTGATGGCGTCCTCCATCCGTTCCTCTGCGGTGGCAAGACGCCCCTTCAGATCCGTCTGGGCAGCCGTCGCGTTCTCTCGAATGACTGCAAAGCAATATGAGTCAGGCTCAAGCAAGAACCGCCAATCAAACAAGCATAACCAAGCGGAAGCACTTACGCTGCAACTCCGACCGGGCAGCTTGCCTTTGCCTGGTTGGCCGTCTCCGCCTCACAAGTCGGCTCGTTGACCGGTGCTCGTGATCGCCGCAGTCACCCTCCGGGGCTACAAAGGCGACTAGGCGTTAAACTAGAAACTCGAGATAATGTGAATGGAGCATGGATGGTAACGCACCGATGCGCAACGCCTCTAGCGCTTGAGCCCGCGTCGCACGTGCGGCTCTCGCCACGACCGCTTCCACCAGCCGAGCGTTCTCACGCTCGAGCTCCTCGGCTTGCCGCCGCAACCGGTCGTCGTCCTCACGAACAGCCTTCAGGTTATGATCGAGCAGGCCGACGGAATCCTCCAGGCGTTTGTTCTCGCGGGCGAAGCCGCTCTTCTCGACCTTCACTTTTCATAAGCTACGGCCGACTAGTCCAGCGATCGCGCAAGCACGTCTCGGCGGCCAGCGCTAACTCCTGCAGACAAAATGAAAGTTGAGCTACTCAACTAAATGAATCGGTGTCACAGTTAACTCACCAAAGCGCGACGCTGCGCAGCTTCCAAGTCCGCCGTCAGGCTTTGATACTCCTCGACGGCGATCTCGTTATCCACCATCTCCACCCGGTTGCCGTGAGGGTCGATGTAGAAGGTACGGCAGAGTCGTGCCGGCTCATCCCTTTCTCATGGGGGCTCCCGCACAACCTCCTCCTCGCTCCACCTCGGCATCCGCCTCGGCCCGACCGCCCGCGATAGGCTGTGGGCTCGGTAACAAGGGCGCTTGCTGGTATCACCTTTAGCCGAGTGCCCATGAGTGGGGGTCTCGGGCCTTGCCTCCCCGAGCGGGGGCTGGGGACTACAGGTCCCTTCCACTCGGGCTGATCTCTCGGTGGCAAGCCCTGAGTCACCCGGTCCGTAGAGGGCTAGCCTCGGGCGACCGGGCGTCATCGTCACCACCATGGCCGGGGTCCTCCACCAAGGCCTCGCTGCATGATAACTCGAGTCGGACTGGACATCACCGGGGAACACAAAAGATACCGATGAGCATCAATTTACTGACAGGTCAGATTGACGACTCCAAACACGAAACCGCCGTGGCCGCCCGGAGCTCCCCTGTCCCGGCTGCTCGGCCGAAGCCCCCCAAAGGGCGCTCGTGCACCTCGGGGGCAGGGCCGGCAGTCGGCATCCGCTCGAGAACCGGCGCCGGCCGACCGCCCGATTCTCCCCCTTTGACGCGACCTGACGCCGCACACGCCGGTCCAGCATCTCCGTGTCCTCCTCGTCGTCTTTGTCATCAGACAGACGACGGTCCATTTCTTTCGGCTTCCTCCCTCGTCTATCCGAATAGACGAAGAAGGGGGAGTCGGTGCCTTATTCTGCTTCTTGGGTG
The DNA here is from genome assembly GCA_015844335.1 of Chrysopogon serrulatus. NCBI lineage: Eukaryota > Viridiplantae > Streptophyta > Magnoliopsida > Poales > Poaceae > Chrysopogon > Chrysopogon serrulatus. The sequence goes on along the minus strand of JADLZL010004950.1, from coordinate 14,366 downwards.
GCGGCTCCTTCGCCACGCCGCCCTTGCCCGCTGACCCCTTAGCCTGACGCTTGGGGACTGTGGGTTTCCCCCGACGGGGCCAGACCCCTCTTCACGGAGGATCTCAGCCGCGGACCGCAGGGGATCTCCTCCGTCATGCGCCGGCCACCACACCGGTCGGCCACGAGCCGTCGGGCATGTCCGACACGAAGGTTGCCCGGTCCCGCACACCACGCTTATGGCGTCGGCCAACAGAGAAACATAAACACAAAGAACGTTACCACGCCAAAAACTTACCGCTGGGCGCGGATTGTCTAGATCGTATGGTCATTTGCATCCCGTAGCTTCTCACCGGGTGCCGCCGATGAAGAACGCGCTTAACCGCCGGAACATGGCCTCCTTCGTTAGCCATTCAGGCACTTCCCGAGTCACGTCGTCATCGCCGGGTGCACTCGCTCCTTGCACGGCTGGACGCGCCGCAAGACAAAATTGATCGCCACGGCCACCCCAGTCAGATTCATAATGCGGATGATCCCGAGCAGTTCTTCCACCTGGCCCATGTCCGCGGAGGTAGGGCGCTCGATCCAGTTGCCATTGGTGCACCACCACTCGTTGACCTCGTTCGAGATCTGTGGCTCGGGGTTGCTGGTGACGAACCACTGCGAGTTCCACCCCTTCATCGAGGTGTTAAGCGGCAGCCCAAGATACTGGTTCCTCATGCCATGCGGAGGCAAAGATAAAGGCCCCCCACTACCTTGGGCGAGCCGGATCCAGTAAAAGCTCTCAAACAGAAAAGATGGAGGAAGAGATTGAAGTGAGGAAGAATGTAACATCCCTATTAAACCAACACCCAAAAAACCCAACTTTCAAAAACTTTTTCGAAAACTAACCCATGCATGGCGAGTGTCATGTAGGAAACCCCTTAGTGAGTTGCATTAGCTCCCAAACTCAAATTAGTGGCATGTGCATTGTTTTCTTTCTTTTTATACATGTGATTTGTCTCTTTCTGATTTTATGTGATGCTAAGTAAATTAAATAAACAACTTTTGGTGACATGTGTACAACCAATGGAAACCACCTTGACCAAACCTTAGACTACCCTAGGAGAACCCCACCAGCATATATGTGCATGGATGCACCTACATGGGTATATACATGTATACAAGTGTATCCATCCTAGCTAGCAAAATAGAAAAAAATTAGAAAAGGGGAAGGAGGGGAGGAAGCCAAACCGGCCAAGCATGGCTCGGCCTGCCCGCGGCCCCCCATCTCCCCCCGCCCTCTTCCCTTTCCACTGCATGCGTGCACGCGGCCCAGTGGGGCCAGCCGCCCATTACCGCAAGACAGGCCCGCGCCCTCCATCCTTCTCTCGGCGCCAATGACAAAGGCGGGCCTGGGGGCCCCCATCCCCTTCCCTTTCCCTTCCCCTGTTTTCTTCCACCCCGAGCCCGTCGCGACCTGAAAAGGAAGCGGCCATCTGGCCGTCCCCGTCCCAACCGCCTCGCGCGATGGCTGCGGATGCTCGCCACATCCGCCGTTCAGCGCAGACGCACCGGGTCACGACAAGCCGCGCTCTCGGGCCCCGCCGCGGTGACGCCATCGCAGGGCGCCGCCCCTTTTTCTCCCCGCGGCGGCGTTCGAAATTGGAGGCGCCAGGGCCGCTCCACCCCCACACCGAACCCTAGAACCTCGCCCCGAGCCGCTAGATGGCGCCCACGTGCCCCCTAGCCGCTGCCAGCCGTCCGCCGTCGCCATGATAGCCGCCTCCCCTATATAAGCCCCTCACCAGTGCCCTAGCGGCCTTTCCAACCACTCCGCCGCCACTGGTGGCTTCGCCGCTCCACTCCAAGCTGAGAGGAGGGCCGTGAAGGGAAGGTCGAGGAGGAAGCAGCCCCGCCGGAGCCGCCCGCCGTTCCACCCCGCCGGAGCCGGAGGAGGAGGCAGCGCCCCGATCGGTTACACGGCGACGCCGGCTGCCTCTGCACGGCCCGACACCCCCTGCACCGCCACCCGCTTGCACCACCATCCTCTCTCCCACGACACCCACGGTGAGCTCCGCCTTTAGTCACGCCGCCCGTGCCGTTCACAACCGAGGCGCCGCCCCATGGCCCCCCACCTGGGAGGCTCAAGACCGCACCTTGGTGCGCCACCACGCGAACACCACCCGCTCGATCGCTGCAAACGCCCGCAGCGACGCGAGCCACACACGGCTCGCGACACGCCCGGCCGCGCGCTGCACTGTGGCTAGCGCCATCGTTCAGCGAGTCGTTCCGCCGTCCCTAACGCCGCGGTGGCGAAACCGATGGGTGGGCGAAGCTTCGCCTCGCCACCCGCACACCTAGCCGCCTAGTCCCCAGGTCGAAAGGACCTGCGGCCTCGCCCATAGCCTCGCGGCCGTTCGCCGGAGCTCCGCCCGGCCGCATGGAAGGGGCGCCGCCGTACCTAATGGTCGCCGGTGTCGTTTCCAAAGTGAGTTACGCTCAACCCCAATTTGGGGAAAAGGAGGGCGCTTGGCCCCAATTGCACTTAACACGGCTTCACCGCCGCCCCGCCCGCGGGAACCGGACCGCCATGGTCGGCCACCGTGGAGCCTCCACCGTCGTTCCGCGGCGCGCTTTGCGTTTTGCCGCAGAGCACCTAGGAGCCACGCCGCGCGCCTAGCCGAAGCCTACAAGGTCTCGCGACCTTCTCCGCCGTGAGCCGGCCACCCGAGCCGCGGCAGCTAGTCGCCGACCACCTAGGCGGCCAAGCCCCCGCCTTTCTACCCTTACCCACCGCCGTGTAGACCTTTTGGTGCCGTAGGAGCCCTAACCCGAAAGTCACCGGACCACCAAGGCGCCACCAAGCGGAGGAGTCGCCCGGTGAGCCTTGCCGATTTGAAAACAGAGGAGAGCGGGTGAAGGAAGAAAGGGAACCGGGCCCCGCGTGCACCGGTGCACCATGAACCCGAGAGGGAGAAGGGGGGAGGTGGGCACGGTTCACCGTGAGCCGGGTGAGAGGCCCACGGTGCACCGGCCACCGGTTCGTGGTAGACCAACCCCCTGGACCAAGCCCTATAGCAGCCCGCGAGCACCACGCGGCTAGCCCCCTCGAGCCCGACACGTGTCGTGGCCGGGGCGGGCCCCAACCCGGCCCCCGATCCGCCCGCCCGGGCCCACACCGAGCCCGGTCGGCGTTGATCGTTGACCGTCAACATTGACCGCTGACCCGACATTGACCGTTGACCCGACCCCAATTGCTCGGTTTGAATCAGCCAACCGAGCCCGCCATGTGTCACCTGTTTTCCAATTAAATAAAAATGATTTTCCTTATTCTTTTTCTGAAATGATTTCAATCTTTAAAAAATCATAATAAATCCATTTTGACTCAAAAAATATGAAACCAAAGTGTCCAAATTTTTCTAAAAAATGAGCTCTAGGTCATAGGCTTATCCATGAGTGCATTTGCTTCTTTCGGATTTCAGTTGCTTCTTTGTGCACCTCTATAGGAGCCGCTAAAGGCGGTGTTATGTCACGCTTTTTTTGAGACGGAGGAGCCGCCGGACTAAGGAGGGAGACGACTACGAGTACACCGAGGACCTAGGAGACGACCCGACCGCAGGTGCCACGTCCCACCCAACCTCTTAGCTCCTATTTAGACATGCAATAACTAGAAATGCTAGCGCTCTATTACTTGTTGCTTGCTGCTGTTAATAGGATGCATGGTAGATTGTTTGATTCAGCCTATGCCTTGTCGAAACCGATCCCCTACATACCCACTGCTAGGATTAGACTCGCGCTTATCATGTTTATCTTGATGCTACTCACTTATTACTATCATTACTGTTAATGTATCATGACTGTGAGTGGCTAAGGCACGTGGTACCGAAGATTTGGAAACCGGGACTTTGGGAGAGATCTTAGCGTGAGTCTTGGGTGTGTAGTGAGGGTTGTGTCGACTGGGCAGGATCTGGGGCAAGTCATGAGGACAAGCCATGCCGGGGGAGTGTGATCTGGGCACTCCCCATATGAGAATACCTGTGGCGGGTATAGTTTTGGAAGAAGGTTCTGGGAGGAGTGCCTTTGTGGTACGAATAGCCGGAGCGGGAGGTGCCGCCGAGGCATGGGGCATTGGGCCCCAGGTGAGGATATCTTGTCCAGTCCTCCTAAGGACTAGTTTGACGTTCTTGCGGTCCACGGGACCCTATCGTACACACCACTCGTTCCTGATGGGCGGGAATCGACTTGACGGCTATCTGGCCCCCTACCATTACTACTAGGTTGTTAGGTGATAGTGTAGAGAGGTGCGGTGTCGAGACCCACACCCTCCCGAGAACAGTGGTACCCTCCGGGATCCGGCACCACGTCTCTCACTCGGCGTGCCGGGTGGACTCCGGGGTGCCCTGAGAGCGAGTGGCGAGTGGCATTGGGCCGATTAGGCGGCGGCTCGGTATCGGCCTAGTCGAGGCGCATCGCCGATGATGGTGATCTTGTGGTTCCAGGTGTACACGCTCTGCAGAGTTGATCGATCTATACGTATAGCCGTGTCCCCGGTCATGGACATTCCCGTGAGATACCATACGTTCGTTATAGCGAGTGGAGTCCATTTCTCTTCTCTCCCCCTGGGTGTGGTGGTTTCCGGCCTTGGGCCGTTGAGGCGAGGAGGAGCGGGAGTCTTCCTCGCCGACTGAGTGAGAGGGTGGTGTGATGTGTGGATGGTTATGGATAGGATGGTTGGGAGGTTTATGGATATAAATGGGTTAAAACTTGACAAATACTATTTAATTATGTAATGCATAGGAAACCAGGAGCCTCAAATAGGTCCTTTTGTTTACCCTTGCATCCACCTTCCACATAGCTCGCTTCATTCATATGGGTGGGATTAGTGGCCAGTACAAATCGTACTGATACATTGTGGTTCAGGTGAGAACATCGAGTGGGAGACCGATGAGGACGAGGAAGAGGAGTAGGTGTCTCGTACTAAGCGCAAGTGGATAATGTGTCGATCCGCTTCTACCTACCTTATGCCTTTCAGTATGTGTGTGTGTGGGTGTGATTCCGCCTTGCTGGCGATGTAATAAAGTACTTAAACCTTGCTATTGTACTCTCTAAGTTAATTATTCCGCTGTATGCGCACTTTGGACCGCTGATTTGTCGATGATGGTGATGAGCCCTTCGTGGCCATTACATTTTTGTACGGAAACTGTGACTTTTCCCTTCGAGGAAAAGCGGGTTGTTTCAAAGAATTCCAAGAAAGGCCTCCCTGAGGTGGATGAAAACGGAGAGATGAAGAATGGAATTGGGATGAAGATGAATAAGGCGGATTCGGTAGTACCCGAGAAGCTTACGGAGAAAAGGGTGCGCCGGTAATCCGAATCCCCGGCGGAAGTAGTCCGCAAACACCACAAGCACATTGCCATTGGCGGGGGTGGGGAAAGACTCACCGGCGGTAGGCCGCCAGCCGCCGCGTGCTCGCTCAGGAAGAACTCTGTCGCGGACTAGCTCCTCGAGGACCGCCTCGGTGCAGGTTGACGGCACCCACTCCAAGTCGATCGTGGCGGGCCGTCGCGCCCCGGATCGCCCGGCCATGCCACCAGCGCTACCACTGCGCCGCTTACGCTTGCCACCGGCCATCGCTGGATCTAGGGTTCCGGTGGTGTTGCCGCGGGCGGTGCGATAGGGGCGGAGGGTGCCGCCCGTAGCAAAGAGTGAGTAGGCGGCGGTTCCGGTGTGGTGTGTGGGTGAAGATGAAAGTAAAGACGGTGACAAGGCAAGCCCCCTTAAATAGCCGTCACTCATGGCGGTTCCATTGGGTGCCGCGCCGCGCCTCCGCTTCACCTCCCCTCCGTGGGAAACCGCGCCCGCGTCGCTCCGGATCCTTCCGCCGATCCTGGGCCGTACCGCTTGTTCCCGGTGTGTTGAGTCGGCCGAGCCCAGCCAGGTCGGCCCGTGGAGCATGGGCAGCTGGACGCAGGCCGGGTGGACCGCCAGGCGAAGTCCCTCCAATTGACTTTGGATAAATAAAATGAAATCAGAAGTCTAAATCACAGCCTCGGGGACTGTGATGAACAAAGCAAGGTTAATCGTGCATTTCTGACAAGTTTGATCCTGTCACTAGGTTTATACTTCACCTACTTCTAGTCTCGGGGACTACATGGTACACGTCACCTTCGGTGACTTGACGTGGTACACGTCAACCGGGCCCAGGATTTTTTCTTTTTTCTCTTGAGCACCTCACGTCTCCCTGACAAAGTGGGCCTATACGCGCTCCTCCCCGCAGCAGCGACCATGGTATGCTCCAGGCGAGGGCTTGCCCCTCTCCGGTAATGGAGGGTCCGAGCGCGCATACCGCTGGGCCACGATGGCGCCGACCGCTCCGACCTCTCAGACTCGCCAGCCGACGCAGACTTCGCCTGGGATGCTGGTCTGACGAGATGCTAGCTCCGGAGGAGACGCTGGGAGGTCCCTGAACTTGGGTCGAGACACGCGAGCTGCTCGGGGACTAGCTGTGGGGATCGCCCCCCGGGTATCCTTAGACGATGGGCTTGGGCCGAGCGGCTAGGCAAGGCCCGGTTCCTAAAGATGACACCGAGCGACGGATGCAGCCCCATGGAATGCGGCGCACGGGTCAGAAGACAAGATTGATCCCCTCGGATTGATAGAACGATTAGTTACCTTGTAGAGCTAGATCTCCCGGTCGGCTGATTGATACGCCAATCGGAAAGATCGGATCTGATTGATCCTGTAACCCTGCCCCCCGGCTATATAAGGCGGGCAGGGACCCCCTCAAAACAGATTGCCTCTCACCATAATGGACCACCAGAACACAGGACTAGGGTTTTACGTCATCCTGACGGCCTGAACCTGTCTAAAACCTATGTCTCGTGTTACTTTCTTGCTCTTGATCTCGCGCACCTTACCACCCTCGATCTAATCTACTACCTAGGGTAACCCCTTGGTAGTCTGCCGACCAAATATCGTCGACAGTGTCATACAGTTAAGTTCTGAGTTTTATTTTGAAAACTTACAAAACTCTAGAATATTGGTACTGTGAAGAATCTAAGACATAGTGTTTGACTTGATTGTTCTGTCTTTCGATTGCTCAAGACTTATGCAAAAGCTATAAAGCCCTATGGTTAAAGGTAGAATGGGTAAGTTGGAAGGTTAGAGTAGTTACTGTCTAATCCGGAGGAGAATCTCTGTTTGAAAGCTTGTGTACCTTTGAGGAATGAAAAGCATTGTAGCAATTCCTGATCTAAATATATTAGTAATTAGGCTTAGTTTGTTTGCCAAGGGACTGACAAAAGGTAAGCTTGGGGGAGTTGTTGACGGTGGATAACGTCAACCTTCATTAGAACTTTAGACACAAAAGGATACACGAATACAGACTAGTCTAGGGTTTTAATTGACAATTTCTATGAGTTTTGCATATTCTATATTTTCCAGGGACTATTCCAGAAAAGCTTAAAAGAGGGATTAGAGTGCATAATAATCACAAAACTTATCCGCCACGGGAAAGATAACCATCGAGATGTGGGAAGGATCTAGAAGACACTGGAAGCAACGGGACCCGCAGACGCCGCCAGGTGGGGCCGGCCGGCCCCACCCCTGCGCCGGCCGGCGCCCCAAGTTAGGGTTTTGGCCCCTCCTTCTAGAAGCTTCTTCCACCGCCTATGAGGAGTCATCTCGGCCCTTGGTTAAGTCGGTTTGATCCTGCGGCGCACGTTCATCCCACCGGGCTATAAATAAAGGGGCAGACCCCCCCTCCCTGGAGGCATCAAGTCATTTGGAGATCAAGCCATCAAGAGCCTTCTCTAGTTCATCAGAGCCTCTCTAGTTCATAGCTTTAGCCTAGTTAGATTAGAAGTAGAGGAGTTCTAGTTCTTCAGCGGGATCTGGAGCCCCCGGCGTCTGTCTGGAGCGTGGAGTTCGGTATAGTTCTAGTTCTTTTCTCTTATTGTATTCAACATTTTGATTTGGGAAACATTGTTGTTAATCTTATATATGTTCTTAATTGCAATAGTCATTGTCTACTTTGATTATATATTTAGCATAGTTAGTTTGATCCTATTGAATTCATATAATTACTCGTATAGCGTTCATCCAGAGATATCATGGGTGAATGATTGGCAGTATGTAGACGTGGTGTTTAGATTTCTTGCTTATCTATGAGTGCACCCCGATGTGCGGGGACATGTGGTAGTCCACGTAGATGACAGCTGCGTTGGTTCCTCTGTAGTCCACCCTCCGTACGTAGGACTAGCATGGGCACAGTCGTGAAGTTGGATGATGACTCTGTTTCACATCCTTCCTAGTTGATGCCTCTTTACATGTGATCATGATGTAGGATTAACTTAACAATAATTGTTAGATGTAATTGCACTAATTAGAGTATTTATTGATGTAGTTATTGAATTACCTTAGTATTTATTTCCGAGTTTATCCATTGGCTACCAATTACTATGACTAGAAGAGCTCGATGTTTATCTATTTATGATGACTGATCATTATCTATCATATATCTTTTATCACGTGACTTATCCCTGTTATGAGTAGGATTCTAGTTATGGTTTACTTTTCATATTAATAGTATAAGTTGACATCAATAGTGTACATAGACCTTCCCAGTGGTATAAATATAAATTGACAACCTAGAAGAACTCCCTAGGTAAAATGCTATAATGGTATAATTATCTGTCCGCTTGCAGAACCGTTCTTAGTTTATATTGATATTTCTGCCTAGTCATATGGATTGATACATATATATATATATATAAACCTCTATTTATCCTTAGCATATACAATTAGGGAAGACAACCTAGTTCATGCTTAGGAATGTGGGTGAGAGATAAGTGGCTAGTTGTTAATGATAAGTTAATTTCATACCATGTGTTTCTAATCTCGTTAATTAGTAATGACATTAGAAATACCAACTCTATGTTTAAGCATTGTAGCCATCTCAGAGCAACTCCTTAGAAGTATACCTGCAGTCAGACAGAAATTCTCCTCCAAGTTATGCAATAACTGAGTTAACTTTCAAACTTACCCATATTACCTTTGACTATAGGGCTTATTGGCTTTTCCTTGGGCCTTGAGTACTTGATAGACAGAAAGATCCCATCCAAGCACTATGTCTTAAGCTTTTCGATCGACTATCATTCTGGAGTTTTTAAAGGTTTTCAAATAAAACTCAGAGTTTTCCATGTATGACACTCTCAGGTCTCTCAATATATATGGTATTTGTGGATTCTCACCAAGGCAATGATGATGGTTGCCTTTCTTTCCACCCTATAACTAAAGCTTATGTGGAGCTCATAGATAAGGAGAAAACTGAAAGAGCAAACTTGCAATGTATGTGTTGTAAAGTCAAACAATGGATCAATGGGAAAACAAGTCATACAGTCGAATCAAGATGTATGGGTGGATGGGTATGGTGGATATATGGTGGATCCTAATTCTACTCAGCTCCTTGGATGCCTATCTCTCCTTTTAAACTTTGAAAACTGGCCAGAGGTTATGAGCTATCTTTTTCTTTTCTTTTTCTCAGGGAGTCAGGCATCTAAGTACCCATTGTTTTCAGCACTTGGACACTTGTCCATTTTTTTTTTCTTCTCCCCTTTCTCTCTCTCTCTCTTTTTCAAATATCTTTTTGCATAGCTCATAGTACTCCTTTTTTGGCTTTGATGGGATTAGAGATAATAATAACAGAACTTGAAGCATTTATTAGATGGCTAACCTAGTGGAAATGTTTTTGGTGTTCTCTCTCGGTGTAGAAGAAAAATATTTTTGGAATGGATGTAGGTGAAATGGCATGTTGTTGCGCCTACTCCAATGTAGAGTAGTGCATATGGAGGTGGATCTTGATTCAAGAGCATGACAAATTTCTCACCAGGGTCACAAGGGTTGACAAAACTCAATGCAAGACAAGCAGCATGTATGTGGAAGTTTAACTAGTCTATCTCATCATGTTTGGCTCTGGTGCAAATGTAAGTTTTGTCATATAGGAACTCATCATGTTTTTGCATTTTTCAAAAGATAAATCTTCAGAACTCTAGTGTCACTTAGAACAACATAAATAGCAGCTCAGATTTTCTCAATCTTATCAATTATGTACCTAGACTTAGTTCAAGCATATGCAACCCAAAAATTTCAGGCTCAGAGCAAATCTTCATGTCAAAATAATTGGAGCTAAAACTTGAGAAAACCTTTGTCTAAACTCTAGGCACTTCAGAGGTGTTGTAACATAGTAGCTTATCATCAATTCAAATCATCTCAAGAGCTTCCTTTTTATTGACTCTAGACAGACAAACATTTTTATTTGGTTTTTCATTTTTCAAGACTCATACTATATAAGACTCTAAGGACTCTAAAAAGCATGAACCTTCATGTGCCTATATATTTTTGGTATTTTTAAGTTTTTTTATGATACTATAGTGAACCTGTATGTGCTCACATATTTTTAGTATTTTTTATTTTTATGACTGACTCGATAATCGCGTAGGTACACTTACCTGGGTACCTAGGGGATGCCTTCCCCCAAGCTGGTTATTATCATGGTTGAGCATTGAAGCTGAGCAGTCCTCTTGATGGAGCTCATGCTTGCAAGAGCTGGTGTAGCCGGGAGCCTCAATCTCCTCCAACAAGAAGTTACTTCCTCCACACAGTGATTAGCTGTGTGTAGGAAAGGTGTACTTCAAGTGATGACGATGATGATTCCTAGGTGGACTAGCTCTTAGAGTCATCCTGCAGCAAACATCTCACAAAACACCAAAACTCATGGAACAGATTAGGATAAACAGTTAGTGGTTAGCCGTTTCGCGGACTGGTTATTGTGAGAGGTTTTCAAAGGTTGTTACAGTGCATGCAGTGCAGCAAGATGCTCAATGATTATTTTTTTAGATTTTCTTTTTATCAAACAGAAAGGAAATATGCATGCTAATTTTTATTTTATTTTTTTAGGCCACCACAGTGAACACTCCTTTAGCTTGCACTGCAGGGATGTCATATGGGGCTTTAAGGTTTTTAAAATATTTTTGTTGTTTTCTATATAGATGATGAAAAAACTATGAATAAATGGATGACTACCATTGTTACCTTATGGCAAGGGTTCGGAGTTTAGAGTCTTCCGGACAAGACTTCTTGTCGTCGTCACTCCTGGGGTGCTTCATCGGATCCTAAGGATGGGGACCCTGACGCTGGACCTCCTGGTGATAATGACTAAGTTGAGGAGGTTACCTTTTCTTTTCATACCTTTGTAGGTTGTTGATGTTCCTTTGGTGTAGTAGATTTTTCTTTGATTGCCTCCTCCTCAACATTGCTCTTTTGAGAGCGATTCCTCCGACGCTGACGTCTCCTCTTGGACAGGGTGAAGGCTGCTGATCTAGGAGAGTTATAATCTTTGAAACGACAGCGTATCTTTTCTCTTGAAATTGGAAGTGGATTTGGTCCGATCCATTGTAGATGATGGTGTTGGTGGTGCTGAGGAACGGCCTCCCAAGGATGATGGGTGTCTCATCTTCTTCTCCCATGTCCAGTGTCATAAAGTCGGTCGGGACATAGTGGGTGTGGATTTTGACCATGATGTCCCTCGCTACTTCCTCCAGAAATCTTGTCGTGTTGTCCGCCAGCTGTAGCTGCATATAGGTAGGGTATAGAGGTGTATCGAATAATAAATCATATACCTTTTTAGACATAATGTTGACAGCTGATCCAGTATCACAGAAAGTATTGTAGAATGAGCACTGTCCAATAGTACAGTCAATGGTCGGCATGCCCGGATCCTCCCTCTTGATTAGGAATGGTGAAGCTAGAAGGTGGTCGTGCTCATACTCAACGGCCTTGACTACTTGGACTTGCTTTCTCACTTGCCTCCTGTTCTTGTTCTTTCTCTTCCCATTTGAATTCTTCTTCTTGGCTTCTTCAATGGTTGGCTTGACTGGGAAGTAAGCACCTGTTGGACCTATAGGAGCTTCAAGGGTCTTGTTCTTGAAATTAAACTTCTCTTTATTACCCTTGATGGTGAAACAAATCTTCGCACTGTCCGTGTAGATGACAGCCTTTGCAGTACTCAGGAATGGTCGATTAAGAATGATTAGACTCTTAGGATCTCTGTCGGTATCTAGGACAACAAAGTCTACAGGGACATATGATCTCCCAATTCAAATGCACATGTCGTCTAAGATTCCTTCAGGGTGCTTAACCGTCTGGTCTACGAGCTGCAAACACATATTCGTGTACAACAAAGATGCCCATGGAAAGATTTGGTCAAAGATTACCTTTGGCATGATGTTGACACTGGCGCCTAGATCGCAGACAACTTCAGGGAAGTCATGGTATCCAATAGAGATGGGAATCACAGGTCTTCCTAGATCTCCTCTCTTGGGTGGCATGGACTCATCCTTCCATCCTGATGATGCTTACCTGTATGTACATCAACAAGATTCGCGGTCTCGGGCTCTAGAGGTTGCCCTGGAATCTTACCTTCGTTGGTCGGTGGAACAGCGGCCGCTAGCTGAGCTAGTTGTTGTTCTATCATTTTGTTAAAGCTAAGCTGGTTCTTAACAGTAGAGGTAAAGCTATCCATTTTAGTGTTTATATTTTCTAGCATTTTATCATTAGATGCTACTTTCCTAGATAAAGTCTCTAAAATTTTATTTTGGTTGGAGATCATTTCCCTCAAAGGCAATTGAGCATAGCTGTTGAAATTAGTGCCTTGAAAGTTACCTTGGTAGTTGGGCCTTTGCTAATTCCATCCTTGATTTTGAGGACAATAGTTGTTATTGTTGATGAAGTTCACATCCTCACGGGTCTCAGGGCAGTTGTTGCCTGAGTGTCCCATATCACCACACACTTCACAAGTCATGCATGAATCATTGATGCACATAACATCTTATTTTTGGTTGGCCTTGTCTTGTAGCTTCTTCATGAGCAGATCTATCTTGGCAGACAGCATGCCTACCTCCTTGAGCTGGTGCATTCCTCCACACCTCTTGTGGGTTGGTTGGCGCTCTTCACTCCAATCTTGATTGGAGGCCATCTTCTTCATAAGAGCAGTAGCTTGTGGTATGGTCAATAACATAAAGGTACATCCAGCAGTAGCATCAATGTTGTTATGGGTGCTACTGGTGAGCCCGTGATAGAAAGTCTGTATGAGGAGCTAATTCTCTATCCCATGATGAGGATATTCTGATATATAGTCTTAGAAGCGTTTCCATGCCTTTGGGACTGACTCGTCATGTTGTTGCTGGAAACTTGAAATCTTCCCCCTTAGGGCACTTGTCTTACCCATAGGAAAGAACCTTGACAGAAAGGCTGTGGAGCACTTGTCCCAAGTTGTATGATTATCTTTGTTGGCGTAGAATCATTGCTTTTCCTTTTCTAATAGTGAGAATGGGAAATCGACACAACAGGATGGCGTCTCTTGGTACATCCTTCATCTTGAAAGTCTTTGCAAATCTCCAAGAAGTGTTGATGAGCACTTGCATCTTCATGTGCTTTTCCACGTAACAAGTTGGCTTGCACCATGGTGATAAGGGCTAGCTTGAGCTCGAATCCATTCTCCCCAACGTTAGGTCCAGTACGGATGTTGTTGGTGGTTGGAGCAGAGAACTCGTGCAGTGACTTATCAGCCATTTCCTCAAAAGCTGGTGCTAACTTGCCTTCTTGTTGCTCTTCTTCTTCATTTATAGGAGCTTGCTCCTCCAAAGAACGAACCTCAGCAGTGGGTGTTTTTGATAGAGATTCAAAGATATCCCTCACTTGCTAGAATTTTCTTCTTCAAAAGAGTTTCTCTAGATTTTCAACGTAGTTATCTAGCAGATCAAAACCACTCATTCATTACCCTGCACAAGATATCACAAAGATAGAAAGCACAAGGGTAAGCCTGCATTGAGTAGGAGTCTATGGTTTCCTCTATCTCATTAGTTTGTTAGGTCTATCGCTATTCCTTTTTACACTCGCCATTTGCCTTCCCCGGCAACGGTGCCAAAAATGCTTATTGACACCTCTTAATGTTATCTCTAGCAACAACGCTAAAAATGCTTGTGGGCATCGCATCGTTACTAGAACGCCAAGTTGTCATCCCCAGCAATAACACCAAGAGGTGTGGTATTAAATCATGTCACCATTTAGAATATAGAAATAGTATCCGCAAGCGCACAGATCAAATACCATTGTAGCATTTTACCCGGAGTATTACCAGGTTGTCATTTATATTTTCCCAAAGGAAGGTCTATGTTGGTATTTCTTATGCACAATTAAAATATGAAAGATTCTGCAAGCGCACAGAATACCATTGTAGCATTTTACCAGGAGTATTTCAGGTATCGTTATTTATATATTACCACTAGGAAACAATGGATAAAGAGATTGATAGTTAGCCATCATGTATCTACTAACTTAGTACACCAA
>JADLZL010004949.1:0-57302 GCA_015844335.1 Chrysopogon serrulatus | reverse complement strand
AGTACCCACTAGTGTGTCATCACGACTACGCATAGTGATAACTGTATATCGAAAGCTTTCTCCTAGAGGAAAATATAGAGCCAACATAAACCTCTAGTGTTCTCGAAGAGAGAACATATAGTAGAACAGGACCTAAACCTCGGTGTATATGAAAACACACATATACAGAGGAGGAAGCGAGGCGGAAGGAAAGGAAGCACTTGCTTGGAGGCGCCTCCTGGTTGCCATTATATAGCCGGTAGCCAAGTGCCATCGGCATACATGAGCTAGGACCTTCATATATTTGTGAGGCGCGCATTTTAAGTTTTTGGATGGATGTGGCCTTGATGGCGGCTCTAAATAAGAACCGACGAAGCCATTCATCGATGGCGGTTCTGTTAAAGAACCGACACTAAAGCTCTCTTCCGGTGGTGGTTACTGCCAAAACCGCCAGCGAAGAGCTACCCCTTTCCAAAAGAGCTGCGGGATTGGCATTGTTCATTGAATTGATGACACGGCTTTGTTCGAACAAAAGCTACCCCAATTCAATGAGCCACAATTCGTAAAATTAGAAATAATTAAAATATATTAATTTACACTACAATATGAGTTGAAAATATTTTCGATGCGATTATTGTCGTACAATAAAATTCTTGAGGCAACCTAAATATACTACTCCGTCCCGGAATAATTGTCGTTTTTTTGATTTTAAGTGCCGCTAGTTTGACTTGATTTATAGAAAATACGTGCAATATTTATATCTCTAAATAATTTTTGTTAAAAAACGGGTTACAAATCTCTTTCCGATGATACTAATTATGATACTAATCGATAATATTTATTATTTATAAAAATTGCCGGTATTTGTTTCTCGAAGCCTTGGCAACAGATTATTTTGGGACGGAGAGAGTATGATTACATGATCATTAAGATTAATTACATAATTTCAAAAAAAGTCTTCTTTAAGGTGCGGGGAACAATGATGGACTCATCATGATCACAACGGACATAAGCGGTTCATCACTCTCTTTCAAGGATAGCTAGGTTAACGCCGATCCAAAGGGAGCTATTTCCTGGTAACCCTTGTAGTCTTCTTCGTCTGTGACTCCTTCAACACCCACAATCTTCCTTTTCCCTTGAGAACTACTTTAAGTCTACCTTTTTGTCTCATTGTCCCTTGAATAAAAGATTTTAAGTAACATCTTTTGCAAGGACGAATGGATCATCTTTATATGCGGTCTTGTTTAGATCAACGGTTGTGAATCCAGCTCTGTCAATGTTTACGTCCTCATGGCGGACCCACTTACATCAAAAAGCAGGCAACCTTTAATTGTTGTCCGTAGTCTAACTCCCATATTTCCTCTATGGAACCATAGTATATCGCTTCCACATTGCCGTTTTCGTCGTGGGCATCGAAGCGAACACCACTATTTTGGAAGGTGCTCTTTCCATCTTATTTTGTAGTGTAAAATGTATATCCATTGATTTCAAACCCTTCATACTTAAGATATGTAGATGAAGCTCCCTTGGCTGGATTGATCCAAATTTGAGAATTCAATTTTATTCCAATCAAACGACACCGTAACCGACAAACTCCTCCTTATGTTTCTTTTCCGCCAAGCTTGTGATCTATTGATGTATAAAGTTTGAAAGCAACTGACCGGTGCTCTTCAATGTATGACACTATACACGTGGCTTGTTGGAGAACAAATGACTGCGCCTGTCTAAAGCGTGTCACGTCTTGTGAAGGATTTCTCACCGATAGTTCCTTGGCCCCCTAGTCTTCCCTCGTGACGAGATATTGGAACTCCGACCACGATTGATGTCCAAATAATATGTGCAAAACTCAATTGCCTCCTCCGTTGTCCATCCTTCGACCATACGCCTTCGGTCTAAATCGTTCGAACATACTTTCTAAAAACTTTCATCAACCTTTCAAAAGGGAACATCGATGTAGGTACATTGGGCCAAGGGCTCGAATTTGGTCAACAAGATGAACAAGTAGATGCACGGACATATCAAAGAAGGTAGGGGAAATGCATCTCTAAAACGACATAGTGTCTCCACAATGTCTAGTCAATAGGTCCGACTTTTGACATATCAATAACCTTTTCTGAGATTGCATTGAAAAATGAGCACAACTTTATGATTGGGGCAAGAACCTTGTCAGGTAGGATACCACGTAGGGCTACTAGGAGTAATCGAGTCATAATGACATGAGTCATGGTCCTTCATACAACCATAGTTAAATTTCAACTCTCTCATGTTCACTAGCCTCTTCGGGTTGGCACGGTGCCACTGTCGGGACTTTTAGTTCATTGAAGAATGAAAGGAGCACCTCTTTTTCTATTGTTTTCGGTGTCCATGATGCAACCGGAAGTTTTATTTTGACCATCCACAAGAGTGACCGGATGCGCTCCTTCCTCAGCCCCAAGTGTTTCATATCTAGGCGTGTTGCGAGTGAATCTTTTTTCTTTGTGCCTCCCGTGTTTATTAAGGTGTTGAGCGTGTTGCCGCACACATTTTTAGTAATGTGCATTGGATCAAGGCAATGACGCATACACTCAATAGCGGCCGAATAAGGTAGTTTCCAGAAAATTGACTTTTTCTTCCATATAGACTCGGCAGTGCACGAACTGCCCCTCACCCTTCCATAGACAACATTGAGTTTGGTAACCTCTCGTAGTATCTGTTTTCCACTTCGATAACTGAGGTCCACGTCTTTCAATTGTCCCATCAAAGTCTTTTTCTTGTTTACTGCGGTAAGGGTGGTCATCGGTAGGAAACATACGGTGACCCATATAAGCCATTTTCTTGTTTTCCGGTAGATGTACCGCATGGGTAGAGTCCAAGCACTCTCGCATCCAAGTATATCCTTTTGTCTTCTCTCCGTATAAGCTACCTCGCCCTGGCAGGTCTCCGTGATTGTAGCGATTAGTACTACCTTGATTGTCACATGTTCCTTTTTATACTCATCCCAAACATCCGGTACCCCTGTATGCCACAACTCCAATAGTTCATCAATCACTGGTTCTAGGAAAACATCGATGTCGTTCCCAGGTTGTTTCGGCCCTTAGATCAGTAGTGGCATCTAGATGTATGACCTCTTCATACAGCGCCAAGGTGGAAGGTTGTATATACAAAGCGTCACTGGCCAAGTGCTATGATTGCTTCTAACCTGGTCGAAAGGATTCATCCCATCTGTGCTCAAACCCACCCAAAGGTGCCGCACCTCACCACCAATGTTCTTATAGCACATAGTGTTAATAGTCCTCCAGTCTGCCCCATCGGCTGGGTGCCGCAGCATTGTATCTTTCTTACGCTCTTCACCGTGCCAGCGTAACAACTTGGCTGACTTTGCATTTGCAGATAGCCTATGCACCCGTGGAGCTATAGGAAAATACCAGACTACCTTTACAGGCCCTCCTTTTGTCTTGCTACCATCGTTGGACGGCCCTTGCTTGTACATAGGAGCTTTACACCTAGGGCACGCATCCAAGTCTTTGTATTTATCTCCACGGTATAGTATGCAATCATTGGGACACGCATGGATTTTTTCAACCTCAAGACCGATTGGACAGATCATTTGCTTACATAGGTATGTCTTTTCTGGAAGCTCATTTTGTGGTGGTAGCAGTTTCCTTACTATTCCTAGCAACTGATCGAAGCCTTTATCGCTCAATCCATTTGAAGATTTGAACTCTAATAGCATGATGTTGGCTTCAAGTTTGCTCAGTCCACACCCTGGATACAATGGTGTCTTGCCATCTTTTCTCATTTTCTCTAGTTTTTTCAACTCTCTATCGCTAAGAAATCCACCCTCAACATCATGTAGTAACTGTGAAATGCCATCATTATGCTCAGTGTCGTCGGCTAATGTATCCCTCAACATATCATTAACGGTAGTCTCGGTACATGTGTTGACACCAGGATCATCGTTTGTCGCATTCTCGTGGGCCCGGCTATGTCGGGGCATGGGCACATCATCATTGTAATGTTCTTGTGGAACATTGTCAACAACTTCCCCATGCATACTCCATATCGTGTAGTCTCTCATGAACCCCCTTTGATCAAATGTGTCCGTATAGACTCTAACCTACTCCATTTTCTAATATTTCCACAATCTTTGCATGGACATAATACAGGTTGCCCCTCACGAACATTAGCTTTGGCTACTTGGAGGAAGTTAGAGACACCAATCAAGTACCGTGGGTCTGTTCGGGACACACCGTGCATCCACTCTCGATCCATCTCTGCATTGATAATATTAGGACACATCAAGACACGCAAAAATGATACAGGCACACAAATAGATTAAATTTTATAGCTAAACAATATAGTTGTGCGATGAAACATGAAATATAAGAAAATAAAAAATTAGAGACAATAATATTAGAATTAAAGATTATTCCATGAACATTTATTTTGCACCAAATATTAAACAATATTAAAGATAACAAACAAATAATTTGTTGACATAAATTACGGTAGATTAATCATAAAGAATTATTATGGTGCACGTGACATAACCATTAAAATTACCATCAAAATAATTTATCTACACACAATGTCTAGCTAGATGACGTGTAAATAGTGGAGACTCCACCATTGACAATAATTTAAGTCTAAATTAAATATTGTTTTGGTAGGTGACAAAATGATTAATTTGCTCCTCATAAATCTAAAACAAATAATACTCTCAACTTCTAACTACCTACAATTACTTATAGCATCACATACTAATATTAATCAATACTAAGCATATTGGTTCATTTGCTAACTAACACTAACCAATTAATGTATCCCATACTAATATTAATCGATACTAATATTAATCATAATTGTAATTTAATCTATACTCTCTAGTGCTAACTAACACTAATCAGTTAATATATCACATACTAATTAATATCAATCTTGAGCATTGATCATGCATATATACCTAAGAAATATATGGGTTGGTAGACACTAACCTTTTGTACAGTAGATTATCCACAATTCGATTTCAAGCCTCCCTTAAAATCTAATTTCAAGCTCCCTACAAGAGAAAGCACAAAATAAAGATCATATCAAAGAAATTAGCCATGATTAATGGTCAAAATCCAAGGGTTGACTGTTGGCTACTAACCTTTAGTTCAAAGAAATCAATCAGTTGCCCTAATTTCAAGAAAACCAAGCTTCATTTATGGAGAACAGCAGCCGCAACAATAGAGACAGAGGCTCACGCACGCCGCTTCCTCTGCTCAGAATGGCAGAGTGGAGAGGAAGAAGAGGACGCCTACCACCTTTTTATGGTGTCAGTTCATCACTGGCGGTTTTGAGCTAGAACCGCCATTGAAAAGGTATGTTCAATGTCGGGTTCTAATCTAGAACCGGCGGTGATGTACAATCGAGCCCATCGGTGCGGTTCCAAATGCTAACCGGCAGTGATATGGCTCTTCGATTAATCGGTTCTCGTGGCTGCCAGCCGTGTTTCGATTTTCAAAGCAAACAACCGGTGCAGATGGGTTATCGCTGCCGGTTTTACAAAACCGACGACAAAGGTACCGGCACTGATAACCGAATCTGTAGTAGTGACGGGGCTGCTCAACTTGACTTGCATGCACTGGCGCTTCAACTTCTTGAACTTCAGAAACAAGATCTTGAGTTCCCGGTGGTCCTTCTGGCATCGGGAACGTGAGGTCCTCAAACCAGCAACATCATCATACTGTCCTGTCAACATGCCTGTCCAATATCCAGTTTCTTCCATTGGAATGAATCTACAAACGAAGAAAAATAGAATTGCAAATAAATAAAGCATCCAGTATCATCTACTACCCTTTTTTGTGTTCAAATTGAATAAATTCTAATCAAACTCCGGCGGCGGGACTTGCCGTCGGAGGGATTCTCTTTTTAGAATTTTCTAGTTTAATTATGTAGAAATAAAATATGTGTGCATGATATATAGTTGTATTATTATATTATATTATATTTATTTTATTTATTTTTTATATGCCACTATAGAGAATATTTATTCTCGTGGAGCTTAGGTTTTTTTTTCATAATGTAAGAAAGTAAATATAGGAGCTATTATTTTTATGCCACCACAAGAAATATTCCTATAGGGTTACCACAAGTTTATTCACGTGGGACTTTTAATATTTTATGATGCAGTAAATGAAGCAATAAAAATTTTTATTTTATTTTATTTTATTTTTTTTTAATATTTATGAAGATGAATATGTTAAGATAAATTTATTAATGTAGACAAGACTACTAATTAATTAGATAACTACCATATTACCTTATGGCAAGGATTCGAAATTTAAAGTCTACCGATAGGTCTTCTTCTTCCACTCTTGTGTATCTCTCCATCTTGAGAGATAGAGATCTTGATGGTTGCATACCTCTAGTGATGATGATGTCACTTTTGTTCTTTGGTTTGGCCCATAGGTTGAAGTAGAGCTTTAATAGTAGCTGGCAGCATCTTGCTCAGTGTGCATATTCACAGAACTTTTACTTGTAGAATTAATAAACTTTGCTCGATGCATTGTCCTGTTTGCAAAACCAAGACAGAGATCAAGTGCATGGGCTCTGCTAGTGGAAAAACACCAACAGAACCAAATTTATTTCTTTATTTATTTTTCTCTATCCTTAGGCACATTGAACAAGATAAAGTTTTGTTACATGATTTGTTTATTTATGACATGAGCGGTAAGATCAAAAGATTAAGCATTTAATGTTGCATTTAAGTTCACATGACAGAAAAGAATAAAATTGCTTAACCAATAGAAGGATTGTCTATCTCTATATAAATTTTTACATAAGTATGACTATCATCTTCCCAAGATCGAATATAATATCTTGTTTGGTTAAGACTGAGATTAAGAGAACGGTGCCATGAACAATTTTAAAGAACAAAGCATGTTAAGTTAATTAGGTTAATCAATTTAAGTTGTAACTCTAACATGTTTGTGTATTTATATGCACCAAGATCAAAAAGAAGAGCAGTGACCACTTACTAGAATATTACCTTCATTATTAGAGCGTGATGACACTAAGTGATGAAGGGTAAATGATTGGTGGTCCTTTCTCTTGCATCTTGAGTTATTCATGGACATCTTGTCTCCTCTGTTGCACTCATTCTTTTGCCATCTTTTGCTTCTTTGATCTTTTGACTCTTTTCACTTCAGTTATTATTATGCCTGTAATAGATTAGTGGACAATACATACCCGAAGGAGTATACAAATTTTAAATATAGGTTGCTTGTCCAGAATTTTATTTTGTTCTGTCTATGCTAATAAAAAGATAGTATTGATATTATTTTAGCATAGATCATGTTTTATACAGACATGACTTAAGGCAAAGTAACTTGCAGTAGAAGATAAAGTGAATGAATCATTAATACTCATAATTCTTCTATCTACGATGAATGAGTTGTGTCTTCTTCTATAAAGTTATTGAAACCCGCCATGCACCCTACTTAGTCTCTATTTGAATTCATCTTATGGCTTACCCAAATTAAATCGAAAGTTTTTCTCTACAGAGGTTAGTCCACCAAATATCCAATGTCTACTACAATAATTTCTAGTTCAATAACCAAGCTAAACTTCATGTCTAATTTTAGTTAAGAAAGGCTATTTAACCTAAGCACCACGCTTAATTCAAAAAACCTTTGAAAGTATATATACACTACTTCCAAACTAAATCTTACTATAGCAAACAAAGGTAATATGAAAGCATTATAGAGATTTATTCAAAAAGAGATGAAAGAGTATGATTAACAAATCGAATAAAGGTAGAGACAACCAATATTAGCAACATAGAATTTTCTAAATAAGGCCATTCCCCCAAACTAGAATTTTACAAAGCAAAATTAAGCTTGGATGGATATAATGTTACATAATGATTGGTGGGACATACCTGGTGTTGTTACCCTTCATTCTTTCACTTCAAGCCTAGAATGGTTAGTGACAAAAATACCAAAGGAATATTTTGATAATTATATTTCTATGCTAAAGGTGCAAGCTCAATTTATTTTTAAGAGTGGTTATTTTGGGATACAAAGTTGTTCTTGGGAAACCTTCTGATTATTATACGTTGAGTTTGTGCGGCGGTTTCCTCTAGAACACTAGCCTTTGTGCGCCTATATCAATATTACAACGAGATCTATAATATTTATGATAAACATATGCATCTACAACCACCCTTTTAATAATTTTATGAACAGGTATAAAGAGGGGGTTGAAGATCTCGTGTGTGGTAATGTTATAGAGACTCATTGATCCAGGAGATTTCTCATATGAGCATGGATTTAATAAAGTGTTAATAAGATAATTCCCATGCTCATCGATGTGATCTCTCTTTTCAAACTCTAAGGGTGTTTCTTCATGGATGTCTATAGGCAACAAGTTTACCTCTATTATTTTGTGCCTATGATATTTATCGGATATTTTATTTTCTAAAATTTCCTATGAATTGATACCCCTAAGGTTGGTCTCTAAAGCTTTCTCTAAACTTGGGTGAGTTCTGTTTATTAAAGAAATTGATTTAAACTCACCATTTGAATTTAAACCAAGTTTAGATGCTAGTGCTAAAGCTTCATTCTCTTCCATTCATTCTTTTACAATAGCATATGTATTTCTAGTATGTTATATGCATTCCTGCCATTGTCGTTGCTCTTCTTGGGTATTCCTATGACCTTTATTCTTGAGATGTTTTGATAGATTTCTAGGGTCATTATAAAGTTCAGTAGAAAGAGCATAAAAGATTCATTGGGGTCAAAGATAGGTTTAGAGATAGGTTCGAGAGATATTTACCTGTAGGCATAGAAGGGGAGAAGATAGAATTTACTCCTAAGTGGCTTGGCTCTCCTTCTAGGGTATCACTCGACATGCCATCCTTGAACTCTCCTCGCCTTTTATGAGGGAAAGGAAGTTGACGACACTTTTTTCAAGATGCTTTTCGAGAAGATCGATGTGTATTGATTTACGAGCATCTTAGCTAATTAAAAGTCTAAATCATCAAAATGGAATTTCAAAGGTTTAGGATCGATAGCTAAATCTTGGGAATGAAATAATTGTGTTTTAGCTACCAAGACTTCCGTGTATAGTTCGGGTGATAAGTTATCCTGAATCATATTAATTAGACATGGGCACAGCTTATAGCCAGGTTTTATGATAGGTTCTATAGATTTTGGTGGCCCAAAGCTTTTGCGCATGCCATAACGACAGATAGGAATATAATTAAAAGCATCCATAAGGATGAATACAAAAATAATGAAGAGAATGGGATAAAATAAGAAAAGATAAAAGTATAATACAAGATTAAGCTAAACTAAGTTAAAATCAGCAAACCGTTCTCCGGTAACGGCGCTAAAAATGCTTGTTGGTATAAATTAACTGCACTCCATTAAATAAGATTTATAGGATTATCCGCAAGCGCACAGATATCATACCAGTGTCATATTTTACCTAGAGATTTTAAATATCGTATCCACAGGGAATAGTTATGACGATGACATAGTATATAGACTTAATCCTACAATTAGGCTAGATAATATTAACAAAGAGGAAATAGCTATTGCACTCTAGTTCTGACAACCGGTAAGCTTTGTATAATACCGTCTAACTGGGCAAGTCACTCGAATAGGAGAAGAAACAGAATAATCTCCTACCAAGCACCTATCAGCCTATCCGTCCTATCAACGGGACGTGGACTACAGAGGAATCAACGCAGCTATAAAGTCACCTGCGTGAACTACCACTATCCCGGCTAATCGGGGACATCCACAAATAAACCTAGCCTAGGCACCACACCTACACTACGAAAAATACTACTTCAACCAAGTAATGACCAAGATCAAAGCACTCAATATGAGCTGTGAACTTAAGAATGAATAAAAACAAGTTGCTTACTTGAATCGGAATGGCGAATACAAAAGTACCTCAGAACGCAGCTCCGGGCGAGGGAACTGAATCCAGAAGAATACAGCCATGAAGAAGCACCGACAAAGCCGAAACTCCTCCGCAATCTCTACTCCTCTACTCAATCTCTCTAATCTCTAAACAAAACTAGATCTAGAAGAACTAGTCTCTCCTAATTGCTACATCTAGATAAACTAGAACTAGATGAACTAGAACTAGATCAACTAGAGGGACCCTAACCCTAATTTATGTGGAGAATATGAAGCACCGGGGTGTAGAATGCCTTCGGGGGGGTCTGCCCCTTTATTTATAGTCCGGTGGGATGAACGTGCGCCGCAGGATCAAACCGACTTAACCAAGGGCCGAGATGCATCAGGAGAGGCGGTGGAGGAAGCTTCCAGAAGGGGGGCCCAGGAACCCTAGATGGGGCGCCAGCCGGCGCCATGGTGGGGCCGGCCCCCCACCGGCGGCCTCCCCGGCCCCGGTTGCTTCGGTGTCTTCTAGATCCTTTCCCACGTCCCAATGTTGATCTTTCCCGTGGCGGATAAGTTTCATGATTAATATGCACTTTAATCCCTCTTTTCAGCTTTTCTGGAATAATCCCTGGAAAATATAGAATATGCAAAACTCATGGAAATTGTCAGTTAAAACCCTAGACTAATGTGTATTCATATATCCTTTCATGTCTAAAGTTCTAATAAATATTGACGTTATCCACCGTCAATACTAACGTGGATGCATGAATGTAGTGGGTGATCTTGCTGTCATCACCGTCGACGCCAGAGTTGAAGCCCACTCTGAACATCCAAGCACACCACAACACTTGAGTACAGCAGTAAGTTCCTCTACTGTTAGCTTCATCAGCTTATCACATTGACATGCATCGAGTGATTTTCTTTTGAGCTGATACAATTTTACACTCCCGTAGTAGGTGTCTTGTACAAGTGATAGAAGCTACACAAACTCCAAAGAGCATTTGAAGCCAAAAATTGGATTGATCTTTGATACACTCAA
This sequence comes from Chrysopogon serrulatus, assembly GCA_015844335.1. Taxonomy (NCBI): domain Eukaryota; kingdom Viridiplantae; phylum Streptophyta; class Magnoliopsida; order Poales; family Poaceae; genus Chrysopogon; species Chrysopogon serrulatus. The sequence goes on along the minus strand of JADLZL010004949.1, from coordinate 46,403 downwards.
AGATGTGGAAGAATTCTACAAGTCGTATGCACATGAAACCGGTTTCTCAGTCCGTGTTGGTCAGCACAAGAAGGGAAATGAGGACATATTATTCAAGAGGTATTATTGTTCAAGGGAAGGGTATAGAAAGGAGAGCATAACAAATGATACTGATGAATCTAGGAAAAAAGAAAGACGACATATAATGTGATGGAAACCAGATGTGGATGTTAGGCACATATTGTTGTGAAGCTTGAAAGTGACAAGAAGTATAGAATTGCTTCAATGGTTGAGGAGCACAACCATGGTTTCGTGTTGCCAGATAAGAGACATTTACTAAGATCCAACCGGAGAGTCAATGAGAGGGCTAAGAGTACGTTTTCAATTGTCATAAGGCTAGCATTGGCACCTTACAGGCATATCGACTTCTCCATGTCAGTGAGGGTGGGTTTGAGAATGTTGCGTGCACAAAGAGGGATTTACAAAGCTACTACCATGACCTGAGAACCAAAATCAAGGATGCAGATACACAAATGTTTGTGGCACAACTTGAGAGAAAGAGGGAAGTAAATCCGTCCTTCTTTTATGACTTTATGGTGGACGAACAGGGATGACTTATTCATGTATTCTGGGCAGATGCATTATGTAGGAAAAACTATAGTGTTTTTGGGGATGTGGTTTTGGTAGATACAACATATACAACCAACCAGTATAACATGAAATTTGTACCATTTACTGGAGTCAATCATCACCTGCAAAGTATTTTTCTTGGGGCAGCAATCTTAGCAGTTGAAAAGATCGAGTCATATGTATGGTTATTTGAGACCTTTCTTAATGCTATGGGTGGAGTTGCACCTCATCTAATCACAACAGATGAAGATGCGAGCATGAAGGCAGCTATTGCTAGGATTCTACCAAACACAGCACATAGACTTTGCATGTGGCATATCATGGATAAGGTACCAGAGAAGGTCGGGCCCTCTATAAGAGAAGATGAAAATCTTTGGGAAAGACTAAATAAGTGTGTTTGGGGACTGAGAATTCAGATAAATTTGTGTCACAATGGGATTCTATAATAACAGATTATGGGCTAATGGAAAATGATTGGTTTTCCTCTAGGTTTGCCATTCGCAAATCATGGATTCCTTTATACTTTTTGGACCACCTCTAGCAGGAATGCTTAGGACAACATCACGATCGGACAGTGCAAATTCGTTTTTAACCATTTTATTCATAGGAAGTTGACCTTTGTTGAGTTCTAGCTAAGGTTTGACATAGCTTTGGAGTGCCAACGCTAAGAAGAGTTGATAGCTGAAAATGCAAGTCTTCACATCACTCCTAAATTGATGACACCATGGCCCATCGAGAAGCAATGCAGTGTGAAGATGGAAAATGTTTCACCATCAGCAGGCTGTCTAGAAAAGTGTGAGTTGTTCAGATGAACATTACAAACATGTTTGGTAGGTGCTCTTGTAAATTGTATGAGTCCTATGGCATCCTATGTCGGCATATCATACAAGTGCTTCACACCAAGAAGTAAAATAAGGTACCATCGAATTATATTATGAAGAGATGGAACACCAGATGTAAAAGGTCTGTACTTTGTTTCCTCCTATATGGCCCTCTTTTCTGTTTGCCTTTATACTACCAGAGTTCATGAGCTCTTCAATTTTACAGGGAATTATTCTTTGATGAGGAAGGTAACCTGCTGGATGAAAAGCCTAAGGATCCTAAGGAGGTGGCAATGCGGAAAAAGACTTCAGAGTCACGCAACAAGTTTGAAGATCTTATTCAAATGGCCAAGAACTCCGAACAAGGGATGGACTTTTTATATTCTAGTTTATACAACCTATAAGAACCTCTCCAAAAGATCATGCCTGCTATGAGAGTTGATAAACAAGATGAGTATAAATCTTTCCTGGGTAATAAAATTCCAACTGAGGTCGATATATATCTACTGAACGATATCAGATCAAGAGGGAGATCAAAAAGGATTAGGAAGGGCAAGATATCGAGAGGGAGATCAAAAAGGATTAGGAAGGGCAAGGAGGGGAAGACCGGAAGTGGAAGTAAGGGTAAGAACAAACGGAAGTGTGGAAAATGTAATCAAGTAGCTGATCATGATGCACGCAATTGCCCAAACAATGTTCGCTTGCCGGTTGCAGTAATGTAATGGCATGTGTCTGTAGCTGCATTGTGTTGAATGCTGACACTCCGTTACTGAACTACTGCACGTCATTTAGTAATGCATGTCACTGATTTTTGTTCCTCTAATTTTGATACTATGAAATCAGTCATGTGCATGTCCAGTTGAACTGAACGCTGGTGCATTCGACACCTCTGTATGCTTTTCGTTGTAAAGTCGGCACCGAAGTGGCTGCCTGATATTTCAATTTCCTGTAACCTTTTTAGATCAATTGAGCAAAGTACTCTTGTAAAAACAATTTTCAGATCAATTGTGCTGCATACATAGGTTCATAAGTGATATTTGGATAGTTCTTTTTGCCACAAATAAGACCAAATCACATATTCAAGATCATCCATAATTATTTCAGAATAATCTCTTTTGTAACACATACATTGTACAATTTGATCCCTATGGTACATACATCAGGCTTAGGGCCTTCCTAAATCCATCTGCGTCCCTGTGCTTAGACTATAGATTCTGAAAAAACCATATAGCAATGTTGCAAGCATTCATCTTGTTACACTTTCCACTACATCTGCCATGAGATTGATGGACTGTTGACGGTAGATAACGATCACTTTTAACCGTCAACTAAATGCATAAAGCGATCACCACTAGAAAACCTAAAGGGTTATAACTGATAATTTCTATGAGTTTTGGTAATTTCATATTTTGTACAGGATTATTCTAGAAAAGAGAAATTGGAGGATTTAATTGCAAGATTTGCGCAAAACTTAACCGCGACGGAAAATATCATCATTGGACTCAGGAAGGGTCTAGAAGACACCAGAATGAAGCAGAGGCATGGGACCCACCCTTCCACGACCTTCCATGAGCTTCTGGAGTATTCCTCCACCGTCTTTGAGGATCAATCTTGGCCCTACGTGAAGTCAGTTTGATCCAACGGCCATCGTTTCCTCCACCGGGCTATAAATATGTGCCTGCACCCCCCCGGAGCAACTAGGGTTTGCCTCAATTCATTTGTCAAGATTAGATAGAAGCTTGGGTTTTTAGAGATTAGAATTAGAGCTCCAGTTCTTCAAGTTCTAGATTAGGTTTAGCTAGCAAGGTTCAAGTAGAGTTAGGCGCTTTGCTCGGAGCTTCCGATCTGCAGTCAATAGATTGGTAATTTTATCTTGTTTATGACTTTGTTCTTAATTATTATATTGCTACTTATTAAGTTCTTAGTTTGTTCTAGTTGCATTTTTGATATAGTTATGATTGGTGATGATTATAGTCATATGTTCATAAAACGCCTAATTCAATACTCGAGTGGGTTAGGTAGTATGTATTATGTAAGCATGGTGCTTAGGTATCATATATACTTACAATTGCATCCTGATGTGCCGGGTAGTGTGGTAGATCGTAGACTTATAGGCCTATTGAGTCCTCTATATTCCATTCCTCGCATGTAGGCTAGTAGAGCGCGGTCGCGAAGGAGGTGACTTATGTCTCAATATCCTCCCTAGTTGATGCTCCTTATGCTGTTTTCTGAATTGGTTATACTATAGATGAAAGTATGTATATTGGTGTGATATGTAGACTTATTATTTAGGGATAATCTAGAAGTTCTTTACTTTAGCCGAATCTCCTATCTGACCAAATCATATTAGTTGAGTCTTTAATCTCTGTCTCTGGAAAGTCTCTTTCATCATGTTTATCTTTATCTTTATTGTTTATCTTGACTCACCCCTGCTAAAAGCATTAGAGTGATTGATTACTATAGGTTTGCACATTTAAAGTCATAATTATAATTCTTTTCTACTCCCTTTTAGATAGATCCAACACAATAAATAAGTTTTTCTTTTGGCTTAAAATAAATCAATGATACTTGGGAATCTTACCAGGTGAAATGCTACAACAGGAGAATTATCTGTGCGCTTGTGGATATATTCTATAGAGTTATTTTTAGAGTAGTCAATATAGATTCTTTTTCAGCATTTTTTGCATCATATTAGGGATAACAACTTAACGCGAAGTGATGTTAGAAATGTCAACAAGCATTTCTGGCGCCGTTGCTGGGGAATCAACATTTATTTGCCTGGATAATTTCATTAGGGGTATTTGATCTTTCAAAAAAAATATTTTTCCAAAATAAAAGGGTAATATGACTATAGACATAAATACTTATAGGTAGATCAACACCTTTTGCTTTAGTAGGCTTACCAAAACATATAAATACTTATAGGTAGATCAACACCTTTTGCTTTAGCAGGCTTACCCTTGTTTTGTCTTTGTTTATATTCCATGCAGGGTAAGTGCAGGATTGATTGTGTGCTATCAACTCTCATCAATAAGAAGCAACCAAGACCCTAAAGAAGCTAAACACCAGTTGAGAAGCTATGGCTGAGAAGACATTGCGTGAATTCTCTGCTCCAAGCACTGAGAACATTCACGTTGGACCAACTCTCAATATTGGAGAACACGATTATGAACTTAAACCAAGCCTCATCAACATGGTGCATGCTATCACATTCAGTGGAAAGAAGGATGAAGATGCTAGTGCTCATTTATAGAATTTTCTAGAGATTTGCAGCACCATCAACATCAAGAACATATCTTAAGACGTTGTGCTACTTCGTTTGTTTCCATTCTCGTTGGAAGGGAAGGCGAAGCAGTGGTTCTATCAAATTAAAGATCAGATTGAGACATGAAAAGGATGTTCAAAAGCTTTCCTAGAAAAGTTTTTCCTAGTAGGTAAGACCAATGCATTATGAGGGAGGATATCAGAATTCTATCAGCAGAAAGGTAAACTTATTATAGAAGCTTGGGAACGCTTTCAAGATTATATCTCAGATTGCCCACATCATGGAATAGAGGAATGGTTGCTCATGCAAACGTTTTATCATAGATTAATACCAAAGTCACGTGAACAACTTGATGCCACTGCTGAAGGATCATTTATGTCACTCACTCTTAGAATGCCAAAAGTCTTATGGACAAGATATCAGAAAATCAAAGCTGGACATACAATAGCCAAACTTGTCATAAGAGTGAAGAAGTTTCAAAGAAAATGTATGCACTATCAACCAAAATGAATATACTACTAAATTGGCTGGAGCAAAGAGCCAACTATAAAAGAGATCGACAAGCCATTCAAGACGCATTCAATTCTCAGAATCAATGTGGAGATTACTTAGGAGTTGAATTCGCTAACTCCCTAGGAAAGACCAATACTATTATCAAATCCACTTCACAGAAGCAAGAATGGAATCAACCTCAAGGTAAGTATCAAGGTAACAATTACAATTCTTCCAATCAAAAGCAACCACCCTTGAGAGAATTAATATTAGAAAAAGCTAGAATTAATGAGAACATTCATAAGAAACTTGCTTTCAATGATGAAATCTTAGAAGGAATAAACTCTAAATTGGATAATTTTTCTTCTGCTATTAAAGAACAAATAGTATTCAAAAAAGAAAATAAAATTGCAAATAGCCCATTTGGCTTCTACTTTGTCTGCTACCGCTAACCCTGAGCAGGTAAAAGAAATATCTACTAGAGGAGGTAAGTCAACACGTGATCCATCTTACCCAAAAGGGGCAAGAAGACCACCACAATTAGAGCAAGTAGAAGAAGTAGAGAAAGATAGTACAGAAGAAGTTATACCACAGGATTTACCACAAGATCAAGAGTTACGCCAAGACTTTTATGACACAAATCTCCTACCGTTTCCACAAAGAAATAGAGGGGCCAAAATAGATGAACAATTCAGTAAGTTTGTAGAGGTAATTCAAAAATTATATGTCAATATTCCATTGCTAGATGCCATGCAGGTGCCTACATACGCGAAGTACCTTCGAGATATCTTCAACAACAAAAGACCATTACCTTCTACGGAAGTTATTAAACTTACAGAAGAGTGTAGTGCGGCGATTTTGAATTCTCTTCCTGTCAAGAAGAAGGATCTAGGATGTCCCACTATTGATTGCTCTATCGGAGATCAGAATTTTAAGAATGCCTTATGTGATCTTGGAGCTAGCATCAGTGTTATGCTCAAGAAGGTCTTCGACAAGCTCAACTATTCTATGCTTACACCCACTTCTATGTGCTTGCAACTAGCCGACCAATCGGTTCGCTATCCCGTAGGGATCGCGGAAAATATTCCGGTAAGAATCTGAGACTTTTTTATTCCTGTAGATTTTGTAGTATTTGATATGCAGGAAGTGATGAAGACACCACTCATCCTCGGAAGACCATTCCTAAACACGGTAAATGCACACATTGATATTGGAGCTGGCGAGATCAAATTCACTATTAATAGAAAAGAAGAACGATTCACATTCAAGCCACGACCAGAACAATGTCAAATATTGGAGTGTCATAAGAAGCAAGAATCAAGGTCATCATCTCTAGGACCGGAGATCAAGCATGAAGAATAATAAAATTGGAGAAGTCCAACTCGGTGAATTTAAAACCCCGAGCCTTCGCCGGGAGGTAATTCGGTAGTTATCGGTAATTGAAATTTTCGCATTACTTTTCGCATATTTACTTTCTTAGCTTTTGCATTACTAAAAAGAAATAAAAATAATCATGGCATAGTAGTTAGAATAAACACTGAGTAATTAATACCTATGGAGTGTAAAGCCCCCGTTAGTGATTTTTACTCCGGTAACAGAAAAATACAAAAATACTATCATTAGAATTATTATTTTTTATAGATTCATAAAAGTAATTTAGTTGTCATTCTTGTATCATTATATGGTATAAATACGAGAGACGTATGGACCTACACACATCACCTCACATCCCATCACACCCACCATCATTCACCACCATCCAAAGTTCTAATTATCACACTCACATGCACCAACTTTCACCATTCCTCTTCCTGGCGTTTTCCAATCACTTTGCCACCGAAAGAGCATCCTAAGAGTAGCACTTTGCTCATTATCGACACTAGAGAAAGGAGAAAGGAAATGGCCAAGATGTGGGGCCGGCTGGCCCCACCACACATGCCGGCCGGCACCCCCCTTCTTCCTCTTCCTCTCTCTCTTCACTCATTCTCTCCTCTACCATTCACAAGTCTAGAGAGCACCTCTTCACTCTATTTTTCATTACAAAGAACACAACTCCCCAAAATCCCACCATTTGTTTAAGAAAATCTAGAAAAAAATCAAAAGAGAAGGAGATTAGAGTTTTGCTCAAGGTTTCATCCAAGGGAAGTGATCTCTCACCCCCTCTAACCCTTCTCCATCAGTTGTTTTTGTTTGTTCTTGTTCTTGTTCTTGAAGATGAGCAAGAAATTAAAGAGTGCGGCAAAGAGCATTGGAAGGGCACTCTCCTTCCACTCAACCCGGAGCCAAACTTCATCACGTGCACCTTCACGAGCCGACTCCGAGATGGATGTGGATACACCATCACCCGCTGCCCATGCATCATCATCCCAAGGTGAGCAACCAAGGTATACCCTCATGGACGATTCTCAAATTACTTTATTCACTAGAGCCGAGAAGGGAGTATTTAATGCAATTAAAGAAAAGGAGTTTTCGGTGTTCGATAATACATTACTTGTAGCAACCGGTATGGACACTGAATTTGAGTTAGTCTTTAGAATAATGGGATGGGAAAATGCTTGTGCTATCACTGAGGAAGGTAGTAAGCTACTCACTATGGAATTTTTGAGCACTGTAGAACTTGGTTCAGATGAAATAAAATTTAGACTTTTTAACCAAGAGCACACTGTCTCATGGAAGAACCTTAGTGTCATGCTAGGTTTTTCACCTAGGTGTTCAGTAGATATTGATAATACTCTAAAAGATTTTGACAGAACACAAGTATAGGAGAGTATTTCTGGTAAAAGGTTTTGTCAAAAACCCACCACTGAGGAGATACATCACCCTACTTTAAGCTTCATGCATAAATGGCTAGCTGTCACTTTTTTCTAGGGAAGAATTGGGCACTGTTAGAATAGAGGAACTGAAATTATTATATGCCATGATTAAAAAGAGAAGTGTTTCACCTGTTAAACACATGCTGAAATATTGGACTCATGTGCCTGCCATGAAGAAGTGTGGTGTTACATTTACTTTCTGGATTACATATATTGCTTCAAGGTTAGGGATGGTAGAAAATATTACTCTCACATATATTCCTGCACCTTGAAGAATAATCGGATATGAATTCTTTAAGCATGCTCATTTACTTAAAACAAAGGACAATAAAATTTACATGATTTATAAAATTTTTGATAATGAGTATGAGCTGCCAAATAGAGAACTTGGTCTCTACACAGTAGAGAGTTTTGTTTTAGACTTGCAAATAGGTAGGGTGACTGTTGGGAGGAGTCCCTCATCACGCTTTGCTGGGACATAGAGACCGAGCTACCAGGGAGCAGATTCTACACCACAAGGACCAGCATATACTGCCTTCATGGGTTTTGATCAGCCACAGGCGTCACACCAGACTACACAGCCATGGACACACCACTCTGCATGGAAGGGTTACACCTCTTATCAGGAGGGGGAGTCATCTTTAGGATGGGGATAATGGGAATAAGGTAATACTTCTTTTTCGCAGGAAACAGGTGAAAGGATCAAGATGCCCAAGAGGGGGGTGAATTGGGCCTTTTTAAATTTAATCGCAACGGTAAAAGCCTAACGCTTAGCCCATTTCACCCCTAGTATCTAAGTGTGTTCTCTATGACTCTAGGACACAAAAGTTATGCTCTCTAGGTTCCAAACTCTACTCTAGCATGGCAATTCTAGCAATGTAAATACAAGAGGTAAATGCGAGAATGTAAATGCCTAAAGTAAAGAGAGGGAGACGAACACGGCGATGTTTTTTGAGGTATCGGAGAGTCGGCACTCTCCACTAGTCCTCGTTGGAGCACCCGCGCAAGGGTGTAGCTCCCTCTTGATCCGCGCAAGGATCAAGTGCTCTCTACGGGATGATTCTTCGTCACTCCGACGCGGTGAATCCTCCAAAACCGCTCACAAGATGAGATGGGCCATCCACAATCACCACCAGATGATCACCATGCTCCCAATCGCTACCGAGCCATCTAGGTGATGCCGATCACCAAGAGTAATAAGCAAGAACTCTCACTTGACCAAGACTAGCCTAATGAGATGAGTGGATGCACACTTGCTACTCTCTTTCCACTAATGAGGTCCTAAGCAATGGATTAGCAAATCTCTCAACCTCACTAGGGCTCTTGCACTCTCAAGCACTCACAAGGTGTTCTTCAGCAGTAGGAATGAGCAAGAGACCTCAATTGAATGAGGTAAGGGAGTATATATACCCCCCACACGAAGAGGTATTTCAGGCAGTTTTAAGGTTGACCGGACGCGTCCGGTCGTCTGTTAACGGCTAACTGTACCCGCTGGACGTCACACTGACCGGACGCGTGTCAGAGTCCGGTGGGCACTGACCGGACACGTCCGGTCCGTTTTTGCACGATTTGCACCTCTCTGGTGTGTGACCGGACGCCCTAGCCTCAGCATCTGGTCGCAGCTGATCAGCGTCCGGTCCAACATGGACCAGTGGCTGATGGCACCGGAGTGTCCAGTCCACTGCCAGGGGGCAGGGTCCGGTCACTCTGGCACCCCACATACACTGACCGGACGCGTCCGGTCAGTTATGTGCCAGCGTCTGGTCAAGCCAAAATGGCTCGAAAGACTTCCGATTTCGTGACCTCTCGCATGGCTTCGACTCTACTGATCTTTGGGCCAATTCTAGGGCTGCCTAGGACTAGAATGAACAAGTGTGCACCACACCTATCTCACTAGACTCACCTAGATCAAGTTATCCATTCAAACCCCTCTTAATATTACGGCCAAATGTAAAAAATAAAGTTCTAGCTACTCTAAGTGTCTCTCCAACGCCAAATGACACTTAGAACTAGCTGTCCTTAACCTTGTCGTCCATCCTTTAAAAACCGAAAACGATCTCGATCGTCAAGGCACAAATACCATTGATTGCCCAATCAATCACCATTATCGTGATCTAACTCAAACGGTTTATGCAAAACACACATTAGTCACAATAATCTTACGTTGTCATTACTCATCGAAACCCACTAGGGGCCTAGATGCTTTCAATCTCCCACTTTTTGGTGATTGATGACAACAACCTCGAGTATGAGAGTGAATTTGAGGTTTTCAACAAACTTGAATCATATAAGCTATTTGACATTAAGAACAAAGAGGTTAGATAAGCTTATACGACTCAAGCAACATGTACTCATCGGAATATGAATGAAGTGCGAGTACAAGAAACATAAGGCTCATTTATCAAAGATAAAGCGCAAAAACATAGTAAATGAACACCAATATGTGACATGACATAACATATATATATATATATCAAGAGTAGAGAGTACAAGTCATAAGAAAACCACATGTCACATGATATAACACATATCCACAAGTCAAACAAAAGCAAGTATCACATGATGCACAAAAGTAAAGCATGTATGCATGAGTATCACACACATCAAAAGAAGTCAACTCCCCCTCACACGCTCCCTCTATCTCACATACTTGACTCTCTCTCCCCCTTTGGCGTCAAGCACCAAAACCTAAGGCTCCTGAGGAGGTGGGGCTACAGACGAGTCGGGTCCGGATGAGCGTGCGGCCATCTCAAACTGCGTGTAGTCTGGGGAGGACTCTGAACTGTCACTCGACTTAGCCTCTGACTGACCCTCAGGCTGTGTCTCTGGAGGTGAAGCGGTCCGGGTCGGCTCAACTGGGTCTGCCTGCTGTGTCTCGGTGGTAGTGGCCTGACCCTGTGGCTCAGAAGTGGGTGGCACAAGAGAAGTGGGAGCCACTGACACTAGCACTGCCTCTGTCACGGTAGCTAGAGCAGTCACTGTCTCGGTGACTGGAGCCTCTGAAGTAGGAACAATCCGAGGAGGCGAACTCATGGGCACAAAAGCAGTAACAGGCACTGAAGCCTCAAGTGCAGTAGAAACAGGAGGAGGCTGACTCAGTGGAGGTTCTGACAAAGCAACTGACGACGGGTGAGTCTCTGTAGTAGTAGTGTGTGGTGCACCCATCGACGGAACCGACCCTGAGGGCGTGTTGAAGTGGGAAAATCGGTGATCTCACTGTAGGTGGCACTAAGAGCTCATGGGGTCACAAGCACCGACGACGTAAGAGGTGGAGTGAAACCAGTGCGAATCGGTGTGTACCCGGCCCCTGGAGAAGCAAAGAACTGTGGAATCTGCTGGGGCGGTGAGCTGAACGGTGCCGACTCCTCCAGACTGTAACGCTGGAGCCAGGGGTGCAGAACTGGAGGGCCCGCCTAGCTGAGTAGAAGTGAAGTCAAAAGCGGGAACCCCAGTGTGCCTCATCACGTGCTCCATGAAAGCAAACGACTGACGGTGAAGCTCCTGAGCCTGCCACTGTGTCTGACGAAATAGAGCCTGAGACTCAAGCTGGGACTGGAGTAACTGCTGCTGGAGCTCTATTTGACGAGCGTGAAGGGCTGCAGTGTCAGCTGCCTGCTGCTGGGCTATCCGCTGAATATCCTGCCCCTACCGCTCTGAAGACTGTATCAAGCGCTCAAGTAGTGCAAGGAGGGCGGGACTGTCACTGGAGCCTGAACCACCGTCCTCGGCATCGTGAGCTCATGGAGGCATCCTTAGAAGGGGTGCGTAGTCACTGTCAGAACTGTCCGTAGGAAGCTCCTCAACTATGTCAGCTGGCTTAGTCTCCATCTGTGTGAGCTCTGCCTGGGCAAGTGCCTCAACTGCCTCGTCCTGCTGCTCCTCAGTCTCTGCAACAGCTGGCCTCTGATGTGGCTCTCTGGTGGCCCTGTTGCCCGGACGGGCTCCAACAAGCTGACTCATGTTGTATACAGGAAAGGAAGTGGGAGTCTGCCTGAACTCGGTGAGAGCTGCTGGTGGAAAAGGGTGAATAAGCCTATGAAGAATCACACAGATCAGGTGAGCGAACGGCAGCTGTCGGTGGGTCTTGAAAGCCTCAGTGATCGTATCCTCTATCTCTGAAACAATGACATCCCAGATGTCAAAGGCAGTCTGAGTCAAAAGGTAGTACACTAGCCACTGCTGTATCCTTGTGATCGACTCCCGGTTGCCTATCCTAGGCAACAATGTCCTCCTCATAACCTTGTTCAAGACACGGGCCGTAGGGGTAAGATCCCTAGGAAGACGGCGCGAGCCCAGGTCTGAACGGCTCTCTGAAGATCCTCCGTGCCTTCTCAACAGGCAACTCCTCTCCGCCATGAGGGTGACGAGGTGGCTCAGTCTGACCATAGCACGACTGGTGGAGGAGAGGGTGTCTGACGGTGACGTGCCAAGAAGCTCGTGAGCACGTGGACCGTAGAGTCTAAAAGGCCAGCCACCAAAAGTGAAGGGAATGAACTCGTGGCGTGGGTCGATCCAGAGGGAGGCATAGAACTCTCGGACCCAAGACTCCAAGTAATCTCTAGGTAAACCAATCAAGTCTACCAGGCCAGGTAGGTAAGTGAGTGAAGGCCTGATCGCCTCTCCGGCAGCTGCGACAACTCTGTCTAGGGGGCAAACCCTGTGAGACTGGATCTCTGCACCGCTGTTAATGTAAGCTCTGTAGAAGTCCTCCTGCAATACAGTGTAGAAACCCTCTGCTGCTCTGGGGTCACGTGCCGGTGGGAACTACTGGTCGAAGTCCACACACCTCAAGTCCTAAACTCGATGGGCATTGGCGGCCCACAAGTCTAAGTGTACTACAGGAGGAGGGACACGTGCCCTAGGAGGAGGGCGTCCACCATGACGCTGAGTCTTAGCTCTAGGGGTGACCGGAGAGCGAGTGCGTGAAGAGCAGCGGTGTGGTGGGTCCTCAGGCTGCTCCTCGGTGTCTTCGGGTTGCTCAGCTGCCTCGGTCTCTGCCTCTCTGCCTGCTCTGCTGCTGCTGCTGCCTCTATACCACCAGGTCGGGGGTAGATCCTCGATCCTAGCCTCTATACCACCAAGGTCGGGGGGTAGATCCTCGATCCTATACTGTACACCCCCGATCATCACAGTGCCGGGTGGGTCGTGAGGAGTGGGTGTGCGGAGTGCAGGAGCCACGGCCTCGGTACTGTGTCTTCCGCTCTCGGATCCTCCCCTTACCCTTCTTTGGAGGAGGGAGGATCCGTGCACCACCAACGTGCACCACCTCGCTCAAGAAAGAGCCACAAGGAACAACGTCTGCGATCAAATCGTAGAGGAGTTGCTCAAGAACCTCGGTCAATCAAGAAATCTCTTCCGCTTCTTCTAGGTGTTTACCTTCCCCTTACCCTTCTTTGGAGGAGGAGGATCCTTGTGCACCACCAACGTTCTTAGAACAAGGCCATCTCAAAATGAATCAATTAATTGTATCATAAAGGCCTTTATGCAAGCAAGAACAACGAATCTCTTTATGAAAAGATCAAATCTCGTTAACAGTTCCTACAAGAACCACTAATGCCAAGTCAATCAAGAAATCCCCCGACGAGACATGAAATGGTAGGATGTTTTTAGTTTCAGCACACCAATTTGACCAAGATCGGCACTTCAAAAAAAAAAGAAAACTACCTATAGGTGGAAGGCTCCTTGTCCCCTTGATTTTCAAGAAATCATTTTTTAACCCCTAAGGAAGCTAGAGCAAGGCCTAAATCACCATTATGCCCACTTCTCGACACTCAAGAGGCTTGGCCTTAAAATCACCATACACACTCAAGGGCTTGGCCCCGAGTTCATGGCCCCGATTTCAGCTCACTTTTGGTGTCCACTGCCACTGATCCACAACCAACTCAAGCTAACAAATCCCAACTCGCTGCATTAGATAGAATAGATAGGATATATAAGCACACATATTAGCTAGAGGAGCGAAGCCCTAACAGAAGCAACCAGTGAGATAAGAGAAAGAGAAACAGCTTGCTACCTTAGTTGAGGCGGGAACCTGCGAAAAGGTGAGAGACATGACACGGCAGGGCACCACATAGTCGAAAGAGGTCACTGCAAAGTAGAAATAAGAAGCCAGAATGAGGAATTTGCAGTGAAGTGGAGTGGCATGCCATTGGGGCATTTGATCGAACAGTTTGCATGCAGGAAAGAGCTCAATGCCTTAGTTGAATGCCGAGAGAGAAGAAATGGGGGAGCTCGTGGTCGAAGAGAAAAAGGACGAGCAGGCCGCAGGGAGCAGCAGGTTGGGTTGGCGGCAATGGCGCACGGCAGCGCTAGGGTTTGGCGGCGGTGCTGCACTGGTGGAGCCGCGGTGAGCGCGGGCACAGACGCCGGGATGGCAAGGGTGCGGCTGCGATGACAGGGAAAGGTGCTGGCGGTGGCGGCGCAGGTGAGAGGGAGGCGGCGGTGCTGTTGCTAGGGCAGAGGAGGCGCGGCGGCGGCGGTTCTGCAATCGCGTGAGAAACGGAGAAGAACGGCGGCGGGCGCGCTGGCAGATGAAATAAAGAAGGAAGGAGAGGATGCGGGCCCCATATGTCATAAGAGAAATGCATCGCACCGTTTGAGTGGCGACTGGATGCGTCCTTTGGTCAACCGGATGGGACGCTGAAACAGTAGCGTCCGGTCGCCCACCAGAGAGCTCCAAAACGGCCAAAATGCAACCGGACGCGTCCGTTGATCACGACCGGACGCTCCTCACAGTCCGGTGATCCCTTTGCTCCGACCGGACGCGCGCAGTCCCCCATCGACCGGACGCTCCGGTGACAAACCACCTGTTTGAACTGACCGGACGCACTTTGCTTTGAGTCCGGTCCAGCGTCCCCAAGTGCTCCTCCGGTGTCTTTTTCTTGCTGATTTCTTTGCACCAATCTTTCTCAACCTTGTCCCCAACTTTGTAAGATCTAAATAAACACCAAATTAGGACTGGTGTGGGATGCCTCTCTTAAACCCTCAAATTTAAAAATATTTTGCCTTAGGCTATATGCATTTTAGCGAAAATAGGCGATAAGAACGAACGAGGAGACATCGTATGGCCACTAAATAGGGTATATAACCAATAGAAGCGTCAAATGCTCCTCCTATCGGTGGACGAACATAGCGGATGCTCAAGCTTAACTGAAAAGAAATGACAAAAGAAACACACATGCATATGCAATGCATTACTTGAATTTGAATCTAGTCGCTTGTCAAGTTTGTCCTTGGTTAAGCTTCTTCACACGCTTTGGGGTGGTTATCTTAACCAAGTTAGCCAAGCTCTACATGCAATACATAAATTTAAACATGTTTATATTACAAATGCAATGCAATCGACAACACAAGCTCATCTTTTAGTGAAGTTACTTAGATCAAGAACATTAAGCTCATTTCTCAACTTGCAAAACCGTGCTTCATCTAAAGGTTTTGTGAAGATATCCGCCAATTGATCTTCCGTCCTTACTCTCTCTAAAGATATATCTCCTTTTGCAACATGATCTCTAAGGAAGTGATGACGGATATCGATGTGCTTGGTGCGAGAGTGTTGAATCGGGTTATTAGCAAGTTTTACGGCACTCTCATTATCACACAACAAGGGTATCCCTTTTAGAACTACACCATAGTCTAGAAGGGTTTACATCATGTAAAGGATTTGTGCACAACAAGCTCCCGCGGCTATGTACTCCGCCTCGGCGGTTGACAATGCCACACTATTTTGTTTCTTTAAGGAGCAAGACACTAGTGATCTACCAAGCAAATGGCACCCTCCGGATGTGCTTTTTCTATCAATTTTACAACCGGCATAATCCGAATCGGAATAGCCCACAAGGTTAAAACTAGCTCCTTTAGGATACCAAAGGCCAATGCTTGGTGTGTGCTTAAGGTACCTAAGGATTCTTTTCACGGCAACTAAGTGAGCCTCCTTAGGGTTAGCTTGGAATCTAGCATATATACACACACTAAACATGATATCGGGCCTAGATACGGTTAAGTATAACAAACTACCAATCATAGAATGGTAGAGAGTTTGATCAACCAGGTTACCTCCCTCATCTAGGTCGAGATGTCCATTTGATGGCATTGGAGTCTTGATGGGCTTACATTCATCCATATTGGACCTCTTGAGAAGATCCTTGGTATACTTTTCTTGAGAGATGAAGTTCCCTTCTCTCATTTGCTTCACTTGAAAACCAAGAAATAATGTAAGCTCCCCAATCATAGACATCTCAAATTTGTTCGACATCAAATCACCAAACTCTTTGCAATAGTCTTCATTTGTTGAGCCAAATATGATATCATCGACATAGACTTGACAAATAAAGATATCCCCATTAAACTTCTTGGTGAATAGTGTGGTGTCCACCATCCCAATCTTGAAGCCCTTCTCAATAAGGAAGTCCCAAAGGCGCTTATACCAAGCTCTTGGGGCTTGCTTTAGCCCATATAATGCCTTGAACAACCTATAAACATGATTAGAATATCTAGGGTCTTCAAACCCAAGAGGTTGATCAACATGGACTAGTTCATTTATGAAGCCATTTAAAAATGCACTTTTCATATCCATTTGAAAGAGTTTAATGTTGTGATTAGATGCATATGCAAGGAGGATACGAATGGCTTCAAGTCTTGCAACCGGTGCAAAGGTCTCTCCAAAATCCAAACCTTCAACTTGAGAGAACCCCTTTGCAACTAGTCTTGCTTTGTTCCTCACGATCACACCTTGATCATCTTGCTTGTTGTGGAACACCCACTTTGTTTTAATGA
Source organism: Chrysopogon serrulatus (assembly GCA_015844335.1). Lineage (NCBI taxonomy): Eukaryota > Viridiplantae > Streptophyta > Magnoliopsida > Poales > Poaceae > Chrysopogon > Chrysopogon serrulatus. Next base: position 29,631 of record JADLZL010004949.1, on the reverse strand, counting down.
CTCTTGTACCTTTGGGACGCTCTTCAAGTGTCCATACTTGGTTGCGGATGAAGTTGTTCAACTCTTCATGCATAGCATTCACCCAATCCGGATCTTGAAGAGCTTCATCTATGCTAGTAGGCTCAACGCAAGAGACAAAAGAGTGATGTTCAATAAATGATGCATATTTTTGAGAGCGAGTCATTACACCCCTTTGTCGGACTTCCGATGAAGAGATCTTATGGATTGTGCTTAGGAGTAGGGGAGTTGTTCTTCTATCAACCACTTGGGGAGGAGGTTGTGGAGCATCAACATCTTGAGCTTGTGCCACTCTTTCTTCATGGGAGATTGGAGTGTCTTTATTTGGATTTCTCCCATCTTTGTCATCATTTTGTGGCACACGGGATAAGAGGGTTGATCTATCACTTGCACTTCATCTTCATCCTCCTTAGGCTTGATGTCTCAGGTTGGAAATATTCTTCATAGCCTCCCTCAATGGTTCATCACCTACATCATCAAGATTCTCATGTGCTCCTTAGGAGCCGTTAGATTCATCGAACTCCACATAATATGTTTCTTCTACCAAGCCGGTGGCATGGTTGAATACTCGATATGCTTTGGACTTCAATGAGTAACCAACAAGAAAACCAATATCACAACGTCTTTGAAACTTCCCTAAGTGTTGCCACTTCTTGTAGATGTAGCATTTGCAACCAAACACCCGGAAGAAAGAGATATCCGGTTTCTTCCCATTGAGCAACTCATACGGAGTCTTGTTGAACCACCGGTGAGGGAACAATCTATTGGCCGCATAACATGCGGTGTTGATAGCTTTGGCCCAAAACCTCTCCGGTGTGTTGTACTCATCAAGCATTGTTCTTGTAAGAGTGATTAGTGTCCGGTTCTTCCTCTCTACTACACCATTTTGTTGCGGAGTGTAAGTTAAAGAGACTTCATGCTTGATCCCAACTTCATCATAATATTCTTCAATGTTTATGTTGTCAAACTCTTTTCTATTGTCACTTCTTATCTTTTTGATCTTGGTCTCAAACTCATTTTGTGCTCTCTTGGCAAACTTCTTGAATAATGGAGTGGCTTCGGTTTTGTCATGAAGAAAGAATACCCATATATATCTTGAATAGTCATCAACAATCACTAGATAATATAGGTTGCCTCCCAAGCTCTTGTAGGTTGTAGGTCTAAATAAATCCATGTGAAGTAGCTCAAGCACCTTGGATGTTGACATGAATGCTTTGGAGGGGTGAGTGTTGGAAACTTGTTTGCCGGCTTGATATGCACTACAAAGCTTGTCAACATCCTTCAATCCTCTAACCATTTTCTTCTTCAATAGCTTCTTGAGAGTGCTCATTCCAACATGAGCAAGCCTCCTATGCCATAACCAACCAAGTGATGTCTTCGTGAATAAGCAAGTCTTCAAGTTTGCATCTTCGGAGGAGAAATCAACTAGATAGAGATTGTTGTATCTAAAGCCCTTGAATATCACTTGTTGATCATCTTTCTTTGACACAACCACTTCCTTCTTAGTGAATAAGCATTGAAAGCCAAGATCACATAATTGACCAACGGATAGCAAGTTGAAGCTCAATGATGCAACAAGAAGAACATTTGATATTGAATGATTATTTGATATAGCAATTTTTCCCAACCCTTGTACTTTGCCTTTTGAGTTGTCTCCAAATATAATCTTCTCTTGATTGTCAACTCCTTCATCTAGTGAGGTGAACATACGAGGATCACCGATCATATGTTGAGTGCAACCACTATCAATAACCCAATGACTTCCACCGGTCTTGTAGTTTATCTACACACATGAGAGATCAAGCTTGTTGTTTAGGGACCCAAACTTGAGAGGGGCCCTTGACTTTCTCAACTAGTGACTTTGCAACCTAAATTTGCTTAGGCCTATTCTTGTTGGGATAACCTAAGAATATGACTTGAACTTTTCCACTTTCTTTCTTTCTAAGAATGTAATGAGCATTGAAGACAAAGGATCTAGCATGTTTGGGTAAGGGTTGTGGTGGTGGAGTTTCACACTCATGAGTAAAGTGACCCTCTTGACCATACTCAAAGCATCTCTTTGGTTTGGGCTTTGGATTGTGATGTTGTTGAACTTTGAATTTCTTCTCTTGTTGAGCCAAGGAACCAATTCCACTTCTATCCATCTTCATAACAGTGTTCATGAGTAGCTCACTTTAAAGATAGTTGCCTCGAGAGAACTTTTGCAATCCAACTTTTAAATGATCCTTCTTCAACTTGAGTTGCTTGTTTTTCTCTTTTAGCTTCTCAACATCATGATCAACTCTTGTAGCACCAAATACATAACTCTTCTCAAAGTTGAGCCTTTTGATCTCCTCTTTGAGTGACTCAATCTCTTGATCAATCTCATTGTTGCATTCTTGAGTCTCAATGACAATGGTGTTGGAGGATAAGAGCTTCTCAAGATCTTGCTTTAGCTTTGCATTCTCATTCTTAATCTTGACATATTCATCATAATGCTCGGCCACAACAACTTGTTTGCCTTTGCCACTAGAACCTTGCTCAATGCTCTCAACAATCAAATCATCACATGATGTGGCTATATCAATCTTAACAACATTGTTAGTAGCATCATGTGGTTTATCGGATAAAAGATCATATGAAAGCATAAGGTTCTCATGGTTAACTTTAAGAGTTGTGTACTCTTCATTAAGCAAGTTGTATCTAGTGTTGAGCTCATTGTGTATCTCCTCAAGTTTATCATGTTTTGCTCTAAGCTCTTTTAGGGATTGTTTGAGCTCCTTGAGTGAGGATGATACAACCTTATTTTCTTCTCTAAGCTCATCACTAGTTTTTTGGCTATGTCATATTTAGCAAGAAGAGACTCATTCTCAAGTTTTAGCTTTTTATTTTTAGCTCTTGTCTTTCTAATGATTTTAGAGTAATCATTAAGCAAGGTGACAAGTTCATCATATGAAGGTGCCTCAAATTCATTGTCACTATCACTACCCACTATCACCATGAGAGTTTTATACCTTCCGGTCACCTTTGGCCATAAGGCATAGGTGTGTAGGGGATGATGGTGGTGAAGGCGGTGGAGGTAGTGAAGTCCCAATAACAAGAGCGGCCACTTTCTCTTTCTCATCATCACTATTGTTGGATGATCCACCACTTGATGATTCAATGTCGGTGAGCCAATCACCCACGATATAAGCCTTGCCACCCTTCTTCTTGTGGAACTTGTTCTTCTTGCCATCTCTCTTCTTGTATGGCTTGTCTTTCGTCTTCTCATCATCATCATCATCACTTGAATCATCTTTCTTGCCCTTGAACTTGTTCTTGAACTTGTTTTTCTTGGGCTTCGGACATTGATGAGTAAGATGGCCAAGTTCACCACAATTGTAGCAATCCATCTCGGGGATAGGCTTTCTCTTGTTACTTGTGAAGAACTTCTTCTTGGAGTCAAACTTGACGCCACTCTTGTTAAGCTTCTTAAGCATCTTTGTAGTCTTCCTCACCATGAGTGCAATGTTTGCATCATCATCTTCATCATCACTTGACCTTGCAAGAACAATCTCAATTGCTTTGTCTTTGCTCTTCTTCTCTTGGTTGGCCTTGAATGCCAAATCTTTCTTCTTGGCGGAAGAAGAGCTTTCTTGCGGAGTGATATGCATGTACATCTCGTGTGCATTGATCTTCCCCGAGATTTGAGTTGGAGTAGGCGGTGGAAAGATCACCTTGGTGGAGCACGGTGACAAGATGGCCATACTTGTCAATAGGAAGGACACACAAGATCTTTCTCACAACATCGGATAGTGACATTTGTGTGAGTCCAAGTCCATTGAACTCCTCTACAATGATATTCAAGCGAGAGTACATTTTATTAGCATTCTCATGAGGAAGCATCTCAAATGAATTAAGCTTTTGCATAACAAGATGATAGCGTTCCTCACGCTCACTCTTGGTTCCCTCATGGAGCGCACAAATATTCTCCCAAAGCTCATGGGCATTTTTGTGGTTCTGGACCTAGTTAAACACCTCTTTGCCAAGGCCTCTCAAGATGATGTTTTTGGTCTTAGCATTCCACTTCTCATTGGATTCCTCGTCTTGTGTGAGGCGTGTGGGATCCTTAGGTTTTGAAAAACCTTGAATAGCGGCTCGGTGAGCATTGAGGTCAACGGCCTCAAGATACGACTCCACGCAAATCTTCCAATAAGGAAAGTCATCGTCCTCGAACATGGGAGGAGGTCCATCCCTCCGGTCATCTTTTCTCTAGGTAGTTAAGCCTAAATCAAGAGCACGAGGCTCTGATACCAATTGAAAGGATCAAGATGCCCAAGAGGGGGGTGAATTAGGCTTTTCTAAATTTAATCGCAACGGTAAAATCCTAACGCTTAGCCCATTTTATCCCTAGTGCCTAAGTGTGTTCTCTATGACTCTAGGACACAAAAGCTATGCTCCCTAGGTTCCAAACCCTACTCTAGCATGGCAATTCTAGCAATGTAAATACAAGAAGTAAATGCGAGAATGTAAATGCTCAAAGTAAAGAGAGGGAGAGGAACACGGCGATGTTTTCCCGAGGTATCAGAGAGTCGGCACTCTCCACTAGTCCTCGTTGGAGCACCCACGTAAGGGTGTAACTCTTTCTTGATCCACGCAAGGATCAAGTGCTCTCTACGAGATGATTCTTCGTCACTCCGACGTGGTGAATCCCCTAAAACCGCTCACAAGATGAGATGGACCATCCATAATCACCACCGGATGATCACCATGCTCCCAATCACCATCGAGCCGTCTAGGTGATGCCGATCACCAAGAGTAATAAGCAAGAACTCTCACTTGACCAAGACTAGCCTAATGAGATGAGTGGATGCACACTTGCTACTCTCTTTCCACTAATAAGGTCTTAAGCAATGGATTAGCAAATCTCTCAACCTCACTAGGACTCTTGCACTCTCAAGCACTCACAAGGTGTTCTTCAGCAGTAGGAATGAGCAAGAGAACTCAATTGAATGAGGTAAGGGAGTATATATACCCACCACACAAACCCCCACGCGAAGAGGTATTTCAGGCAGTTTTAAGGTCGACCGGACGCGTCCGTCGGGGCGACCGAACGCGTCCGGTCGTCTGTTAACGGCTAACTGTACCTGCTGGATGTCACACTGACCGGGCGGGTGTCAGAGTCCGGTGGGCACTGACCGAACACGTTTGGTCCGTTTTTGCACGATTTGCACCTCTCTGGTGGGTGACCGGACGGCCTAGCCTCAGCGTCTGGTCGCTGCTGATCAGCGTACGGTCCAACATGGACTAGTGGCTGATGGCACCGGAGCGTTCGGTCCACTGCCAGGGGCAGGGTCCGGTCACTCCGGCACCCCACATACACTGACCGGACGCGTTCGGTCAGTTATATGCCAGCGTCCGGTCAAGCCAAAATGGCTCGAAAGACTTCCGATTTTGTGACCTCTCGCATGGCTTTGACTCTACTGATCTTTGGGCCAATTCTAGGGTTGTCTAGGACTAGAATAAACAAGTGTGCACCACACCTATCTCACTAGACTCACCTAGGTCAAGTTACCCTTTCAAACCCCTATTAATAGTACGGCCAAAGGTAAAAACAAAGTCCTAGCTACTCTAAATGTCTCTCCAACGCCAAACAACACTTAGAACTAGCCGTCCTTAGCCTTGTCGTCCATCCTTTGAAAACCAAAAATGATCTCGATTGTCAGGGCACGAATACCATTGATTGCCCAATCAATCACCATTATCGTGATCTAACTCAAACGGTTTCTGCCAAACACACGTTAGTCACAATAATCTTACGTTGTCACTAATCACCGAAACCCACTAGGGGCCTAGATGCTTTCAATAGGATATGAGAGGGGATGAGCATCCTTCTCTACACGCCCACGCACAGACTTCAGTACCGGTGGCCCATTTGTATTCCAAGCACCACCAGAGAACAACTACTACCGGCCTCCAGAGTAGCACGGACGACCTCCAGCTACCTATGGTGGAGCCCCTCCTTTCGAGCAGTTTGGCCAGCAGCTGACTAGCTTGAGGGAAGAACAAGAGAGATTTTAGACCACGCTAGACCAGACAGTGGTGTGGCAGCACCAGATGGACAACAGGGTGAACACACTACAACAGTCTCAGGGCCAGGGGCAGGATGCTCTGGCATACTTGATTCAGCGTCTAGGACTCGAGTATCCACCACCACACCCAGAGCAGTGAGATAGCTTGGGGGAGGACCCCCGCAAGGTGAGCACACCCAGAGCAGTTCTAGATTAGGTTTAGCTAGCAAGGTTCAAGTAGAATTGGGTGCTTCGCTCGTAGCTTCCAATCTGCAGTCAAGAGATTGGTAATTTATATCTTGTTTATGACTTTATTCTTAATTATTATATTGCTACTTATTAAGTTCTTAGTTTGTTCTAGTTGCATTCTTGATATAGTTATGATTGTCGATGATTATAGTCATATGTTCATAAAACGCCTAATTCAATACTCGAGTGGGTTAGGTGTATGTATTATGTAAGCATGGTGCTTAGATATCATATATATCTTCGATTGCATCCTGATGTGCCGGATAGTGTGGTAGATCGTAGATGTACAGGTCTATTGAGTCCTCTATATTTTACCCCTCGCATGTAGGCTAGTAGAGCACGGTCGCGAAGGAGGTGACTTATGTCTCAATATTCTCCCTAGTTGATGCTCCTTATGCTGTTTTCTGAATTGGTTATACTATAGATGAAAGTGTGTATATTGGTGTAATCTGTAGACTTATTATTTAGGGAGTAGACTTATTATTTAGGGATAATCTAGAAGTTCTTTACTTTAGCCGAATCTCCTGTCTGACCAAATCATATTAGTTGAGTCTTTAATCTCTGTTTCTAGAAAGTCTCTTTTATCATGTTTATCTTTATCTTTATTGTTTTTCTTGACTCACCCCTACTAAAAGCATTAGAGTGGTTGATTACTATAGGTTTGCACATTTAAAGTCATAGTTATAATTCTTTTCTACTCCCTTTTAGATAGATCCAACGCAATAAATGAGTTTCCCTTTTGGCTTAAAACAAATCAACGAAACTTGGGAATCTTAGCAGGTGAAATGCTACAACAGAAGAATTATCTGTGCGCTTGTGGATATATTCTATAAAGTTATTTTTAGAGTAGTCAAGTGTAGATTCTTTTCCAGTATTTTTGACATTATGTTAGGAATAACAACTTAACACGAAGTGATGTTAGAAATGTCAACATGGACCATTCAACTAAGGCAATGCTGCTTCAACAGGAGGTGGAGTACTTGCAAGATGGCTACGTTCTTCTTCAGTGTTGCAGTGCATCACTTGTTCTGGAGTCAACGAGTCCAATACTCCACTTGGAAGTTCCTGAAACCATGCCTATGATCAGCAACCCCTAAATTGCCCAAACTGATGTACAGGAGAAACTAAATGAAAAGAAATTCTAATTTGCTGACATATACTTTGTGCTTCATATATTGATCGGTGCATGGTTATTGGGTGTGTCTGAATGAAAAGGAAAAGGTAAACACTCGAACAAACCTTTATCAGTCCTGTGAGGCAGTGCAAATGAACATCATCTGGCAACCAGCATATGTATACTATTTTTTGGTGTGATGAATACCTCTCATTTGCCAGTTGATAGCCTAAAAAATCTGGGCTCAGTTTCCTACCTGGTTCCAAGTACCATCGGCGTCTCGAGTGCGTATGTTTGGCCAATTCCTCGGCCGGCTCAGGTCCGTCGCTGCACACGAGAGCAGTGCAGGTGAGAGAAACAATTCCCCTGTTCGGGACGGCACAAGCGATTCGGGATGAGGGCGCCCCATCGAGATGACGGCGGCTCGCTGGCGGTGGCGGCGGTCGCGGGGGGGGGCGCGGCGGTGAATCTCTGATGGAATCCCGTGACGGAGGGGCGAAGTTGTGGCGGCGTAGTGTTGACGGTCGTTATTGTACGAAACCAACCGTCAACTAGCCATGGAAAAGAATGCAATTGCGATCACCAAAGTAGATATAGGGTTACACCGATGTAATTCCACGAGTTTTGATGTTTCACTGTGATGAGGACCTGACACATTCAGATACAACCATTGATTATAAGGTGAGCTTGTTTAGTGATTTTTGGTGTAACTCACTTGGTTCCACATGTACATGTTCCTATTTGCTTGTAGGTACAAATATTTCTCAAAGTGCAGGGCAATTAAGATTCATCAGTGACCCGATAGTACCTCGTTGGGAAGGCCGTAACTCAACCATCCGGGGTGCGATTGAGATCAATGAGTACTTGATGGAAAGCTTATTTGATAAGCTTTCAAATAAATCAGGTCTCATCTCAATATCACATTGGCAAGGCCTCCAAATCATCAAGACATTCTGTCACTTTGTTGCTTTCGAGCTACATCATTGTCATGGGCTGGATATTCACACTTGGGACCCTGGCCCAAGTTGGAGCACGTTCCGAGAAGATGGAAAACACACCAAGGAAGCCCTTGGACGTCCTCCTCCTTAGCCACCACCTTAGGGGGCCAGCAAGGACGTTCAAGCCAAGCCAGAGGCCCAGTCCAACTCGAGTTCGCGTCAGTCTCGGCCTTCAGGACCAGCGAGCGATAAATCGGACGCCCAGGACACATCCGGACTCCGTTTTTGATGATCCATATATGGATGGAAAGATAATTTCATAAGCTAACTAATGGCTTTGGTTTGAGGTCCAAATTCCATCGGAGTCAATAGGAATCGTCAAAACAAGTGAGCGTCCAGAATCTGTTTAGGCGTTGCATTGCTATCTTTTGGGCCGTCGGGCCATGTAACGTATAGGCCCATGAGGAGGACGTGAATGAGGGTGCTTGCACGTCCCTTAGACCATATAATCAGTAGCCGCCACCTACGTTAGGATTTGGGTTTTGCTTTAGATCAATCTGTCATTGAACGATCCGCCGTTATCGGTTTGTGAAACCCCACGTTGAGATCTTAATCATATATCTGCAATTGTCACTTCACTTGAGTTGCGTATTATCTTGTTCTTGCTTGTGTTCTTCGATTCGCAGCAGGGATTAGCCTTCTTGGCGAGGTCAACCGGATTGTGACACGGTTGATAACCGGAGGAGACGTGGTGCTAAGGTTGCGGGTTCGGTCTTTGTGATCCGAGCCGGATCGGTGTGTCGCTCTCCGACCAAATCGATAGTTATCTTGAACTCCGACGGAAGATCGGGAATCACTCCCCATCAAGTGGTATTCAGAGCTTAAGGTATACCATCAGGTTCGAAGTTATCCCTTAGTTTGTGTTTTATCTTCATCCCATAATCCACGGCCATAATTGTTTCCCATCCTAGAGCCACCATATAGCCTTTGAATAATTTAGTTTCGAGTTCGCCGTATTGAGTTTGTGTCCTAGGTCAACGTCTTATTGCTGGTTTAGATCGTGTTCTTCTCTAATTTGTGTTGATTCCTCCATCCGCAACCATTATATATCATCATCGATTTGTATCTTGTGTCCACATAAAACTCGATTTGGACAAACTATATTAAAAACAGTCATAACTTTTTTCGTCCAAACTCGAAAACGGGCGAATTTTATATCTACGGAGAACGCCAGAAAATTTTAGATTTGTTTCATCCCAGCAAGCCTGGGGTTCGCAAAAATTAGATTTGCGAAATTCAATCAGCAAAATCGAGTTTTTGGGCCCACAAATTTTGGTGTTATTTTGAGAGCACAATACTTATTTTCTATACACCACATCTTTTATCCAATTGAGCTCAAATTTTTATGGTTTGTTCTTGTGTGCTCCTTACTGAGAAAAAAAATATCAAAAGATCAAAAGAAAAAGTTTGTATAAAAATAAAAAAATAGTAAAAGAAAAGAGAAGAGAATAGGAGCACATAAGGAACAACTAATTGCTCTATTTTATGTGGTGCCTTTGCCTTGTTCATGTCCATTGGTTTCATTCATAATTGTTCCTTTTATCCTTGTTTCACTCCCTTTATTTATCATAATTGGTGCTAGGAACACGCATAGGCCAGCAACTAGGACAAGTGCTTTGGATGTTATTCAATATTACTATCTGTTACTAAATTATGTGCCACATATATAAATTTGTTTCTTTGTGTACCTTCCAAGCTCCACATATATACTTCAGATCAACACAAAAAAGACCCTTACAATTTTGGTGCCACATCCTCACAGTGTATCACGAACCACCGGCCGGTTGTACCATTCACTGTCTTGCTTTGGTAAGAACACTTGTAAGAATTTGGTAAGACATGTGAGAGTGTGCTTCCACTGACACATATTATAGTTGATAGGGCTTTTGATTTCTAACAATACCAAACAACAAGTTTCTTTTTAAGTGTGAATTGCAGGTCATCATGGATCAGCCGTTTTCCTCCATAGCTGCAGCGACATCATCACAACCACTTTCCACATACACCACAGAGTTTGCACATCAAGTGCTCAGTTTCCAAATGGAGAAGGCAGAGCAAAACCAGTTCAACAACGTGTTCCAAACATATTTTGTTGTGAAAGAGGCACGTTGTCGTGTCATGATCGATGGTGAGAGTTGTAACAACCTTACAAGCTTAGAGTTGGTTGAGAAGCTTGGTCTCACCACAAAGCCACATCCACATCTATACTACATGCACTGGGTAAATTCTTGGGATAAAATAAAAGTAACTGAAATTGCACACATTAAATTTTCCCTTGGTGTTTATAAGGATAGTGCAGATTTTGATATAGTACCTATGCAATCTTGTCATTTATTATTTGGTAAACCATGGATATCTGAAAATAAGGTTATGCACAATATGATTGCTAATAAATATTCATTCAAATACAATAGTAGAAACGTTACTCTCATACCTATGACTGCTGCTGAAATTTTAAGATAAGATCTTATGAGAGTGGAGAGAAGAAAGAATGAGCCTTTTAGAAAAGAATGGGTTATTTCAGATGTTAAGATATCTTCATCTAAATCTGAATTTTTACAAAATAAAGATATTGCTTTGTCTTTTGTTGAAATTAATAGTTTGCAACATGTATCCAAGAAAGAGGACAAGGTAATAGAGAAAGAACAGGTAACTATCTCGGTAAGAGCTCTCTTGAGATGCTGAATTTACCCACCAATGATGCTATTAATGCAATACTAGAACCTTCTCTTGATTTACCTTTACCACATGATGATTCTACTGATATTTGTGATGAAGAGAAGTTGCATGATAGCACTTTTGTTATTGCTATGCCACCACTTATGAAAAAAATTGATTCTTATATTTTGGAACAAAGTACTCGTTGCTGCAAGTAAATATTGTCTTCCCATTACCACTGAAAAAGGATGAGCTAAAATTATTATCTTCTTTAAATACTTTGGGTTATATTGAGTTTGATACTCTATGTGCTCTTAATATTTTGGAAGAAAAATTTAAATATGCTGAATTGCCATGGTTATGTAGATGTATATATCACTTTGTTGGCAAATATAGTTACAAAGGAGAGTATATGGTGCATCGTGCCTATATTTGTTCAAATCTGAAATCTCCTTTTACTATACAAAAATATGATCAACTAGAGGGCTGCAATAGCTATAATTTTATCATGTCAAGTGCTTCTAGTTTTGTTACAAAGAAACAAGTTAAATTTCAAGAAGGGAAGCTATGTTGGCTACTACCTACAATCTGTCCTCAAGACCTAACCTCAAACCGAGGACGGTTTGTTGTCAAGAAGGGAAGGATGATGAGGACATGACACATTCAGATACAACCATTGATTATAGGTGAGCTTGTTTAGTGATTTTTGGTGTAACTCACTTGGTTCCACATGTACATATTCCTATTTGCTTGTAGATACAAATATTTCTCAAAGTGCAGGGCAATCAAGATTCATCAGTGACCCGATAGTACCTCGTTGGGAAGGCCGTAACTCAACCATCCGGGGTGCGATTGAGATCAATGAGTACTTGATGGAAAGCTTATTTGATAAGCTTTCAAATAAATCAGGTCCCATCTCAATATCACATTGGCAAGGCCTCCAAATCATCAAGACATTCTGTCCACCGTTGCCGCCGAGAGCTACATCATTGTCATGGGCTTGGAGCACGTTCCGAGAAAATGGAAAACACACCAAGGAAGCCCTTGGACGTCCTCCTCCTTGGCCACCACCTTAGGGGGCCAGCAAGGACGTTCAAGCCAGTCCAACTCGAGTTCGCGTCAGTCTCGGCCTTCAGGACCAGCGAGCGATAAATCGGACGCCCAGGACACATCCGGACTCCGTTTTTGATGATCCATATATGAATGGAAAGATAATTTCATAAGCTAACTAATGGCTTTGGTTTGAGGTCCAAATTCCATCGGAGTCAACAGGAATTGTCAAAACAAGTGAGCGTCCAGAATCTGTTTAGGCGTTGCATTGCTATCTTTTGGGCCGTCGGGCCATGTAACGTATAGGCCCATGAGGAGGACGTGAATGAGGGTGCTTGCACGTCCCTTAGACCATATAATCAGTAGCTGCCACCTACGTTAGGGTTTGGGTTTTGCTTTAGATCAATCTGTCATTGAACAGTCGCCGTTATCGGTTTGTGAAACCCCACGTTGAGATCTTAATCATATATCTGCAATTGTCACTTCACTTGAGTTGCGTATTATCTGGTTCTTGCTTGTGTTCTTCGATTCGCAGCAGGGATTAGCCTTCTTGGCGAGGTCAACCGGATTGTGACACGGTTGATAACCAGAGGAGACGTGGTGCTAAGGTTGCAGGATTCGGGTCTTTGTGATCTGAAGCCGGATCGGTGTGTCGCTCTCCGACCAAATCGATAGTTATCTTGAACCTGACTTGCACGTCCTTTAGACCATATAATCAGTAGCCGCCACCTACGTTAGGGTTTGGGTTTTGCTTTAGATCAATCTGTCATTGAACAGTCGCTGTTATCGATTTGTGAAACCCCACGTTGAGATCTTAATCATATATCTGCAATTGTCACTTCACTTGAGTTGCGTATTATCTTGTTCTTGCTTGTGTTCTTCAATTCGCAGCAGGGATTAGCCTTCTTGGCGAGGTCAACCGGATTGTGACACGGTTGATAACTAGAGGAGACGTGGTGCTAAGGTTGCAGGGTTCGGGTCTTTGTGATCTGAAGCCGGATCGGTGTGTCGCTCTCCGACCAAATCGATAGTTATCTTGAACCTGACGGAAGATCGAGAATCACGTCCCCATCATACTGTTTCTGCAGGTGTAAACTGAAAAAGACACAAACCCAAGAGCTTATCGGAACAAAGAACGGGAAATCGGACACCGCGGCAATGCAGGAACATTCTAGAGGAGACGAGAAGGCACCTTGCCGAGCCGAAGGGCCAGCGGCCACCAGGTGGGACCGGCCAGTCTGGCCTAGGGCCCGCTGGCGGCCCGCTTCACTCGATTCGCTCCACCGCCTTTGAGGATCAATCTCAGCCGTCCGCCAATATCGGTTTAATCTGATGGCTCACGATCATCGCCTAGGGCTATAAAAGGAGGGCAAGACCCTCCCAGGGAGGAGGCACATTCATTCATTCCTTATTCAAAGTCCGATCATCAGCCAGAAACCCTAATTAGAGCTCCTTAGCTAGGGCCTAGATAGCTAGTTAGAACTAAAGGGAGGCAAGCGAAGGCTTAGATTCCGGAGCCATCAAGAGCTTGGATTTGGTATAGTTCTTACCTTCTCTCGTCTTTGTTCTCTATCATTGTATAGTTATATGATTGCTACATTTGAATTGATGAATACTTATCTACTTATATTCATAGTTATATTGTTCTTTGTCTATTGTGGTTATATGCTTAGTATTGCTAGATTGACATTATACTTATTCATAGGTTCGTATAGCGCTCATCTAATTGATCGTTGGGTGAGTGGTAAACATTGTGTAAGTATGGTGCTTATAGATTATTTATCTATGAATGCACCCTATAGGCCGTGCTTGGTAGATCACGGGTGTGATAATCCTGTTGAGTCCTATGTAGTCCAAACCCCGTTTATAGGCATAGTAGGGCTTTCGTACGAAGGAAGGGCATACTATGTTCTCAAACTTCCCTAGTATATCCACTATGAATAGATGTAATGCTAACCTTATCTATGACTACTAAGTGTACTGCACTAACCATAATATGCATTGACATATAGCTAGGAATAACACAGGAATATCTCTTGATGTTCTGCTAGTAACCCTAATGATATAGCTAGGAGTCTCTATCTGTTTATGCTGATGATTATATACTTATCTTTATCATTTATCTTGTGACTTGCCCCTGCATTGAGTAGTGAGGATATGGTTATGCCTATCCATTACACTCTAGGTTACCACGCTATCCTTATACGAGAGCCATGTAGACCTTTCTTTGGGAAAATATAAATGACAACATGGTAATACTCTGGGTAAAATGCTACAATGGTATTTGATCTGTGCGATTGCGGATACTATTTCTATATTCTAAATGGTGGCATGATTTAATACCACATCTCTTGGTGTTATGCTGGGGATGACAACTTGACATTTGTTGGCATTTCTAATGTCACTGCAATAAACCTCAATTTTCTATCCCACGCAATGACACTAGAAATATTGGTATTAATTAACTTGCCTTTAGCAACTAGCCACTAGCCTCTTTAGCCTTACTCCTAACTGTGAAACTAGGTTGTCATCCCCAATTGTAAAGCTAGAAATAAACATTGGTACTAAATCTTATCATTTTATGTGACTAGACAGAAATAAATAAAGATAAATATAAACTAAGAATGATTCTGCAAGCGGATAGATAATTATACCGTTGTAGCATTTTACCTAGAGTATTACCAGGTTGTCATTTATATTCTACCACTAGGAAGGCATCACTAAGAAGCTACTCTATAGTATTGATAACACTTATATATGCAGTGAATAAGAGATGTAGCCAATATCAACTCTACTCAATAACAGAAGGTGTCACAAGATAAATAATAGATAAATGATAAATAATGATAATAAGCCATTGATCACTATTTTCTAATGATACTAATTCACTCATAGCAATTCTAGACATGTTAACATCGTCTAATTATTTAATAGAGAAATAACTCCTAAATATTCAAGCTACAGTCAAAGCTACTTTATTTGATGCAAGTTTGTCTAACAATCATTAAGTTATACTACTATAGTTCTCTAACACAACAGAGCAATATACAGGAGAAGATGAGTACAGAAACCTCCTCTTAACCTGATAATCCCACTCTACCAATCCACCGTACAGGAGAAGGCCTACAAAGGACTCAATGGGTCTGTCACACCCATGATCTACCTCACTACCCGGCACAACTGGGGGTATTCGCAGATAAGTAATGCATCTATGCACCATGCCTGCACACAACCTACTACTCACCAACCGATCGAATTGATGAACGCTATACGAACCAGTGTATGAATATAATAGCAAACTAACTATACTAGACATATTAAAGTAGACAATGAACAATACAATCAAGAACATAATAATGAAGAATAATGTTGCTAGTAATGATCGTACAAACGCAGATATTGCAATAAGAAAGAAAAGCTTAATTAAGAACTATACCAGACTCTTCTCTTCTTGACAACGTTGGGAATCCAAGATCGATGAAGAACTTGACTTCCTCTACTCTAGATCTAACTAGGCTAAACTATGAACTAGAAGGCTATGAGGAACTAGAACTTGAAGCTCTAGATGACTTAATCACCAAATGACTCGAGATGAATTGAATGAACTAGATGAATGAATTAGGTTTTCTAGGGGGAGGTCGGGCTCGCTTATATAGCCCTTGGGATGCACCATAGCCGTTTGATCAAACCGACTTCACGTAGGGCTGAGATTGATCCTCAAAGGCGGTGGAGGAATATTCCAAAAAGATGACAGTGGGGCCCACAGGGGGGTGCCACCCCGGATAGTTGGTGGGGGCAGCCGCCCCACCTCGGAGGTGGCTCCTCCTCTCCTTCGCCCCAAAGTGTCTTCTCGGATCCTTCTAGAGTAGTTTGGCGTATTCCCGAAGTTACGGATAATTCCATGGTGTAGATTTGTAGTTATGCCCTTTTTTTACAAGTTTTTACGGATTAGTCCCTAAAAATTGATAAATCACCAAAGCTCATGGAAATTGTTAGATAAAACCCTAACCTTCTAGATTTTGATGTATGTTCCATGCCTTTTGATTAATAAAATATTGACACTATCCACCGTCAACAAAGATTCTAGTAGCGATGCTCTACTCAAGCATTTTTAGCGATGTTGCTAGAGATAACATTAAGAGGTGTCAACACGCAGCGAGGGGGCCATGGCAGCGAGGAGGGCCTAGGGTGGCGTCGCCTGGGGGAGATGTGATCGAGAGACGAAGTGATGCGCTCGCCCAGACGGAACGGAAACGGAACGGAGGCAGGGTTCATTGTGTAAAACTGCTTGGCAACGGTGGAGTGAGGCGGGCGTCTAGATGCAAAATTTCCCCATCTCTGTCCAGTGCCCTTGGATGGGGATCCTACGGCCTCTGTTGGAGTTTTCATAGTTTGCATAGGTTGGCTGGTTTTCATACGATATGGTGCCTTGTTTATTTGCCAAGGAATGCAAAGCATTGTCATTGCGTTGTACTCCTTCGTTCTAAATTATAAGATCTAGATATAATAAGGGCAATTTTGCTGCTAGACATCAAAAAAATGTTTAATTGGCTGGTACACATCGCCAAATGAAGAATTTACTCAAAGACACAGCAAATTCGTGTTTCTTTGCCCAGACATACCGTACCAATTATTTTAATCATTTTTTAGATTTTAAGAGAGAGAAGGTACGGAAAATATCCAGACTACCCTTGTCTTCAACCTCCATCTCTAATATTTGCCGTAACACATTGCCGTCTGTTGACATTTCTTAACGTCATCACAGAGAATAGAGGTAGAATCTATCCCCGGTAATAGCGCCAGAAATGCTTGTTGGCATACCTTAGTACCATATCACCAGATTTAGGTCTGGCCATGTTACCAAGGTATACCTCACCAGTTATTCTCTCTACTGCTATCAGTGATACACCTCTAATGATAGTTTCAGGATAACCTAGCATGGGCACCGTGGCATACCAAGACTATTCTTACAGCCATCAAAAGTTATATCCCCAATAACGCTAGGACTATAGCCTTAGCGGCTAGTGCCTTAGAGATGCTATACGGCGCACTTTCAGCATTCTTTAGCATTAGTGCTAAACTATATTCCTAACTATAATAGAGAGAGTGGTGATACGGTAATTCATTGCAGTTATGGATATAAATCCGCAAGCGCACGAAAATACCGTTGTAGCATTTCAACCCGGAGTATTCCTAGGTGTCGTATTTATATTTTCCTAAAGGAAGGCTAGTGTAGATTTTAGAACCATAATCATGAATACTATACTTTGTATGAAAGATAGACCAATATTTATAACAGGGGTAAACAATAACGGTTTTTATGATAGTGGACATACACACAAATAAATAACTCTCAAGCGAGGAAGATGATGATAGCACAAAGAATGAAAGAATAAAGAATAAATGAATATCCTATGGGAGCAATGGTCCTAATACAGCTAATGCCTAAAATATAGTTAGTCATACAAATACATGAGTTAAAGATAGAGTTGTGTTTATGATGGATCGGAAGACCACCGGGCACTGGTCTGCCAGTCAAGCTTGGGTGACAATTTAGACTTCTACACTATAGCCGAACATGGGGGATTACAAAGGACGGATAGGGCTGTCACCACCTGCCACCTACCACCTTAACCGTGGACTATGAAGTGCAATCACCAGTCCTCCTATACCCGAGCACCATGCCCACATATAGAGAAACTACCCAAGTCCCTCCGGGTCTCTCACCCTACGGATGAACGAGTAAAGAACTTGGATGTAGTGCGATGAACCACCATCCCTTCCACAACTCTATTTCTAATCATCTAATAGTATGAATGGTTAAGAACAGAGTTCTATATGCTAAGAACATGATATGAACACTATAAACTAGCAAGCATATCATGAACAAGGTATATGAACTAAAAGCCCTATGTTCTATGATTAAATCACACAAACTATCATCTAGTTTATATAACAAGATCATATCACTAGAACTATACTCTAATTCTAGGATATTGTTATATTGATAAAAAGAGAGGAAGAACATGATGGAAGGAATTGTATTCATACTAAAACTAGCCAAGATGTCTCCTTCTCTTATAAGATGAGCCTTGCTCCTCTACTACTACTAAGGATAAAGTGAAAAGTGGAGAGAAATACTTGAGAGTACAAGTGAGAGGTATAGTGTGTGTTGTGTGAAATAGAGAGCTCCACCCCTTGCTTTATACTTGATCCAGGTCGGTTTAGGAGAGGGGGAGTGAATGCCATGCATAACCGCCTTTGGAACCGACTCCACGAACCGCCAGAGAAAGATGAGCTGGGCTAGCCTCCTTGGGGTGCGCCCGCACCCTGGTGCAGCTGCACTAGGGGTGGGCCTCCTCGGCCCAACCTTGGCCCAAAGCCCCCCCTGCTCTTCTTGGATCTCTCTCCTATAGGTTGTTGGCCTAGTTGTGTCCTTTTTAATTTAGGATTTGCTTATTTTGTTGAAATACGCCTTGCCGGACAAAAGATATTCTTGTGACCTTTTCCTCTTTTCCTTGTATGTTTCCCCAGTAAATCAATAGTGCTCTAATACAAGTGGAAATAGGTCAATAGTAAAAGCATATGTGAATATAGCTATAATAATTCTTCCTTTTTGGGTAATAATTGGCGGTTAGAATAAGTCGGTATTTACCGCCAACAAAATCCTCCAAGCTTACCCTTTACTCGTCCTCGAGTAAAAGCTAAGAACTTGGTTGTTGATCGAAGAGTTGTTACAATGCCGATTAGGTTTCACAAGTGCCAAGATTATAACAAAGTTTTCTTCCTTGATCTAAATAATTGGTATTTTCATATTCATCCTTTCATCCTTATCACTTGTGGGGCTTCTAGCTATATCTTTGTCATAGGTTGGCATTTAGCAAGAAAGGTAGACATAGAACTTGTATGCACCCTACTCTTTTGAATTGCTTTCTTCTTGGAGTTTATATTTTTATATGAAAAGCAAAGTTTAAATGATTAGATCATAGTAAATTACTAAGCTAAGCTATACGCCTTGATCGAAGGGAATGTTATTACAAGTGCCAAGATCATAGTAAAGGTCAGGGAATGTTTCTATTATTGTCATTATTATTTATCATATTAGTTGTTAGTAGAATAAATTACCAAATTACTTTTTGGTAGAGGACTCTATTTTTTTAGTCCGGTGAGCGTGACTCTTCTCCTTGTCCTTGATTTCTGAGGTAGGTATATTCGTGCTAGGAGAAGAAGGCACGAATTTTGGTATTTTGGTTTCCACACCATCTTAGTTTTCTTTGGTGGTGTGGTGGTCGGTTTTAGAGTTTCCTTGAATTTTCACACCTTCTGATTTGCTCTTGGGGTGTGGGATTGGTCTTGTTCTTTATGTGGGTTGGTTTGATCTTCTTCTTCTCCTGCCTCCCTTTGCACTTGATGTTCTTTGGGAGGCTACCCACTAGTAGAGGGTTGATCTCTACTTCTTTTATACCCTGAGGATTTAGCCCGTATTTGATCTTGATCATCTTACATTGCTCTTGTCTGGGTTAGAAATTGAATTTCTCTTTGTTTCCATTGATGTTGAAGCGGATTGCTCTGGCCCAACATCAATTTGTGCTCCTGCAGTGCTGAAAAAAGGCCAACCTAGAATGAGGGGTGACTCTTTCGTTGATTCCATATCCAACACTACAAAGTCTACGGGAATGAAGTATCCTCTTATTTTGACTGGGATATCCTCTGCAATCCCAGCTAGATAGCGTCTTGATGAATCTGCTAGTTGTAATTGCATAGATGTGGGCGCAAGGTGAGTGAAGTTGAGTTTGTCAAAGACGTACATGTAAGATATTCATAAGTGGGACGCTTACATGTATTTTCTCTATCATCTCAACAAAGCGTGTGAACTGCTCATCCACAGGTTGCTTCCCTTGTCTTGTGGGGAAAGGCAAGTATGAAGTATCTACGTAGTCTTTTGGTGTTGTTTCCCCTACTTCAGGTAGTTCTTCTTGGTTTTCTTTTGGTATTTCTATTTCTGGTTGTGCTTGTGTTTTTTCGTTGTTTTTTGTTAGTAGGATATGGGGGATCATGAGTGGACTTACCACCCCTCATGGTCACCGTATTTACATTTTCAAGAGGGTTCTCAGGTTGCCCTGGAACCTTCCCCTCATTATTAGCAGGCAAAGAAGCAAAAATCTAAGTTAATTATGTTTCTAACATTTTATTAAAGCTTAGTTGATTTTTAATAGCAAAATAAATATTTTCTATTTTAGTGTTTAAATTTTCAAATATTTTGTCATTAAAAGCTAACTTTTTGTTTAAATTTTCACTAATTTTTGCTTGGCCTAACACCAAGTCTTTCAAGGATGGTTGATTCGAATTGTAATTAGGATTGAAATTTGAATTACCACCTTGGTGGCGGGGTTGATTGTTCCATCCGCCGTTATTTTGTTGGCGATACCCGTTGTTGTTGTTGTTGTTGATGAATGCAGCTTCTTCTCGGGTTTCGGGGCAGTCATTCCCCTAATGGCCAACATTTTCACATATTTCACATGTCACGTGTGAGTCTCTGGGTTGGACGTAGCCCTTCACCATAGCATCTTTTTCTTGGGCTCTTTCGTCCAGTCGTTTGAGCAGAAGGTCTATTTTGGCGACAAGCATGTCCGTCTCCTTGACGGTATGCATGCCTTTTTGTTTCTGTGGTTGGGACCTTTTCTCTCCCCATCCTTGGTTGGAAAGTATTTTCTTAATTAGGGCTTTTGCCCCAGTGATGGTGAGGGAGAGGAATGCTCCTCCAGCTGTAGCATCTAGATGACCCTTCGATATGGGGATTAACCCCTCATAGAAGGTTTGCAGGATCATCTAGTCCTCCATTCTATGGTGTGGGCAGGCTTGAGTATAGTCTTGTAGCTTGTCCTATGCTTCAGGAATGTTCTCTAGGCCAGTGGCGGAGGGAAGGGGGGCTGAGGGGGGCCTGGCAACCCCCAACCTTCCCATTACTCCCTTAAACACCCTCCTAAATTAAGTTCTTAATTAGGTAATTAGCTAGTTAATGATATTATTTGTATTATGATTTTTTGTTCTTACTCCATATTAATGTCTAATATGATCTTATATTAATGAAAGTTAGGTATTCCTAATATTTTCTTTATATATTTTATTTTTGTTATCGCCTATACCAAACATTAGTTTGTCCCTAATAGCACACAGTGTAGTTAGCTAGTTAATTGAAAAATTATTGCTTTACTTGTTTAATCATTCTAAATTAATCTACAATGGATTCTATATTACTTAGCATTAGTTTTCCTATTATTTTTCTTATCTCCTATGTTCCTAATGGTTGATTACACCACGTACTCAATTTTTAAATGCTACGTAGTCGCATAATATTTCTCGCTTAATCATCTATTTAAACCACTATCTTAGTGTTCAAGCAGCTATTCGATTACTTTTCATTTAATGTTTAGGATCTATTGCTAATTATTTTGCCCTGTTTAACTACTTGCTATTGCCGTGATTCTTTTTTTTGGTAGAAAATAGATTGATTAGTGAAGGTTAGAGGCCCGAGACTAATTAATTTCTCTTTACTTTTTTAGTTTTTCTGATTTCTTTTGTATCGTAACATAAATATTTATTTAGGTGTTATGTATACTTTTATTATGTATATATTTTGATATACATGATTGTCATGCTTTTGCACGGCCTCCCCTATGCTCATATCCTAGCTCCGCCACTGCTCTAGGCTGCTTTGCTGGAATGACACGGTCTTCCCTCTCAGGGTAGTTGTTTTGCCCAGAGGGAAGAATTTCGCAAGGTACGCTGCCGAGCACTTGGCCCAGGTGTCAACAGCTTCTCGGTCCTTGTAGAACCACTGTTTCGCTTTCCCGTGAGGGAGAAGGGAAACAGGCAGAGGCGGATGGCCTCCGATGCGACGCCTTTTGATGACGATGGTGTCGCATGCCTCCAAAAACTGTTGGAGATGAGTATTGGCGTCCTCACTCGGCAAGCCATAGAACGTGCTTGCCTGCACCATAGTGATAAGACCGGTACGTAGTTTGAAGTTCTTGTCACCAAGGTTGACAGTGGGCCCAGTGGGCACGTTGGCAACATTGGGGACAGAGTACTCGCAGAGTGACTTTCCGGCCATAGCGGTAATCTCGGGTGCAGAAGTGACTGGTTTGGTTGTCGGTGGAGTGCTTGAAGAAGAAACGATACGAAACCGATTCTTTTTCAAGATAGCCTCCGGATTGCTGGTGAAGTTTTTCGGCAGAGTGAACCCAGTCATACACTATCTGTTTTCATCCACAACAGGAGAAAACAAGAAAAGTTATCCTATATAAACAAAGACTACTTTATACAAGTATATCATCCAAGTTTATATTTTTATATAAAATATTTTCTAGCATTTTCCGGCAACGGCGCCAGAAATGCTTATTGATATTTCTTAATGTTGACATCTCTTAATGTTATCTCTAGCAACGGGGCTAAAGATGCTTAAGCAGAGCATCGCTACTAGAATGCCAAGTTGTCATCCCCAGCATAACACCAAGGGGTGTGATATTAAATTATGCCACCTTTTAGAATATAGAAATAGTATCCGCAAGCGCACAGATCAAATACCATTGTAGCATTTTACCCGAAGTATTACCAGTTGTCATTTATATTTTCCCAAAGGAAGGTCTATATGGCTCTCATGTAAAGGTAGTGTGATAACCTAGAGTGTAATGGATAGGCATAACCATGTCCTCGCTACTCAATGCAGGGGTAAGCACAAGATAAATGATAAAGATAAGTATATAATCATCAGCATAAACAGATAGAGACTCCTAGCTATAACATTAGGGTTACTAGCAGAACATCAAGAGATATTGCTGTGTTATTCCTAGCTATATGTTAATGCATATTATGGTTAGTGCAGTACACTTAGTAGTCATAGCTAAGGTTAGCATTATATCTATTTATAGTGAATATACTAGGGAAGTTTGAGAACATAGCACGTCCTTCCTTCGTACAAAAGCTCTACTGTGCCTATAAACGGGGTTTGGACTACATAGGACTCAACAGGATTATCATATCCGCGATCTACCAGGCCCGGCCTATAGGGTGTATTCGCAGATAAACAACGTATAAGCACCATGCTTACACAATGTTTACCACTCACCCAACGATCAATTAGATGAGCGCTATACGAACCTATGAATAAGTATAATGTCAATCTAGCGATACTAAGCATATAACTACAATAGACAAAGAACAACATAACTATGAATATAAGTAGATAATTATTCATTAATTCAATTGTGGCAATCATATAACTATATAATGATAGAGAACAAAGGCGAGAGGAGGTAAGAACTATACCAAATCCAAGCTCTTGATGGCTCAAATCCAAGCCTCGCTTGCCTCCCTCTAGTTCTAACTAGCTATCTAGGCCCTAGCTAAGGAGCTCTCGATTAGGGTTTCGGCCGATGATTGACTTTGAATGAGGAATGAATGAATGTGCCTTGCCCCCGGGGGTCCTGCCCTCCTTTATAGCACCGGGCGATGATCGTGAGCCATCGGATCAAACCGACTTTGACATGCGGCCGAGATTAACCCTCAAAGGCAGTGGAGCGAACCGGACGGCGGGCCGCGAAGGGGGCCCGCCCGCACCACCAATTCGCTCGGGCCTCCGAGCCTCCGGCTCGGCGTGGTGCCTTCGCCTCTTCTAGAACGTTCTTGCGTTGCCGCGGTGTCCAATTTCCCGTTCTTTGTTCCGATAAGCACATGGGTTTGCGTCTTTTTCGCTTTACACCTGCGTAAACCGGAAAACACCCAAACTCGTGGAATTCTCGCCGATGTAACCCTATATCTAATTTGGTGATCGTATTTGCATCCTTTTCTATGGCTAGTTGACGGTTAATTTCAAACGATAACGACCGTCAACAACTCCCCCAAGCTTAACCTTTGCTAGTCCCTTAGCAAAGAAAACTCAGAAAAGGTTATTGTAAGATATATATATTTAAGCTTTGTAGCCATCTCGGAGCAACTCTCTAGAAGTATACCTGCAGTCAGACAAAAATTCTCCTCCAAGTTATGCAATAACTGAGCTGACTTCAAACTTACCCATGTTACCTTTGACTGTGGGGCTTATTAGCTCTTCCTTGGGTCTTGAGTACTTGACTGACAGACAGATCCCATCTAAGCGCTATGTCTCAAGCTCTTCAATTAACTATCATTCTGGAGTTTTTAGAGGTTTTCAAATAAAACTCAGAGCTTCCCATGTATGACACTCTCAAGTCTCTCAATATATGTAGTATTTGTGGATTCTCACCAAGACAGTGATGATGATTGCCTTTCTTTTCTATCCTATAACTAAAGCTTATGTGGAGCTCATAGGTAAGGAGAAAACTGAAAGAGCAAACTTGTAATGCATATGTTGTAAAGTCAAACAATGGATCCAGGGGAGAAACAAGTCATGCAAATCGAATCAAGATGTATAGGTGGATGGATATGGTGGATATATGGTGGAACCTAATTCTACTCAGCTCCCTTTGAATACCTATCTCATCCTTTGGACTTTGAAAACTGGCTAGAGGTTATGAGCTATCTTTTTTCTTTTCTCTCTTTTTTTTTTTTTTTCTTAGGGAGTTGGGCATCTAAGTGCCCATCATTTTAGCACTGGGACATTTGTCCATTTTTTTTTTTCTCCCCTTCTCTTTTTTTTTCATAACTATCTTTTGTATAGCTCATAGCACTCTTTTTTGGCATTGATGGGATTTGGAGAGATAACAACAGGAACATGGAGCATTTATTGGGTGGCTATCCTAACGGAATATTTTTGGTGTTTTCTCCCAGTGTAGGAGAAAAATATTTTGGAATAGATGTAGGTGGAATGGCATGTTGTTGCGCCTACTCCAGTGTAGAGTAGTGCATATGGAGGTGGATCTTGATTCAAGAGCATGACAAATTTCTCACCAGGGTCACAAAGGTTGACAAAACTCAATGCAAGACAAGCAGCATGTATATAGAAGTTTAACTAGCCCATCTCATCATGTTTGGCTCTGGTAGGAATATAAGCTTTGTCATATAGGAACTCATCATGTTTTTGTATTTTTCAAAAGATAAATCTCCAGAACTCTAGTGTCACTTAGAACAAGATAGATAGCAACTCAGAATTTCTCAATCTTATCAATCAGGTACCTAGACTTAGTTTAAGCATATGCAACCCACAAGTTTCAGGCTTAGAGCAAATTCTCATGTCAAACCAGTTGGACCTAAAACTTGAAAAAACTTTTGTCTAGACTCTAGGCATTTCAGTGATGTTGTAACAGAGCAGCTTATCATCGTTTTAAATCATTTCAAGAGCTTCCTTTTTATTGACTCTAGACAGACAAATATTTTTATTTGGTTTTTTATTTTTCATGACTCATACTATATAAGACTCTATGTGCCCATATATTTTTGGTATTAATCGCGTAGGTACACTTACCTGGGTATCTAGAGGATGCCTTCCCCCAAACTGGTTGTTGTCGTGGTTGAGCATTGAAGCTGAGCAGTCCTCTTGTTGGAGCTCATGCATGCAAGAGCTGGTGTAGCCGGAAACCTTCATCTCATCCAACAAGAAGTTGTTTCCTTCACACAGTGGTTTGCTGTGCGTAGGGAAGGTGTACTTCGAGTGATGTCGATGATGATTCTTGGATGGACTAGCTCTTAGAGTCATCCTGCAGCAAACATCTCACAAAACACCAAAACTCGTGGAACGGATTAGGATAAACAATTAGTGGTTAGCTGTTTTGCGAACTGGTTGTTGTGAGAGGTTTTCAAAGGTTGTTACAGTGCATACAGTGCAGCAAGATGCTCAATGATTATTTTTGGATTTTTCTTTTTATCAAACAGAGAGGAAATATGTATGCTAATTTTTATTTTATTTTTAGGCCTCCACAGTGAACACTTCTTTAGCTTGCACTGCAGGTATATCACATGGGGCTTTAAGGTTTTTCAAATATTTTTGTGATTTTCTATAAAGATGATGAAAACTAACTAAGAATTAAAGTGCAAGAAAATAGATAACTATTATTGTTACCTTATGGCAAGGGTTCAGAGTTTAGAGCCCTCCGGACAAGACTTCTCATCATCGTCACTCCTGGGGTGCTTCATCGGATCCCAAGGATAGGGACCCTGACGCTGGACCTCCTGGTGATAATGACTCAGTTGAGGAGGTTACCTTTTCTTTCCATACCTTTGTAGGTTATTGATGTTCCTTTAGTGCTGTAGATTCTTCTTTGATTGCCTCCTCCTCAATATTGTTCTTTTGAGAGCGATTCCTCCAAATACGACGCCTCCTCTTGGACAGGGTGAAAGCTGCTAATCTAGGAGAGTTATAATCTTTAAATTGACAAATAGTACCTTCTCTCTCGAAACCGAAGTGGACTTGGCCTAATCCATTATAGATGATGGCGTTGGTGGTGCTGAGGAACGGCCTCCCAAGGATGATGGGTGTCTCATCTTCTTCTCCCATGTCCAGTATTATGAAGTCGGTCAGACGTAGTGAGCGTGGATTTTGACCATGATGTCCTCTCGCTACTCCCTCCGGGAATCTCGTAGTGTTGTCCGCCACCGCAAATGCATATAGGTAGGGTATAAAGGTGTATCAAATAATAAGTCATATACCTTTTTAGACATGATGTTGACAGCTGATTTGGTGTCACAGAAAGCGTTGTAGAAGGCGCACTGTCCAATAGTGCAATCGATGGTCGGTATGCCTGGATCCTCCCTCTTGATTAGGAATAGTGAAGCTAAGAGGTGGTCATGCTTGTACTCAACAGCCTTCACTACTTGGACTTGCTTTCTCACTTGCCTTCTACTCTTGTTCTTTCTCTTTCCATTTGAATTCTTCTTCTTGATTTCTTCAGTTGTTGGCTTGACAGGGAAGTAAGCTCCTCTTGGATCTACAGGAGCTTCAAGGGTCTTGTTCTTGAAACTAAACTTCTCTTTATTTCCCTTGATGGTGAAACAAATCCTAGCACTGTCCGTGTAGATGACAAAATTTTGCAAAGTGCTTCAGAATGGTCGGCCAAGAATGATTGGACTCTTAGAATCTCTGCTGGTATCAAGGACTACAAAGTCTATAGGGACATATAATCTTCTGATTCGTATGCACACGTCATCTAAGATTCCTTCGTGGTGCTTAATTGTCCGGTCCGCAAGTCAAAACACATATTCGTGTACAACAAAGATGCCCATGGAAAGACTTGGTCGAGGATTACCTTAGGCACGATGTTGACACTGGCGCCTAGATCGCAGACAACTTCAGGGAAGTCATGCTGTCCGATAGAGATGGGGATCACAGGTCTCCCTGGATCTCCCCTCTTGGGTGGCATGGACTCATCCTTCCATCCTGATGATGCTTCAACATAGTAACCTGCATACACATCAATAAGATTTGTGGTCTCAGGCTCTAGAGGTTGCCCTGGAATCTTACCTTCATTGATCGGTGGAACAGCGGCCACCAGCTAAGCTAATTGTTGTTCTATCATTTTGTTAAAGCTAAGCTGGTTCTTAACAGCGGAGATAAAGCTATCCATTTTAGTGTTTATGTTTTCTAGCATTTTATCATTGGATGCTACCTTCCTAGATAAAGTCTCCATAATTTTATTTTGGTTGGAGATCATTTCTCTCAAACACAATTGAGCATAGCTATTGTAATTAGTGCCTTGAAAGTTACCTGAAAAATTACCTTGGTAGTTGGGCCTTTGTTGATTCCATCCTTGATTTTGAGGACGATAGTTGTTGTTATTGTTGATGAAGTTCACATCCTCACGGGTCTCGGGCAGTCAAGGCCCGAAAGTGTCCTATATTGCCACACACTTCACAGTCATGCATGCATCATTGATGCGTATGACGCCTTGTTTCTGGGCTGGTCTTGTCTTCCAGCTTTTTCATAAGTAGATCTATCTTGGCGCACAAAGATGTCTACCTTCTTGAGCTGGTGCATTCCTCCACTCCTCTTGCAAGTTGTTTGGCGCTCTTCACTCTAATCTTGATTAGAGGCCATCTTCTCCATAAGAGCAGTAGCTTGTGGTATGGTTAGTGACATAAATGCACCTCCAGCAGCAGCATCAATATTGTTACGGGTGCTGTTTGTGAGTCCATGATAGAAAGTCTGCATGAAGAGCCAATTCTCCATCCCATGATGAGGGCATTCTGATATGTAATCTTGAAAGTGTTCCCATGCCTCTGGGACTGACTCGCCATATTGTTGCTGAAAACTTGAGATCTTCCCCCTTAGGGCACTTGTCTTACCCATAGGAAAGAACCTTGACAGAAAAGCTGTGGAGCACTTATCCCAGGTTGTATGATTGTCTTTGTTAGCATAGAACCACTGCTTTGCCTTTCCCAACAGTGAAAACGGGATCAGACGCAGCAGGACGGTGTCTCTTGGTACATCCTTCATCTTGAAAGTGCTACAAATCTCCAGGAAGTGTTGGAGATGAGCACTTGCATCTTCATGTGCTTTTCCACAGAATAAGTTGGCTTGCACCATGGTGATAAGGGCTGGCTTGAGCTCGAATCCATTCTCCCCAACTTCGACATTAGGTCCAAAGGCGGATATTGTTGGTGGTTGAGCGAGAACTCGCAAAGCGACTTATCACCATTTCCTCGAAAGTCGGGTGCTAAGTTGCCTTCTTGTTGCTCTTCTTCTTTACTTATAGGAGCTTGCTCCTCCAAAGGACGAACCAAGCAAAGGGTGTCTTTGATGGAGATTCAAAGATTTCCCTCACTTGTCGGAATTTTCTTCTTCGAAAGAGTTTCTCCGATTTTTAACGTAATTATCTGGCAGATCAAAATCACTCATTCATTACCCTGCATAAGATATCACAAAGATAGAAAGCACAAGGGTAAGCCTGCATTGAGTAGGGGTCTATGGTTTCCTCTATCTCATTAGTTTGTTAGGTCTATCGCTATTTCTTTTTTCGCCAATTGCCTTCACCGGCAACGGCGCTAAAAAATCTTGTTGACACCCTTTAATGTTATCTCTAGCAACGGCGCTAAAGATGCTTAAGCAGAGCGTCGCTACTAGAATGCCAAGTTGTCATCCCCAAAGATAACACCAAGGGGTGTGGTATTAAATCATGCTACCGTTTAGAATATAGAAATAGTATCCGTAAGCGCACAGATCAAATACCATTGTAGCATTTTACCTGGAGTATTACCAGATTGTCATTTATATTTTCTCAAAGAAAGGTCTACATGGCTCTCGTGTAAAGGTAGCATGATAACCTAGAGTGTAATGGATAGGCATAACCATGTCCTCGCTACTCAATACAGGGGTAAGTCACACGATAAATGATAAAGATAAGTATATAATCATCAAGATAAAATGTATAGAGACTCCTAGCTATAACATTAGGGTTACTAGCGTAACATCAAGAGATATTCCCCGTGTTATTCCTAGCTAAATGTTAATACATATTATAGTTAGTGCAGTATACTTAGTAGTCATAGCTAAGGTTAGCATTATATCTATTCATAGTGAACATACTAGGAAGTTTAAGAACATAGCACG
>JADLZL010004947.1:0-12359 GCA_015844335.1 Chrysopogon serrulatus | reverse complement strand
CGGTCCCGCCACCGCCGGCTGGGGGACCGACGGCCCCGCCGCCGAGGGAGGAGGGGTCCCGGCCACCGCCCGAGAAGAGGCGGGGACGCCCCACCGAGGTGATCCGCATGTGCGGGAGCGCCGCCCTCTGCACTCCCCCACAAGACGCTATGTGCCGACGCCACCGACTCCTCCGACCGAGCCCTCTTTACCGCTCACCCCTCTCCATAGTAGCAAGGGTGGTGGGGAGGCAGAAGCAAGGGGAAGGCAGGGAGAGCGGAGGGATGAAGGCAGGAGAGCAGAGGGACAAAGGCGTAAGAGCGAGGCAAGAAAGCAAAGGCAGTGGGTGAGAAAAGGTCGAGCACCACGACCCCCTTTATAGGGGGCGTGAGACCCCGTCGTTATGACCGAAGGGGCGGAAGACCCCCTCGCGTTTTCCGCCCCACGCCCGTCTATCCACCACCTACCGCATTAACCCGATGCTGGCTCGAGGTCGCGCAGCGGCGCGCTGCTCGCGCTTCCCCTCGATAAGCCCGGTGCGGGCTGAAGTCTGCCTGACTGTCGCGTCCCATCGACCGCGTGACGGTTCAGCGGTCGCCACCACGACGAGCGAGCCATCCCACGACGGGCTAAAACTGACACACTAACACCGCTACCCCGAGGCGCATGCTTCAGTCTCGCTGACGGGCCTACATCCCCGCAGAGACTGGGTTACCTGGCGGGTGATGCGCCCGCGCACCCACCGAGAAGCCACGATGACTGTCTGTCCCTACAGGCGTGGGACCACACCTGCAAGGACTTAGAGGCTACTGTCGGAGGGCCAAACAACCGGGCTCGCCGCTTCCCCCCGGCTTGGGGAGCGGAGCAGTCTGGTACTTAGCGCCACGTCCGGCCCACCGGAGGTCCAGACTTAGTAGGCCGCCACCCTAACTCACCACAGGAACCGGCTGGCCCAAGGAGAAAGGTCTGATGAACGGGCTGCGCCATGCAGCCCCGAACACGGTGTTCGGAGCCACGACCCGCACGCACGGCACGCACGACCCCGGACCGAACTAGAAGACCCTTAGGTCGAGATCGGGCGCCAGCGGCTCGCACGACCCCCGTGTGCTTTCATTCGAGGCAACCCGACTTGCGCCCCACGCATGGGCGACAGCCCCGTAGCTCCCCGCATCGATGGGTGTTGACACCTCTTAAAGTTATTCTAGCAATGGCACCACAAATGCTTGAGCAGAGCACCGCCACTAGAATGCCAAGTTGTCATCCCCAAAGATAACACCAATGGGTGTGGTATTAAATCATGCCACCATTTAGAATAAAAATAGTATCCGCAAGCGCACAGATCAAATACCATTGTAGCATTTTACCCAGAGTATTACGGGTTGTCATTTATATTTTCCCAAAGAAAGGTCTACATGGCTCTCGTGTAAAGGTAGTGTGTTAACCTAGAGTGTAATGGATAGGCATAACCATGTCCTTGCAACTCAATGCAGGGGGTAAGTCACAAGATAAATGATAAGATAAGTATATAATCATCAGCATAAAAGATAGAAACTCCTAGCTATATCATTAGGGTTACTAGTAGAACATCAAGAGATATTTCCATATTATGGTTAGTGCAATACACTTAGTAGTCATAGCTAAGGTTAGCATCATATTTATTCATAGTGGATATACTAGGGAAGTTTAAGAACATAGCACACCCTTTCCTTCGTATTTAAAAGCCCTACTGTGCCTCCTATAAACGGGGTTTGACTACATAGGACTCAACAGATTGTCACACCCGCGATCTACCAAGCCCGGCCTATAGGGTGCATTCGCAGATAAACAACGTATAAGCACCATGCTTACACAATGTTTACCACTCACCCAAAGATCAATTAGATGAGCGCTATACGAACCTATGGATAAGTATAATGTCAATCTAGCTATACTAAGCATATAACCATAATAGACAAAGAACAATATAGCTATGAATATAAGTAGATAAGTATTCATCAATTCAATTGTAGCAATCATATAACTATATAATGAAAGAGAACAAAGGCGAGAGGAGGTAAGAATATACCAAATCCAAGCTCTTTGATGGCTCCGGAATCCAAGCCTGCGCTTGCGTCCCTCTAGTTCTAATTAGCTATCTAGGCCCTAGCTAAGGAGCCTCGATTAGGGTTTATGGTCGATGATCGGACTTCAAATGAGGAATGAATGAATGTGCCCTCTCCCCCTGGGGGTCCTACCCACCTTTTTATAGCCCTAGGCCATGATCGTTAGCCTTTGGATGAAACCAACTTTGATGGGCGGCTAGGATTGATCCTCAAAGGCGGTGGAGCGAACCGGGCGAACCGGGCCGCGACTGGGCCCCAGTGCCGCACTCACCTGGCGCAGGGGTGGGACCGCCGTCCCACCTTTAGTGGCCGCTGGCCCCCCGGCTCGGGCGTGGTGCCTTTTCGCCTCTTCTAGAATGTTTCCCGTGTTGCCGCGGTGTCCGTTTTTCCGCTCTACGCCCGATAAGCTCTCGTGGTTGCGTAGTTTCCAGTTTACGCCCGAGAAAAAGTGAAACACCAAAACTCATGGAATTCTGTCAGTGTAAACCCTATATCTACTTTAGAGATCACAATTGCATCCTTTTTCATGGCTAGTTGACGGTTGGTTTCGCATAATAACGACCCGCCAACAACTCCCCTAGCTTAACCTTTGCTAGTCCTTTAGCAAAGAAAACTTAGAAAAGTTATGGTAAGATATATATATGTTTAAGCATTGTAGCCATCTTGAAGCAACTCCCTAGAAATATACCTGCAGTTAGACAGAAATTCTCCTCCAAGTTATGCAATAACTGAGCTGACTTTCAAACTTACCCATATTACCTTTGACTGTGGGGATTTTTAGCTCTTCCTTGGGTCTTGAGTACTTGACGGATAGAAAGATTCCATCTAAGCACTATGTCTCAAGCTCTTCGATCAACTATCATTTTGGAGTTTTTAGAGATTTTCAAATAAAACTCAGAGCTTCCCATGTATGACACTCTCAAGTCTCTCAATATATGTGGTATTTGTGGATTCTCACTAAGGCAAAGGATGATGGTTGCCTCTCTTTTATCCTATAACTAAAGCTTATGTGGAGCTCATAGGTAAGGAGAAAACTGAAAGAGCAAACTTGCAATACATGTGTTGTAGAGTCAAACAATGGATCCATGGAGAAACAAGTCATGCAGTCGAATCAAGATGTATAGGTGGATGGATATGGTGGATATATGTTGGAACCTAATTCTACTTAGCTCCTTGGATGCCTACCTCTCCTTTTAAATGTTGAAAACCGGCCAGAGGTTATGAGCTATCTTTTTTCTCAAGGAGTCGGGTATCTACGCACCCATTGTTGCACTTGTCCATCTTGACACTTGTCCATCTTTCTTTTTTAACTATCTTTTTGCATAGCTCATAGCACTCCTTTTGGCATTGATGGGTTTTGGAGAGATAACAACAGAACATGGAGCATTTATTGGGTGGCTAACCTAATAGAATATTTTTGGTGTTCTCTCCTAGTGTAGAAGAAAACATTTTTTGAAATGGATGTAGGTGGAATGGCATATTGTTACACCTACTCCAAAGTAGA
Organism: Chrysopogon serrulatus; assembly: GCA_015844335.1. NCBI lineage: Eukaryota > Viridiplantae > Streptophyta > Magnoliopsida > Poales > Poaceae > Chrysopogon > Chrysopogon serrulatus. The sequence continues at coordinate 8,774 of JADLZL010004947.1, read as the reverse complement.
GTAGTGCATATGGAGGTGGATCTTGATTCAAGAGCATGATAAATTTCTCACCAGGGTCACAAAGGTTGACAAAACTCAATGCAAGACAAGCAGCATGTATGTGGAAGTTTAACTAGCCTATCTCATCATGTTTGGCTCTGGTGGGAATGCAAGCTTTGTCATATAGGAACTCATCATGTTTTTACATTTTTCAAAAGATAAATCTCCAGAACTCTAGTGTCTCTTAGCACAAGATAAATAGCAGCTCAGATTTTCTCAATCTTATCAATCAGGTACCTAGACTTAGTTCAAGCGTATGCAACCCACAAGTTTCAAGCTCAGAGCAAATTCTTATGTTAAACAGTTGGAGCTAAAACTTGGAAAAACTTTTGTCTAAACTCTAGGCATTTCGAAGGAGTTGTAACAGAGCAGCTTATCATTATTTCAAATCATCTCAAAAGCTTCCTTTTTATTGACTCTAGACAGACAAATATTTTTATTTGATTTTTTCATTTTTCAAAGACTCATACTATATAAGACTCTAAAGACTCTAAGGACTCTTGAAAAGCATGGACCTTCATGTGCCCATATATTTTTGGTATTTTTAATTTTTCTTAGATACTATGGTGAACCTTCATGTGCTCACATATTTTTGGTATTTTTAATTTTTATGACTGACTCGATAATCATGTAGGTACACTTACCTGGGTACATAGGGGATGCCTTCCCCCAGCTGGTTGTTGTCGTGGTTGAGCATTGAAGCTGAGCAGTCCTCTCAATGGAGCTCATGCTTGTAAGAGCTGGTGTAGCCGGAAACCTTTATCTCATCTAACAAGAAGTTGCTTCCTCTACACAGTGGTTAGCTGTGTGTAGGAAAGATGTACTTTGAGTGATGAAGATGATGCTTCCTAGGTGGACTAGCTCTTAGAGTCATCGTGCGGCAGACATCTCACAAAACACCAAAACTCGTGTAACGGATTAGGATAAAAAGTTAGGGGTTAGCCAAGCGCGAACTTGGTTATTGTGAGGGGTTTTCAAAGAATGTTATAGTGCATGTAGTGCTGCAAGATGCTCAATGATTATTTTTATTTTTTTTATCAAACCGAATAGAAATATGCATGCTAATTTTTATTTTATTTTTTTGGCCACCACAAGGAGCACTTCTTTAGCTTGCACTATAGGTATGACACATGGGGCTTTAAGGTTTTCTAATTTTTTTTGTTAAAGATGATAAATACTAACTATGAATTTAAAGTGCAAGAAAGTAAATGGATAAATACCATTGTTACCTTATGGCAAGGGTTCGGAGTTTAGAGTCCTCCGGACAAGACTTTTCGTCTTCGTCACTACTAGGGTGCTTCATCGGATCCCGAGGATGGGGACCCTGACGTCGGACCTCCTGGTGATAATGACTCAGTTGAGGGGGTTACCTTTTCTTTCCATACCTTTGTAGGTTATTGCTTTGGTGCTGTAGATTCTTCTTTAATTTCTTCCTCCTCAACGTTGCTCTTTTGAGAGCGGTTCCTCCGGCGCTGACGTCTCCTCTTGGACAGGGTGAAAGCTGCTAATCCAGGAGAGTTATAATCTTTAAAATAACAGCGTACCTTCTCTCCTGGAAATTGAAAGTGGACTTGGCCTGATCCATTGTAGATGATAGCGTTGGTGGAGCTGAGGAACGGCCTCCCAAGGATGATGGGTGTCTCATCTTCTTCTCCCATGTCCAGTATCATAAAGTCAGTCGGGACGTAGTGGGTGTGGATTTTGACCATGATGTCTCTTGCTACTCCCTCCGGGAATCTCGTCGTGTTGTCCGCCAGCTGCAGCTGCATATAGGTAGAGTATAGAGGTGTATCGAATAATAAGTCATATACCTTTTTAGTCATAATGTTGAGAGCTGATCCGGTGTCACAGAAGGCGTTGTAGAATGAGCATTGTCTAATAGTACAATCAATGGCTGGCATGCCTGGGTCCTCTCTCTTGGCTAGGAATGGTGAAGCTAAGAGGTGGTCATGCTTGTACTCAACAGCCTTGACTACTCTGACTTGATTTCTCATTTGCTTTCTGTTCTTGTTCTTTCTCTTTCCATTTGAATTCTTCTTCTTGGAATCTTCAATCGTTGGCTTGACTGGGAAGTAGGCTCCTCTTAGGTCTATAGGAGCTTCAAGAGTCTTGTTCTTGAAACTGAACTTTTCTTTATTGCCCTTGATGGTGAAACAAATCTTAGCACTGTCCGTGTAGATGACAGCCTTTGCAGTACTCAGGAATAGTCGGCCAAGAATGATTGGACTCTTGGGATCTCTACCGGTATCCAGGACTACAAAGTCTACAGGGACATATGATCTCTTGATTCGTATGCACATGTCATCTAAGATTCCTTCAGGGTGCTTAACCGTCTGGTCTGCAAGCTACAAACACATATTCGTGTACAACAAAGATGCCCATGGAAAGATTTGGTCAAAGATTACCTTAGGCATGATGTTGACATTAGCACCTAGATCGCAGACAACTTCTAGAAAGTCATGCTGCCCAATAGAGATGAGAATCACAGGTCTCCCTGGATCTCCTCTCTTGGGTGGCATGGACTCATCCTTCCATCCTGACGATGCTTCAACATGGTAACCTGCATATACATCAACAAGATTCACGATCTCGGGCTCTAGAGGTTGCCCCTGAATCTTACCTTCGTTGGTCGGTGGAACAAATGCCGCCAAAGAGCTAATTGTTGTTCTATCATTTTATTAAAGTTAAAATTTGGTTCTTAACAGCAGAGGTAAAGCTATCCATTTTAGTGTTTATATTTTCTAGCATTTTATCATTGGATGCTACCTTCCTAGATAAAGTCTCCACAATTTTATTTTGGTTGGAGATCACTTCTCTCAAAGGCAATTGAGCATAGTCGTTGTAATTAGTGCCTTGAAAGTTACCTAGGAAATTACCTTGGTAGTTGGGCCTTTGCTGATTCCATCCTTGATTTTGAGGATGATAATTGTTGTTGTTATTGTTGATGAAGTTCACATCCTCACGGGTCTCAGGGCAGCTATTGCCTGAGTGTCTCATATTGCCACATACTTCACAAGTCATGCATGAATCATTGATGCGCATGACGACTTGTTTCTGGCTAGCTTTGTCTTCCAGCTTCTTCATGAGCAGGTCTATCTTAGCAGACAGCATGTCTACCTCCTTAAGCTAGTGCATTCCTCCACTCCTCTTGTGGTTTGCTTGGCGCTCGTTATTCCAATCTTAATTGGAGGCCATCTTCTCCATAAGAGCAGTAGCTTGTGGTATGGTCAATGACATAAATGCACCTCCAGCAGCAGCATCGACGTTGTTACGAGTGCTGTTGGTAAGCCCATGATAGAAAGTTTGCATAAGAAGCCAATTCTCCATCCCATGATGAGGACATTCTGATATGTAGTCTTGAAAGCGTTCCCATGCCTCAGGGACCGACTCATCATGTTGTTGCTGAAAACTTGAGATCTTCCCCCTTAGGGCACTTGTCTTACCCATAGGAAAGAACCTTGATAGAAAAGCTGTGGAGCACTTGTCCCAAATTGTATGATTGCCATTGTTGGCGTAGAACCATTGCTTTGCCTTTCCCAACAGTGAGAATGGAAACAGACGCAGCAGGACGGTGTCCTTTGGTACATCCTTCATCTTGAAAGTGCTGCAAATCTCCAGAAAGTGTTGGAGATGAGCACTTGCATCTTCGTGTGCTTTTCCACAGAACAAGTTGGCTTGCACCATGGTGATAAGGGCTGGTTTGAGCTCGAATCCATTCTCCCCAACTTCGACGTTAGGTCCAGTGCGGATGTTGTTGGTGTTTGGAGCGGAGAACTCGTGCAATGACTTATCAACCATTTTCTCAAAAACTGGTGCTAAGTTGCCTTCTTGTTGCTCTTCTTCTTCACTTATAGGAGCTTGCTCCTCCAAGGAACGGACCTCAGCAGTGGGTGTCTTTGATGGAGATTCAAAGATTTCCCTCACTTGCTGGAATTTCCTTCTTTGAAAGAGTTTCTCTGGATTTTCAACATAGTTATCTGGCAGATCAAAACCACTCATTCATTACCCTGCATAAGATATCACAAACATAGAAAGCACAAGGGTAAGCCTGCATTGAGTAGGGGTCTATGGTTTCCTCTATGTCATTAGTTTGTTAGGTCTATCGCTATCCCTTTAATCGCCAATTGGCTTCCCCGGCAACGGCGCCAAAAATGCTTGTTGACACCTCTTAATGTTATCTCTAGCAACGGCGCCACAAATGCTTGAGCAGAGCACCGCCACTAGAATGCCAAGTTGTCATCCCCAGCATAACACCAAGGGGTGTGGTATTAAATCATGCCACCATTTAGAATAAAAATAGTATCCACAAGCGCACAGATCAAATACCATTGTAGCATTTTACCCGGAGTATTACGGTTTGTCATTTATATTTTCCCAAAGGAAGGTCTACATGGCTCTCATGTAAAGGTAGCGTGTCAACCTAGAGTGTAATAGATAGGCATAACCATGTCCTCGCTACTCAATGCAGGGGTAAGTCACAAGATAAATGATAAGATAAGTATATAATCATCAGCATAAACAGATAGAAACTTCTAGCTATATCATTAGGGTTACTAGTAGAATATCAAGAGATATTTCTGGGTTATTTCTAGCTACATGTCAATGCATATTATGGTTAGTGTAATACACTTAGTAGTCATAGCTAAGGTTAGCATCATATTTATTCATAGTGGACATACTAGGGAAGTTTGAGAACATAGCACACCCTTCCTTCGTACAAAAGCCCTACTGTATCTATAAACGGGGTTTGGACTACATAGGACTCAACATGATTATTACACCCGCGATCTACCAAGCCCGGCCTATAGGGTGCATTCGCAGATAAACAACGTATAAACACCATGCTTACACAATGTTTACCACTCACCCAATGATCAATTAGATGAGCGCTATACGAACCTATGGATAAGTATAATGTCAATCTAGCTATACTAAGCATATAACCACAATAGACAAAGAACAATATAACTATGAATATAAGTAGATAAGTATTCATCAATTCAATTGTAGCAATCATATAACTATACAATGAAAGAGAACAAAGGTGAGAGGAGGTAAGAACTATACCAAATCCAAGCTCTTGATGGCTCCGAATCCAAGCTTTTCCTCAAGCTTAAGGCCCCTCTAATTCTAACTAGCTATCTAGGCCCTAGCTAAGGAGCTCTAATTAGGGTTTCTGGCTGATGATCGGACTTTGAATGAGGAATGAATGAATGTGCCCCTCTCCCTGGGGGGTTCTGCCCTCCTTTTATAGCCCTGGGCGATGATCGTGAGCCATCGGATGAAACCGACTTTGACGGGCGGCTAGGATTGATCCTCAAAGGCGGTGGAGCGAACCGGGCCGCGACCAGTGCCCCGTGCCAGACCGGCCGGCCAGGGGTGGGACCGGCCGTCCCCACCTCGTGGCCGGCCCCCCCGGCTCGGCGTGGTGCCTTCTCGTCTCTTCTAGAATGTTCCCCGTGTTGCCGCGGTGTCCGTTTTTCCCGCTCTAATGTTCCGATAAGCTCTCGTGGTTGCGTCTTTTCCAGCTTTACGCTGCAGAAAATGGTGAAACACCAAAACTCATGGAATTCTCGCGATTGTAAACCCTATATCTACTTTGGAGATCACAATTGCATCCTTTTTCATGGCTAGTTGACGGTTGGTTTCGTACAATAACGACCGTCAACAATGGGTCGAGTCATAGCGTCCGTTTTCCCGTGCCTTTGCAGGCATGGGAAGGAGTATCTTGACCGCACTATGAGTCAGCACAGGGCGTGGGTGACTGCTTTTGATGGCACTATTGGCCAGAGCAGGGCATGGAGCGGCGTTTGACCACACTGTTAACCCACAGCAGGGCGTGGCTCGCCATCTAATTGTCCTAATGGCCTGACAGTCCAGATGACCCATCCGTCACGACCCACCCCGTGCCGTACAACGTCATTAACTCCCAAGCAGTACAATAAGCTCTCTAATCAACTGTTCAGCCTCTCCGTCCACTGTGAAGGCATAGGCTGACACTCCGGTGACACGACCACACCAGCGATCACTTCTGATCAACGTGTGCGACGCAAGAAAGAAGGATGCCCCGACCCCATGGAGGCAGACGAGCCACTCCACCATTGTCCTTTTTCTTTCTTTTTGTACATGGCACACCCATACTTTCTCCCTAAGACATGTAAGGCCGTCTCCTCCCTTCATCTATAAAAGGGAGGGCGAGCCATTCTGCAAGACAGGCGATCTAAGATTACCAAAACCCATCACACACACCCCCCACACACACGCCATGATATTGGCAACATGCCTAACCAGAAACTTGGGAGCCCCTCTCTCTTGAACCAGTTGTAACCCCTACTACGAACCACCGCTAAGTAACAAGACTCCTTTGAACTGGACGTAGGGCCTCTTGCCCAAACCAGTATACTCCCCCGTGTCCTCTTAGCGAATCATCCGGGCATAAACGCGCATCTATAAATTTACTAGCTGGTGCTTTCATAAACACCAACACCTATATTGTAATTGTTATCAGATTATCTGTAAGCGCACAGATATATACTGATTAGCACTTCACCAGGATCAATCCGGTTTTAATATCGAACCAAAGGAACAGTAGTGATAATGACTAAGTCTATAGTTCTTAATCTAAAGGGGGCACAAACAATCCAGAGAATATCGAGAATGAGAAAATAGCTAATGACTTCTAGTTCCGATAACCGATAAGCTTTGTATAATACCGTTCTAACTGGACAAGTAACCTAAATAAGAGCAAAAATTAGAGTTCTCTCCTACCAAGAACCTTTGAGCCTATCGATCCTATTAACGGGAAGTGGACTATAGAGGATTCAACGAAGCTATAAAGTCACCTTCATAAGCTACCACTATCCGGCTAATCAGGGGACATTCGCAAGCAATCATAGCCTAGATACCATGTCTACACTACGAATTACTACTTCAACCTAGGAGCTACCAAGATCAAAGTACTCATTATGAGTTGCAAACTTAAGAACAAATAAGAACAACTGCTTACTTGAATCAGAGTGTTGAATACAAAAGTACCTCAGAAAGTAGCTCCGGGCGAGGGAGCTGAATCCAGATGAATGCAGCTACGAAGAAGCTCCGACAGGCCAGGACTCCTCCGAATCTTTACTTCACTACTTTATCTCTCTAATCTCTATCTTGATTGCTAGCCTAGATCTATTGGATATCTATCTAATGCTCAGGCTCTTCAGCTCTTAATCTGGCCTCCACTAGAGGGGGGTCTGGCCCTTTATTTATAGCCCGGTAGAATGAATGCGCGGCGTTGGATCAAACTGACTTAACCAAGGGCTTAGATGCATCAGGAGAGGCGGTGGAGGAAGCTTCTAGATGGGGGCTTGAAACCCTAGAATGAGGCGCCGCCCGGCGCCAAGGTGGGGCCGGCCAGCCCCACCTGTCTAGGTCTGCCGGTCCCATTGCTTTCGGTGTCTTCTAGATCCTTCCCACGTCCAAATGGCGATCGTTTCCATCACGGTTAAGTTGCATGACAATTATGCACTCTAATCCCTCTTTTAAGCTTTTTTGGAGAATTCCCTAGAAAATATACAATTCACCAAAACTCATGGAAATTATTAGTAATAACCCTATTCTAGTAGGTATTCATTTGTAAAGCAGGGATAATTGATAATAAGAATTATACATTAATAAGTGTCAACAGGCCGGATGTGCGCGGTGCGTGGGAGGGCCAGCTTGGCACTGTGGGGCGCGTGGCCGTTGCGGCGTTTGTCGCTGAGCGGCACAGCTGTGTAGGGAGAAGAAGCACGGGGCGCCTGCTTGGTCGACAAGTGGGCCCCGTGTGTCGGTCGGGAGCGGGTGGGAGCGGTTCGGGCGCGAGGCGTGTTCGACGCGGGCGCAGCGCAGTTGGTGCGGTGTTTGGCGGCCACGCCGCCAGTGGGCCAGCCCACGGCGTGGCGGGAGAGGGAAAAGGGAAGTGGAAGGGAGCAGGCCTGCCGGGCCGATTGGGCTAGCCGAGTTGTTTTCCCTTCTCCTTCTTTTTTCTATTTTTTCCTTTCCATTTGATTTCGGGTAATTAGTGCTTAACCATTGGTAGCCAAGGTGCTTAGGGTTTAGTTGACCCAATGGTGGTCATCTCTAGTCTAGGGTTATTTCCAATACATTGGTATTTATATACTCATATACTATTTATTTATTACATGGTGTAGGTTCAATTTGGTTAAATAATTAATGACTACTCATTAATTATTTTTAGTTGTTTGGCACATCACAAAAATCAAATAAGAGCCAAATCACACATGAGTCATTAATGCAATTGTTCAAATACTTGTAGGAATAAAGCAAGGTCATTTTCTCATGTGATAATAACAAATGTGAAGATATTGAAGATATTGATATGCATATGATAATAGAATTGCCCTATTTGGGATCCTTATAATGCATGCTAGGGTTGGGTTGCTAAATGACATTCACCATTCATGGGATATTTTTAGAGAAAAATTTTGTGGTTGAGATTTTTGTGTTGTGTAAAATTTTGGGTTGTTACACCCCCCCAGGAGAGAGAGGCACATTCATTCATTCTCATTTGAAGTCCGATCATCGCCTAGAAACCCTAATCGAGAGCTCCCTAGCTAGAGCCTAGATAGCTAGTTAGAACTAGAGGGAGGCAAGCGAAGGCTTGGATTCGGAGCCATCAAGAGCTTGGATTTGGTATAGTTCTTACCTCCTCTCACCTTTGTTCTCTTTGATTGTATAGATTATATGAT